>JAVXUP010000661.1:147500-380791 GCA_033070095.1 Escallonia herrerae | reverse complement strand
TATGGCACAAATTTGGAAAGGCAATTGTCAATATTCAAGCAGTCAGGTAGTCTGTTTGGCCGAACGTATACTCGATGACTAACGGATGAAGATTACAGTGCTGCAACAATATATGCCCTTCTAAATTGAAAGTGTGTGTTAAGTGAAAGTGTGTGTTAAGTGAGTCAACTATATATATTGGTTTGCAGTGAGTTCGATGCGGAATCTTTAATCACTGATCCCGCTGGACTTGAATTTCATCGAAAATCACAATTTGTACAGTGGTTCAAAAGGCGTGTAAGATTGTTATCATTGATATTATGTGTTATATACAGTTCTGTGGCCAATTAGTATACTAATTTATCCTTAATTTTTACTGTCATCTACAATAGGTTCAGTCAATGGATAGACCAGTGGCCTCCTGCTTGAAATTACTAGCTGAAGGCCCTAACAAACAAACATCCTGTTACGGAGGCTATATCATCAACGGGTTTAAGTTTAACGTAAAAGATGATGACCGGACAAAACAAACCCAAAACAGTGGAGTATTGGTCAACGGCGACTGTTATGCCGAGAATTGCATGGACTTTTACGGAGAGCTAGATGAGATTGTTGAGCTAACATATCTGGGTTCCCAAAACTGCCTGGTAATGTTCAAGTGTACCCAGTTCGATGTCACATGCAGTAGAGGAATCCATGTTAGCTCTCAAAGGATTGTAGATGTCAATGTCAATGTCAAGACTTGTATCAGACAAGCCCTTTGTGTTTGCTAGTCAAACTGTACAAGTCTTTTACGCGGAGGACGTCGCCAATCCCAAATCTCATTGGTATACAATTATTAAGTCCAAGAAATTGCCCATGACATATGATAGTGAGCTAGACTCCTTTCAAGCCAACCAACCACCTGTCTTGTTCCCTGTTGAGGTCAACAACGAGGAGGACGATCTTCCTCTTCCAACAACACTTCATGTAGGAGAAGAAGTCATAGATGATGACATGGAAGACGTGGAAAGTGTTGGAGATGATGTGACCGAGTCTACTGATGAAGAGGATGAATTAGAAGATGAAGAGGACGACGAGTCCCACGAAGAAAAGGACGACGAGAAAAGTGATGAAGATGATGATGATTCTCAAACTGAAAATAATTGAGTTGTAATGTTGTAACAAGCCGGGGAAAAAATGTAGTCACATTTTAGAACTTGGTTCATATTGATGTGTTTTTGCACCTCCGTACATATATATATATATATATATATATATATATATATATATATATATATATATATATATATATATATATATATGGGAGCTGATCCGTTGATAGCGCTAGCAAAATGGGAGATCTTGCTAGCGCAATCTGACCGTCCATCCCGAAGGGATGGACGGCCCAGATCGCGTATTTTTGCGGCGCTGTCAGCAGTCCGCTACACAGTGTAGCGGACCATCCTTTTTACCATTTTGCCCCTCCACCCCCTCCGCTACACTGTCTAGCGGAGCACATAATTGGGTCCACGTTGACAGCCAAAATGTCGTCCGCTAGACAGTGTAGCGGACGACTGACGTTACTTTGTCATTATCTTACCGTCCGCTAGACAGTGTAGCGGACCGTTTTTCCCTTTCTTTACTCCGAAACCCTTATTCATTCATTCTAAACTGCTATTCATTCCTTCTTCTCACAATTCTTCTAGCGGTGTTGGCAAGTAGATCGGCGCAATTTCTTCTCAAGAAATCCTTTATTCGACGAATCAATCACGTAACTTCACAAACCAATCCTGTATTTGTTCATAATCTAGAGTTGTTATCGCGGCTTATGCATGATTTTGAATGTGTGCGAAACGCTGCATTGTGCTAGCATTTGTCAATGTATCTATACATATATATAGATTATATATGTATAATTCCCGTGTCTGTTTGTATCTATGTACATTGCATATACACAGCATGTGAACTTATGTGAGTATTATCTGATCACATGCTAGCGTTGACTGTGCTAGCGTTGTATGTTTGAGAATGTTTACGCTTCCAACCTTGCCGTTTTGCATAATTTCAGTTGCGAAAAATGGATTTCAACCCTGGACCAGTAGATCCGTCCGTATTATACGACCAAGCAAACCATATCAGTACGCTCATATGGGATGGTGGAGTAAGATACTTATTTTATCAACTTTGTTATTCTTGGGAACGTTGTATATCGTTTAATTTGCTTAAATTGATTTATTAATTCGTAGGAAAGAGCACTTCTCAACACGGTAGAAGTATCCGATAATTTTAAAGAATGGAAATTGAACAGAACCCAGAAAAGATTACTGCGTGGGATTGGGTTTGGGATTTTCACGTGGGCAGATCTTTCAACAACTTGACCGGCACTTAATAGGTGCCCTTGTTGAAAGGTGGAGAAGTGAAACGAATACGTTTCACTTCCCTCTCGGAGAGCTGACAATTACCCTAGAAGATGTAGGGTTCATCTTAGGGTTACCGGTGACGGGGCGGTCGGTAATAGCTCCTCCGTCGGAAGCAACGAATAAGAGGACCGCTAGGGACTTCTTTACTTCGATACCCCAGGATCAATTTAGCACTGGGGGTATCAAGTTGAAATGGTTGGTAGATACCTACAAGGTTCTGCCGGATAACTACACGGATCAGATGCTTGTGCTGTACACACAAGCTTTCCTCTTGTGGTTGATGGGGGCAATTCTGTTCCCAACAACGTCGAAGAATACCGTCAGCGTCAAATATTTACCGTTGTTGGGTAACCTACTGGAGGTTGGGGATTATGCCTGGGGAGCCGCAACTCTTGCGTACCTCTACCGAGCATTGCATAAGGCAACGAGGCCCGACTCCAAAGTGATATGTGCATGTCTCTCGCTATTGCAGGTATATCATACAATTCTTGATTACTCGCTCGTTTCTTTTTTTTTGGGTTGAATTGACAATAAATTTTGACGATACTTTATTTAATTTGTCTTTGCTCTCAGGTGTGGTCTTATGAACACCTTGCTACCGGCGCACCCACGCGTAGGGACGGAACCGATAATGTGTGGCCTCGGTTGTGCGCCTGGGAGTACAGTCGGAAGGACAGCCACTACCAGAGGAGAGACGATCCCCATCACAACATTACGTACTATCGGGGGGAGCTCGACTCGTTATCTCCTGGCCAGATGCGATGGGCACCGTACAAACATTTGGCGCGACGGGTGGGAGAGTCGTTCGTCTTCACGCTCTCTGGGTTACAACGCACACCCCTGATCCACTTCGAGGTCGCAGAGTGGCAGCTGCCAGATCGCGCCATGCGCCATTTTGAGTGCCTGCAGGGGTTGCCAGCAGGCACGCCGGATATGAGGCTTAACAGGAACCCACCGGGTGTCCCTCGGTTTGGCAAGGCAAATGCGCATGACTTGTGCGCACGAGAACTTGAGGTTTGGGATTCTTGGCAGGACACGCTGGCGGCCATTGTGTCGGAGCCTGACCCCGTGATCAGTATTGAACAGTACAATGGGTGGTACTACAGCATCACCCGGAGGAGAGTAGCTCCGGTAAGGTTTGAACGCGGGGAGAAGTACCACCCTAGGGGTCAGATCGATGAGCACATGGCATACAATCTGGTAAGTTGGCCAATAAGTGCTTTAATTGAACTTGATGATTCTAACTGTGTATGAAGTTTCTTATTTATTATCTCTCTGGATGTAGGTTAATGCCTCATTCGCCTTCTTCCAGAAGTTGCGCGAGCGGAAGGATTTGGTGGATGCAATGGGCGAGGAGCTTCGCCAACAGGCTGATGCGTTGGCGTATGGCTGCGGGAATTTTTTACACCAAGCATCGGGCCAGCCTTCCGGCGTCAGCCCGGGAATGGGTTATCCGGGGTGGCAGCCCCCATATGTGAGCGAGGGATACACCGATCCCTCGGGACAGACTTCGGGAGTGAGCCAGGGATATGGTGGTCCATCTGTGCCGGGAATGGGTGGTGATTGGGGACAGCCAAGCACCATGGGCCAGGCTCAAGCGCCGTGGGAAGACTACAGTGTGCCCTCCTTCTCTTTGCTATTGGACTCGGAACCCCAACCCTTCTCTCAGAGTCAAGTCACGCAAGACTGGGGTTTCGGACACATCAGTCTGTCGGAGACACTGCCTATTGTCCCATGGGCAGGACCATCTACTGCCGAAGGAGGGCAATATCCCCCGGTCGACCCCCCGGAAGGAGTGCAATATCCCCCCGTCGACCCCCGAGGGCAATATCGCAAAGGGCATCCAGTGAAGCCCCTAAAGCCGCATAAATGCCAAATAATCACAGAGCGTTATTTTAGCGGCTTCCCCCGGGACAAAGCGTTGTATAGTGTGAATCATCCGGAGGGCATGGATTACACTTGCGAGTGGGGAGAAATGGCCTCCCTGGCTCCGGGTAGTTGGTTAGACAACGGTGTCATCTCCACATACGTGGAGATTCTGAAGGAAAGGGGTCGGGAGCGGCTGAACGAGTACCCGGCCGTTTTTTTGGTTGATGCCTTTTTTCATAGCCTCCTAGTGTCTGAATGGCATGAGTGGGTCGAGCAAAGGCGGAAGAAAAAGTTGGGCCAGTGGAGACCGTCCGCTAACCTACGAGCGTATCTTGCTAGGGATAGTCCAGTGAGCGCAAGTGTTGCCGACGTGTTTCTAATCCCATTTTTAGGGGAAAGCCACTGGTACTTGGTTTGCTATGAACCGGTGGAGAAAGTCGTATCGGTGATCGACAGTCTCCACGACGATACCGCCTTTATGCCTGTGCTGCAGATGTACAAAGCCCAGTTGGATTCAATGGTAATATTACGATTGTTGTTTAACAGTTATTGTAACTTGGCATAAATGTTATAACTCGTGTCTTACGCCGTTTTATGTTTCTTGCAGAATATATTTTGTGCAATGGTCAATGGTGTCCGTGGTAACCCTGTACCGGCGCGGCCAAAGCTCGATTGGCGACTGAAGAAGAGGAGGCCCAAGCAACGTAACACTTCGGACTGCGGCGTTTTCCTTTGCATGTACATGGATTACATTTGCCGGTCCGAGAGCCTCAAGGCGGCGGTGTGGAGCCAAGCAGAAGTAGACACCTTTAGATATAGAATGGCTTGGCAAATTATGAAAGGCCGGCCTAGAGCGGTTACGTGTATTGTAAATCCGGCAAATGCCGAGAATCCCTCCCAACATGATTCCCCCCGTTGACATTGTACCATTACACTTTATTTTTTTTAATAAACTATGAATATTTAGAAAGCTCTCATTGATTTGTGTTGAAGATTATTGATTGATTGTTTTGTCTGATTTCCGTTGAAGATGATTTGAGTTTGGTTTTTTTGGCTCTCACTGAGAATGATTGAAAAGCAAAATCTGTCCGTTAGACAATGTCGCGGACAGTGGGGGAAGTGAATTTTCTAAGTGTTGGGTGAATTTTCTAAGTGTGGGTAAAATTTTCCAAGTGTTGATATAAGGCATTCTGCTGGCCCGTCCGCTAGACAATGTCGCGGACGGTGGGGGTGGGGAAAATTTTGGAAGGCATTCTGCTGGCCCGTCCGCTAGACAATATCGCGGACGGTGGGGGTGGGGAAAATTTTGGAAGGCATTCTGTTGGCCCGTCCGCTAGACAATGTCACGGACGGTGGGGGTGGGGAAAATTTTGGAAGGCATTCTGCTGGCCCGTCCGCTAGACAATGTCGCGGACGATAGGGGAGGGGAAAATTTTCAAAGGTATTCTGTTGGCCCGTCCGCTAGACAATGTCGCGGACGGTTTCCAAGTGTTGATATAAGGCATTCTGCTGGCCCGTCCGCTAGACAATGTAGCGTTATGCAGTTTTAATAAATTGGCATCCGAAGACAATGTATCTCAAACGGCACAATTAAGCGAGAAAAAATTTGGAAACATAATGAACATGTATACAATAAATTTGGTTATTATTAATAAATTAGGGTTCACATTGGGGGAAATAAATTTTTTCACAAGCGCTCCGATCAAAGATTACAACTTGAAAATCCCACCACCCAAGGTGTTCAAACACTACAAAGTCCCCGAGTTCGAGGCCATGCTGGCGCACGAAGACGTTCCAACCCTCTGCGAATTGATTTTTTTGGGGTCGGCCGGGCTTCAGCTTGATTTCAACCTGCCAGGCCCCCTTGCGGCTATATAATCTTGAACTGTCATGAATTGTTGTAAATTGATTGGTAAAGGCTTCCGGTATGTCCTAACAAACACAATACAAAAAATAGGTTAGTTTTTAACCAAAAGATCAAACTTTTAACACACGAAAATACAGAGAAAGAGGGATGGGCTACAAGTTCATTCTCAAATCCCAGCATCATGACTTTGAAAAAGTGTTTGCCTGCTAGGTGCAAGTTGCCAATAAAATCGTAGGTGGTCTCCGATCCAGAAGCCATCGAGGTCGGCGATGAGGGGAGGACGGTGGTGTCGCCGGAGATGTGGGTCGCCGTAGATGGGGTAGCGGCTTGGGTTAGATGTTCGAGAGAGAGAGAGAGAGAGAGAATATAGCGGACTGATAAAAGCTGTTACCCGTTTTGATTAATATATACAATAGGATAGAGGTCCGCTACATTGTATAGCGGACATAAATGAAAACCAAAAGTTTTTCTGCGATGACGTCCGCTACATTGTATAGCGGACATAAATGAAAACCAAAAGTTTTTCTGCGATGACGTCCGCTACATTGTATAGCGGACATAAATGAAGACCAAAAGTTTTTCTGCGATGACGTCCGCTACATTGTATAGCGGACATAAATGATGACCAAAAAATTAGGACTATGCATATCCGTCCGCTACATCAGAAATCGCTACATCAGAAAAAATAATTCCGGTATTCGGTTGAAAAATTATTAGAAAAAATTATTACAAATGTCAAACTTATATAAAAATTATTACAAATGTCAAACTTATACAAAAAATTAAAGGTCCACTGCAGCTTGTCCGTCCTCATCTTCTGCCCCATCTTGCAAACCCCCTGGACTTATCCCCAGTGCCTTGTAATGGTTCCGCTTGTCGTGGTCGGTCATTTTGTTGCACAATGCACACCTTCGCAGCTTTTTAGGTTGAGTTGCCGTTTCAATAGAGCTTTTCATCCGCGTAGATCTCTTGCGGCCTTTCGTTTGCGATATAATTGGATCCAAAGGCCGGATATCATTGTCGCCTTCCTCCCCCGGCTCGTCATCTTCTGATCCCGTCGTAGGCTCGGTGTCAACCGCATTGCTGACTGAAGCTGCTTCCAACTGGTCGACGATGGGCTCTTGCTGCTGAGCTACCTCGAGGAGATGTTTATATCCGACCATTGTAGCAGCAGCCTTTACGGACAAACGGGTGAACATCGTCACCAGATGATTATACCGCAACGTCTCTGATTCTTCAAAGTCAGTATACGGGTGCTCCGGAAAGGAAATGGTACCGTGCAACCTGTTTGCACCTTTCGTCCACCGTGGCAGGACGTATTTATCGGGGATTGTCCTGATATTCTTCTGGGTGAAAAACCGCAGAATGTGTCTACACAGGATGCCATGGAACTCAAACTTCTTGCAAACACATGTCACCGAGTCCGTCAATGTGTCGTGGCTCACCGTATAAATTCTGCGCAGCTTCTCAGGGACGAGGTCATTCACGAGCGAATAAACCTTGTACTCACGCGTAGACATTTCTGCCACCTTGTTTATACTGTATCGTCCCGATTTTTGCAGCTCTACTTGGTATAGCAAGAAGATCTCCTTCGTATAGACTTTGGCACCGTTCAGCTCCAGCGGGGTCTCAAGCAACCTTCTCCTTTGTTTGTACGTTGTTGCAAAGTCTGCAGCCCTTTCTTTTACGAACAACGAAGCAACCGCTTTTTGTGCGGATGCAACGAAACTCTTCAAATTGGTAGCTGTACCCACATAACTATCGAACGTGGCATTCATAGATTCACTCCTGCCCGTCGTTTTCATGCCCGCTGAAAAATACCTCCTCGTGTAAACGCCAATCCATTGCTCTTTGCGCTCGTACAAGTGCTGGAGCCACTCGTTGTCTTGCAATGAGTAATCCCGAACAAGCTTTTCCCACCTCTCCTCGAATTCCTCAATCGTTAATGACTTGGTAATGCACTTGTCAAAATCCTGTTTAAAGTCTGGATACTTTGCGTACACGTGATGCAGACGTTCAGGGTATTTGTTGCTTATGTGCCAAGTGCACAAGTTGTGCCGAGTGTCTGGGAAGACGGTAGCAATAGCCTTCTTCATTGCCAAATCTTGATCGGTGATGATCACTTTGGGTGCTTTGAAGTTCATTGCTTCCAGCCACGTCCTAAACAACCATACAAAAGAACCCTCGCTCTCGTCCCTTAACAAGGCGAACCCGAACAGGATGGAGTGATAATGATGATTGACGCCCGTGAAAGGAGCGAACGGCATCGAGTACTTGTTGGTACGGTATGTGGTGTCGAAAGTCACGACATCCCCAAAATGCTTATAAGCTAGCCTCGAACGACCGTCGACCCAAAAAATTGTACTAACTCGATGCTCGTCGTCAAGTTTATAGTCGAAGGTAAACTGCGGGTCCTCCATCTGCATCCGTTTCAATAGGCTCATTGTCGATTGCGCATCATTGAGGTCATACGCGGCTCGTCTATGGGTTCGGACCGCGTTACGAACGTCTGTCGTGTTAAAGTTTAAATTTTGAATTCCCCCAGCCTGTTCAGCAAGAACATTAACAATCTCAGTAGGTCCAATTCGCGCATTGCTCATTGTGTGAATTAGGCTCCTCGCGACCTTACCCATCTTCTTGTGTTGATGCATCTGACTCACCTTAGAAGGAGTTACTAACGGGTGATTGTGTGCCAGTTCCAGGCTGGTAATAAGCCAATGATCTTGATTGGCTTTGTAGCTTACGAACATCTTGACCTGGCAATTTGTGCGCTCAAAGCAGTCCCGTCTTCTACGCGAATATCCTATTTCGTCATCACTGTCATCATTGCCTACGCGTGTCTCATTTTGCTGTGGATTTCTGCCCCTATGACACTCGTATAAGCGAGAGCATATCTTTTTTGTTACGTTGCTTGTTCTTGTAGTCTTTATTCTAATGCCAAAACCAACCCTCAATGAATACGCTCGAAAACATTCTTCAGCTTCTTCCAATGTTTGAAACGTTCGTCCTAGATACGGATCACTAGCATCTACGGGGACGTTGGAGCTCGACACGAAATCAGACATTGTGAAACAAGACCTGTGTAGAAATAGACTACGCTTAACAATCAAATGGCATTTCTAACTGAAAATATTACCTAAAAATTACAGTGGGCGAATAGACCAATTTAGGATGACAAACATACCGTATGCATAACCCCTGAAAGTGTCTCCAAATTAACAATTATTAATTTACTGAACATAACAAATCAAAATTACTAAGATAAATAGACGAATTCATCATGCCAAAAAATCGAATTAAACTATAATTTTATTTAGAGTTTACAAATTACACCTTTTTTATGAACATCATGTCTAGAACATCACAAATTGAAGAATAGAGTGACAAATTTCTAGAACATCAAAAAAAATCTATACGTTTTTGTCCGAACAAAATAAAATTATATTTTACCATTCAATCCATAAAGAAAACTTCACCATTCGCAAACTTACCTTACTTGAGTGAAGCTAAGTTTTACTCGAAGCTTGAAGGGAGCAGAAAATTGTAGCGAGTCCGAAGGAGGAGAAGAAAATTGTAGCCGAAGGAGCTTGAGGAATTCCGACAACCCGTCGTGTGTAGAAATAAAGGTACAAACACGTGGTAATGTGTCACTGTGTCAGTCGTCCGCTACACTGTCTAGCGGACGACATTTTGGCTGTCAACGTGGGCCCAATTATGTGCTCCGCTAGACAGTGTAGCGGAGGGGGTGGAGGGGCAAAATGGTAAAAAGGATGGTCCGCTACACTGTGTAGCGGACTGCTGACAGCGCCGCAAAAATACGCGATCTGGGCCGTCCATCCCGAAGGGATGGACGGTCAGATCGCGCTAGCAAGAATTCCCATTTTGCTAGCGCTATCAACGGATCAGCTCCCTATATATATATATATATATATATATATATATATATAGTGCCGATGATTTCAGCCAAATTATTATTTTTAATGTGTTCATGTATTTGTAATTTATCTATACGAAGTCAGATATGGATAGGATACGGGCTATTCGTGGCCGGGTTGGACGCTGAGCTGTTTCCTCCCTGGTGGGTCCCACCTCGTCATTGCCCACTGATGAAGAGGTACAGAGTGATCGTGTACAGTAGATGAGGCCCCAGCTCCAGCCCATCTTCCGTGGGTTCTACCACATGTATAATTGATAACGGTGTTTAGTACATTTTCACTAGTCTTATATTTAAAGTATATTTGAACTGTATTAATGTTAGTGTTTTGTAGGATCTCGACGAGGCCGTGGTCCGACACGCGGGGTACGCATCGACCCCCAGCGTAAACAGAGAGTTACGCTCACCCAGGAGGGCCTGTAAGTAAAAAAATATCACATCATGCCTTATATTTAAAATTTTGGGGTGTTAATTTATATTTGAACTGTATTAATTTATTTATTTACTTCTTTGGCAGGATCCTGGAGAATCAGACGAGGATGAAGATCGGCGTTCTTGTGAAGGGCCGATTCTTCGAGCCACGCCTGTACTGGAAGGACTGGGATGTCGCTGCGAGGGAGTCCCTATGGGAGGAGTGGCTGGTACGGTGAAGTATTTTTTTCAGCGATAGTATTTGTTTAATTAGAGTTTGTTTTCTGTAGTTAATTTGTGTTATTGAATGCCTTACAGGAGGGGTTCACGTTTGACTCGCCTGAGCAGCAGGCACTGGGGCAGCAGGCCTTCTTTGCTTACATCGGCAAAAATTACCGTCGATGGCTCCACGACGCAAGGGACCGGGCGAAGAAGATGCTGCCCGAGGGTGCCCCAATGATGGAGATGACGAGATATCCCCCACATTGGATATCTCCGACTGTATGGACGGCGATGATAGATCGGTGGGCTGCGGATCCAGGTTGGGACTCCAAGAGTAAGTGCGGGGCTGAGAACAGACAGAACAAAGATCCGACGCACACGGGGGGTCGGTGCCACACGACATCGTCCGACACAAGAATGCGGTCGAGAACCCGGATCTGGAGGACGATGAGGTCGTAGCTCTGACGTATAATCAGACGCACGTGCGAAAGAAGGACAAGGACGAGGCGCACCGAGCGGGTGACTATATTTCAGATATTGCCCCGCAGATCGATGTGAGTCAATTTGTTTAAGTTGTTAATTTTTTTTCTTTTTATCCTCAATGTCTGTTGCGTTAATTAATGCCCTAACATATCTTTATATCACTATTTTTTGCAAGCCTCGTATGAACAGCTTAGGGGGTCCGAGGAGCAGTCCGGACAGCCATCAGCGTCCACTAGTACGGGTGCAAGTACTGGGACGTTGAAGCGATGGTTGGATACGCCGGAGGTCGTCAATCGGCCGAAAGGCCGCATACGCGGCCTGCCTAGTCGGACTGCTTGTGCCGTGATAGGAGCGTCCTCACCCCCCACTGCACCTCCACAGACACCGGCTCCTCGGCATCCATTGGACGACGCGGAGATCCCGCGCATTGCTACGGTGGTGTTGAGAATGATCAGGGAGCAAGATAAGTAGGGTACCGCAGCTGGACATGCCGAGCCGGCCCCGAATCAGCAGGATCCAGATCCGGGACTTGGCAACCCCTGATGAACCTCTTCTCGTGCCCGGTCCCAACTTCCCTCTGGCCCCCGCGCCCGGCTTGTACTCTTCTTCCCTCCCCTAACCAGCTGTATCCGGTTCCTAACCTGTACATAATGAGTCTTTTTTATGATTAATTTTACATATTTATTTGTGTATTGATTATTGCGCGCTGTTGTTGAGGATTGATTTTTTTATTACAGGTTTGGGCATTAGAAAAATAAAAAAAATATTTTAAATTTTTTTTGACTTTTGGCGACGGATTATATCCGTCGCTAAAAGTATTTTATTACTATCCGTGTTTAGCGACGGATTATTCCGTCGCTAAATAAGACATTTCGTGACGGAATATTCCGTCGCTAAATAAGACATTTCGCGACGGAATATTCCGTCGCTAAAATATTTATTTCGTCGCTAATTAATAAATAAATCCGTCGCAAAAACTTAAATATTACACGACGGATTTGAAAATTCCGTCGCCAAACTATTAGTAACGGGCTTTTATACGAGAGACTTTTAGCGACGATAAATCCGTCGCTAAAACATTTAGCAATAGATTTTAGACTTTTAGCGACGGATTTCTCCGTCGCTAAAAGCCTTTTTTCTTGTAGTGTACCGTACACTAAGCCCCACTTCAACGGTTCCGCTCATCAGTTAGTGGGCCGGGGAGTACGGGGTCCCCCTCCATAAGGGAAGGTAGTTTTGTAATAATGTATATTTTTCGCTGTAGGGTTTTCGTATATACGCCCTGGTTTGGAGACATATAGAGAGAAAAATGGCAATAGAAATAGAGTGCTAGAGTTTCTAGCTATAAACATATTGTTGATCTATTGCTACTCCAACTATTTTAACCAAGTAGACGGGAAACTTGAAAGTTCAAACCTTAAAGTAGACGATATATTTTTTGCAGGAAGTACAACTTTGTACAACTTTGCGGAACTAGATAAGCCATAATCTGAATGAATACTTCGTTACACACGAATCTTCTAGAGTGCAGCTACAATATAATTTGAAACTAATCATTCCACAAAAAAATGAAGATTGGATTCCCCGGTCCACTGTTGTCAACGAGACACTGGGTTTGTAGGACTTGTCAAGCAATCAATTAAAGCTCTGCAGTACACATGCCTTGTCTTCGAATAAAAGTCTAGCCTGATTCACGGGCAATGCAACAGACGGATTGCTCCTTCTAATCCAAACTTGTATTACCCAAAGTCTTACAGCAGTTTGAAAAGCTTCAGGACACAGTAAATCATGGATCACAGAGTTTCTTTGTTCTATAAAAAGCACGTCCATGCATGGCACGAACTCCCGAGTACGTATCAGATACTTTGCATGGGATTAAACGAAAGGGACTCCGGTAATTGGTCGGTTCATCTTACAAGAAATCATGATCTTATCATTGCCTTCCAAAAATGCCAACTGGGTCCCTGCCTGCTGAACTTTTCACTACTTTTCATAGCAAAAGAAGAAAGAAAAAGGTAAAGAAAGGGAAAAGCAACTGCAGCCTGCCTTGCCTGGAGTGTTATGCAGAAACCAAGTAGATTTCTTTCTTGCATGAAACCAAGCACACTTCGAGGAAAGGAAAGCACCAAATCGTTTAGAAAAGCTAATAAAGCCTTTGCAGTTTTGATCTCTCTTTTTGCATGAAAAGAGAATCTGATACCCCTCTGTTATGTATCCAACTCCATTCATTGCCTTGTAGCTGCCCTAACCTCTGTCATCCTATATCTATCCATGTCATGGCATTGGTAATTTCAACTCCTCTGGTCTTTGACTTGTAATTTAAGACCTCGTCCTTTATTTTTGATAGTTGTACACTGTGTACTTCAATATAAAAATACAACAATCACGACGACCGGCGACGACAATGACAAACAAAATTTAATGACTGGCATAATTAAAATTATACTAAAAGTTAAATCAGCTTACCCTATAATAATTTTAAATGTTACTTTCGGTTTTAAATGACAAAAGGGGGTTGACTATAGAAAAATAGAGCGAGAATACTAATTTTGGTAAGTTAATTTTGATTGTACTTCAAAATTTTGCAAAATAGGTACTCATTAGTTTGCGACCAAAATCAGATCTTCATTAGTGATGGAATTTTGTGTCCCTAACATAAGTTTTCCCTACCTAAACGCTTTCGTGACACAAAATCAGTCGTGGCCATGCCGTCGAATTCTGTCTTGTCGCTAAAATAAAAAACACTAAAACATGCAAATAAAGGTAACCAATGTGTGGAAACATCAAAGTAAGTGAGGGAGTGTAGTGACTAAGAAGCTGTTTGATAAAACCGAAATTTAAGTGCTTAAAAAGTTAAACACTGAATTCGTAAAATTGAAAACTTTAAGCGACTGAATTTTTATTGAAAAATAAGTTAACCTGTATGGTAAACTAAAAGCAGTTGTCTGAAAATTGCTTATTTACAAATTTATCTATTTCATCAAAATTATGCATTTGTTTATGTACTTTAGAACTTTTTTTGGGGGGCTAAAATCATGTTGATGAAGACAGTGACGCTGGAGTAGTGGTGGTGGCGATGGCGGAGGCAAAAAGGTATCAATAGTGGCGGTAATAGAGTGTGAAGGCGTAGTGTTAGTAATTGTGATAATAGCGGTAGACGGTGACATGGCGGCCATAGCAGTGGTTGTAGCGTGGTGGATCTTTAAATATTTTTGGCGAAAATAGACATAATGACAATAGTGACGGTATGGTAGAGGTGGCGTTGTCCTTGTGATGGTGTCGGTGGTGGTGGTGATAGTGACTAGGTCATGGTAATTGTGCTAGTGGTAACAAAAGGAAATAATGGTGGTGGTTGTATTGTGGTGGAGGCGGTGTTACTAGCAAATTAATTGAGGCTGCATCGTGGTAGTAATTATTATTTTTATGTAAAAACATGTTAAATCTCACTTCAAATTAAGTGATCAGCATTAAAAAATTTTAATATATTTTTGGTACGAATTAACTTTTTAAGTGGTATATGGTTTAGCGTCAAATGCACTTAATTAAAAATTTTAAGTGCTTAAGCGTTATCAAACACACGCTAAGTTCCCCCATCCTCATTCAGGTTATACTTTTGATTGGCATCCACAACACCATTCACATTATCGTTCCCAAAATTTATGGAAGCCTACACGATAAATGAAAGAAAAATTTAACTGAAATATGGTAAAGATCCATAAAAGAAATGACATGGTAGAGAATTCTAAAGAAAAATAATAGATTTTATATGCACAGCCCTTTTTGTCTAAGACCTCTGGTATGTTGAGCCGTAGCTCCTCGACTTCATCATCAGTGAATGGTGCTTGAGTACTTTCCACCTTAGAGTTATAGGCATATTAAGGAGAATGCAATACATAAGTTCAGACAATTATAGAGTTAAGAAGACTACTTAGCATCATAATTATAAATACCGTACCAGAGCGCGTACTGTTTTCTTCGTAAAATGGTATATATTGGGACCAGTACCGTCTCACTACGTCTCAAATTTTGCATTTGTAATATACATATGTAATACTCATTCATTAGCAAACTAAAACTATATACATATATTTCCTCCTTCACAGCACCTCTAGAGTTTGAATTATCTCATTTTTCAATTAAATTATTTTTTTCTAAATAAAATGTATGTCCCATACAGTGACACTAGGAACAAATAACTCATTCAATTGAATTATCTCATCTAAAATTAACCTCCTTTTCAGCAATCTCATTAGCGAATTAATAAAGAAGAATAAGTTGCTTATTCAAGAGTGACGTCTTTGGGTTAAAAAATAAGTTGTTTGTATATGCGTCTGCATAAAAAATTGTATAAAACAACACACCATATAAATGGAAGAATACGATGAAAACTTTCAATTATGAAGTAAATCAAAGTTAAGAAGAAAAGTAAAGCAAAGTTAAAATTGCGATGAAGATTGAAAATTTATCAAAAAAGATTTTGTAAATTCTAATGAATATTGTGAAGAAGAGACTACAGAGGCTTTGATCAATATAAGAGAATCTACAGTGTTTTCTATTTTGTCTTTATATGATCAATTTACTAAAATTTTCAACAAATGTTGTAACTTTTATATTTTTTAAGGATCGGTACAAAACACAATATCTCGACTGGTATGTAATTCTTGGCCGCTATTACTTTGTACCGGCCGGTGCAGAGTGGTATTTTGACCGGTACGAAATGTAAATGAATACCGTACCTGTAAAAGACAAATGTGATACGCATCGGCCAGTTCGGTCGGTAGCGGTACGATATTGATAACTATGCTTAGCATGCTAAAAGGCTAAGGGGCTATATATATATATATATATATATATATATATATATATATATATATATATATATATATATGAAAGCCGAAACTGAGAGAATGTTGTCACTCCATGACTTACATGGACATTATCTCATTTTGCCGGGTCGACTTCAGCTAATTTTGTTCAATAATAACTCTTTTTCCTTTATCACCTTTCCATACAAAATTAAAATTTTGAATGCCTAAAAATGTCGCAATATAATAATTCTCTCCATGTATCTAAACATTTCAAAATTTACTCATGTTTCAAAATTATCTCCTTAAATTTTCAAGTAGATGAATTTTAATGTGGTTTATTATAGTACTCTTAATTTAGTATTTTTATTTTTATAAAATTCTATCAGTTTGGCTTTATCTTATTGTTTTTCCTTTTTTTAAATTATTTAATATGCAAACAAGTTATTGATCTCATTAATCAATAGCTATTTTCTAGGCACTATATTAATCTGTTCACACCCTATTCTGGTTGCACCCCAGGCCCGCTAAGGGACCCACTTTGCGCTACACATCACATAGTCAACGTTTAGTTATTCAACGCTCACAGGCCGGTCAAAGCGTTACATAATCAAGTCACGTGCATTTTCCCTTTGAGAAGCAACCTTGGTGTGCAGACCCCCTTAAGGGGGTCGGCCACCTACCTTGACGACCGACGATCGACGACCGTTGCTCACGGTCGCGCGCCGTAGTCTCAATGATCGTTGCTCGCCGCCACGCTCCGTCACCGCAACGATTGTTCGCTAGTTCTCGCGCTCCAACTCTGTGACTCTCGTCTCCCGCACTCCAACTCCGCGACTCTCGTCGCCCGTGCTCAAACTCCATGACTCTCGTTGCTCGCGCGCCATCTCCCCGACTCTAGTCGCCCGAGCTCCATCTCTGCGACTTTCGTCGCCAGCGTCCGCGAGACAGCTCTGCGACTCTCGTCGCCCGAGCGCCATCTCTGCGACTCTCGTCACCCTCGCGCCATCTCTGCCACCTTCGTCACCCTCATCCGCACGACAACTCCGCGACTCCCGTTGCCTATGCCCCATCTCCATGACTTTTGTCGCCTGCACTCCTTCGTCGTGACCTTCGTCGCCGCGCCTGTGCGCCCATTTTTATGTTGTGTGCCCTGGCACCAAGTATTGTCTCCGCAACGTTCATCGCCGCACCCATGCGCCATTCTCATGACATGTGCCCTGGCACCAAGTATTGCTCTGCGACGTTCGTCGCTGTGCCCATGCGCCATTCTCATGACATGTGCCCCGGTACCAAGTATTGTCTCCGTGACGTTCGTCGCTGCGCCCATGTGCCATTCTCATGACATGTGCCCCGGCACCAAGTATTGCTCTGCAACGTTCGTCGCCGCGCCCATGCGCCACTTCCATGACATGTGCCCCGGCACCAAGTATTATCTCCGTGACGTTCGTCGCCGCGCCCGTGCGCCCCTTTTCATGATGCGTGCCCTCGGCACCAAGTATTGTCTTGCGACCTTCGTCGCCACGCCCATGCGCCACTTCCATAACATGTGCCCCGACACCAAGTATTGCTCCGCGACGTTCGTCGCCGTGCCACCATTCTCATGACATGTGCCCCGACACTAGGTATTATCTCCACGACATTCGTCGCCGCTTCCGTGCGCCATTTTTATAACACGTGCCCCGGCACCAAGTGTTGTCTCCGCGACGCTTGTCGCTGAGCCCGTGAGCCACAAACACTGACGTGCCCCCGACACCTTCCTCACTCCGCCGTGGCCATCCGCCGTGGCCATGCGCGGCGCCACTAACACAGTCGTGCCCCTTGGCTCTCTGTCACACTACCATGCTCCTTGCATCGGTCCATTGTTTTACCACACCATGCGCACCTTGCCTTGGTCTTGGAACATGCTTCGACCCACTCTCCGGAGTGTGTAGCATCACCAAGGGCTCCGGCCCTCACTACGGGATGGGGTTAATGCCATCGCCGGTTCAATCAAACTGCGGGATGGGCTTGATGCCATCGCCGGCTCAATCAAACTGCGAGATGGGCTTGATGCCATTGCCGGCTCAATCAAACTACGGGATGGGCTTGATGCCATCGCCAGCTCAATCAAACTACCGGATGGGCTTGATGCCATCGCCGACTCAATCAAACTGTGGGATGGGCTTAACGTCATTGCCGGCACAATCACCGGGGCTCCAGCCCTCGCAACGGGATGGGCTCCAGCCCTCGTAATGGGATGGGCTCACAACACTGAGGCCATCGCCGGCACAACCTTAAAGCCAATAACATCACACTTGCAGGGGGCTCCGACACGAAGACTTCCCCGAAACGGACTCTAAGCACTGAGCAGCGACCATGCCCACTCATGTTGCTGTTGACCGTCGACATCACCAGGGCAATGACCCCCGGGTCACTCCGGGACGGGAGCAGTCCTCGGAGGGCATCCCGTCTAGTCCGCTTGGTAGTTGGCTACAGGGGCAACCCTCACCGCTGTCAGGTTCTCTGCGCATCTCGTGACGCACCTCGTGGGATTCAGTAAGGGCTTGGACTGGTGGCTGGGGCAACGGGCTACTCTGACCATGCTACCGCGGCATGATCAGTCTCCTCAGACAGGTAGATAGATGTTGCAAGGGCAGGGCAGCACGAACTTGGGGACCAGCAGTCCAATGGAGAATCAGTACTTTGGACCCCCCTGGAGATGTGTCGCTCCCAGGGGACGATACATGTCAACTTATGACACATTCACATTTTTGCCTATAAATAGTGGACTTTGGAGCTTATTCAAGGATCTTGGGCTCATTTGACATTTCACTTTCTCTCTCTAAAAAGCCTATTCTCTCTGGAATTCTAGTGAGAGAAACACATTTGGACTTCTGTCACCGGACTCTTGACGCTGCATCCCTCACAACGGACTATCGACCGCCGGCCTTGTTCGTCATCGCCCTGCCTGCGCGGCTCTACTAGCCCTCGCAACCTGTCTGGGGAGCCTTGCTCTCAGCCTTTACTCTATCCTTGCTGTCTCCCACTTTGCCTACCTGGAAGCTGACTCAAACTGCATCCTTTGTGACACCTCCGCGTAGCAGCGAACCCCTTTTCCTGATCAACATAATCTAATTTAGCGATTTTAACTGTGAAATATTCCCTTAACTCTGTCCCTCATCATTTAATATGCCATTTATCACCCTTAAAAGGTTAAAACGAAACTGCCCTATAATCTATCCCCGCCTCACCGAGATTTTGGACGAAATTTCTTTAAAGTTTTCCCTCGTCCTTTAAATGACATTTCTTAACCAAAAGTTCCTCCCTCACCTCATTTAATTTAAGCCTTCTTTTACTCTCACTTTCAATCTTTTCTAAAAGTTAGCTCACATTTTTCCCTTGCTAATCATTATTAATACATATTTGATGAAAAAGAATAGCAATTTTCTCACTTATTTCTAAATTTCCTTTCGGCATGTGTTCCTCATAAATATCTTCTAGAAATCTTTTAGAAGTCTCATAGCTAAACCCTAGCTATTTCTACTTGAAAACATGACATCCTCTCTTCTCACACCTAAAACCTAGCTTTTTCTCTCTCACCTGTAAAACATTACAACCTCTACTCTTTTCTTATTGAAACGGGTTTATTTTTTTCTTTCTCTTCAATAATAAATTGATGTATTACTGAATGATTGGCTCATGCCAAACCTCTAATTTTAATGGTATTCATTGTATGTGATCTGTAAATTATTTTTTTTGGTTTTAATTTTGCATGGTTGTCCATATCGTATCCCCATAATATAAACTTAGGTATGTCTTTAGAGGTTCAACCACCAGCGCGAAAATGCATGCTACCACTGTCCCATCGGGCAAAGCACTAGTCCATATCAAGCACCTCCTCCTTACCTCCCTTTGGCCTCCTCCCTCTCCATCAAGTCGACTACAACCACCCCAACAACACAACTACATGCACGAGCGCACGCGCACATGCACATATCTGTGATGACCAATAGGACATATGTGCCGCCTTCTTCCGCCTCTGAAACTTTGACTGGCAGCCCACGTGCTCTTTGGCATCGACGACAAGCTCTCATTGTCATCCTCCTTTGGCCCAGTAAACACCCCCCCAACCCCCACAAAAAAAAAAACCCCAGCAAAAGTAACCAAAAAAAAAAAAAAACACAAATAGCCAAATTCTTTGAATCAGAATGAACACAAAAAGATTATGATGAATAGGGTGAATAGGCGTTGGGGCTGTCTTAAGGTTGAACGGGCAAGTCCAAATGGCTCTACTGGTAGAGTACATATTAAAGGACCGTATTGATATTCTTAAAACACAGAATACTAACATTAGTAAAAAGTATAAAATACAAATAATGTGTTTTCTGGCTATGGCCTAGTAAAAGAAAAATCGACATAGAATCCAATGAGATCTCCTCCCTTCAAAATTGGACGTGAAAGTTTCTTTTCATCCGGCATAAAGAAAGAGATTCTCGCTTTCAAATTCTACTTTGACATGCGACATTTGCAAAGTCTAGGGGGTTGACTTCAATTACCAGCTAACCTTAAGGGGTTTAGTAACATTTTTTCAAAATTTTATTAAGTATATTGAAAACCGCATAATTGAAAAGGGAAAAATGGAATAGGTAACTTTACCTACTATTAATGACAAGAAATTGAAAAAAAAAATAATAAAGAATCAAGATCTTGCCTTGGAAATATTCATTTACATTGCTTGAAGTTGTTTCTTAACCAACTGCAATGAAGCCTACAATAGACAATAAAAAAGGCAGATGGTTGCCGAAAGGGGCAAAGCAAAAGGTAAAAAAGGATGGAACAAAAGAATACAAACACGATCAATATGACACTGATCGATCCTACGAGGATTGCCTGTTTCTCCTCGGGAAGATCTTCTGCCCAGGTGCAAGGATGGCCATTGGATCAAACCTAGCCTTCCTCTCAACGAACCGTGTCCATTCATTACCAAAGTGTTGCTTCCAGTCGTCTTCACTTGTGTAGTGAGGGAGGTATAGTTTGAGACCCAAGCCACACTTAGTACATGTCTGAATGATTTCCCGATTTTGTGAGATCATTTCCTCAACCGGTGGACCCTCGGGATACGGGAGGCTAAACCGGAGCAACGCCACAATATAGAAGATGTCCCCTTCCGGCAGCACCACAGAAGTCCGATCATCCCACCTGGTCCGGGCAGAACAATGTTAACTAAGTCAAAAGGTCAAGACTCGACCGATTATTCAAGAGGGATGCATCCAACCCACCAATGCCCACATGCGTATATCTTACTTGACAATAATTATATGCTGCACTAACTGCTCAAAATTAAAAGAGCCGGCAATTGTCAACTCCCACATGGTCAAGAGGCAAAAGAGCCGGCGATTGTCAACTCCCACATGGTCAAGAGGCAAAAGAGCCGGCGATTGTTATTAACAAGTAAAGGGACCACGTTTAAAATCTTATTCACATCCAAATATATAACAATAAGGTAAAGGAGCTGATCCGTTGAGAGCGCTAGCAAAATAGGAGATTTTGCTAGCGCGATCAGGCCGTCCAGATCTTTTTTTTTCAAAAGCTATCAGTCGTCAGCTCCCATAAGGTAATGGATAGATAAATCTCTAGCACTAGAAAAGACCTCAGACGTGTTTCAGACAATGTGCAATCTACATAATTAAGTTTTGCTCTACAGTAAATCCATCATTCAATTCCTTAAAATTTTCTTAACCGCGAAGCAATTCCTAAAAAATGGGCCAACGTTGCTTGGCTATTGAATTTTCTTTTCCTCGCTTGTCCTTACAATTACTAGTACAATTTTCTTAACGTCGCTTGGCTAATGAATTTGCTTTTTCCTTGCTAATGTACCATCATTGACATCGAGAGCAATGCCACTAGAAAGTAAATAGAAAAAAGAAAAAGAAAGAAAAAGCCAACAATATGCCTTCTAATTATAGAAAAGAAGAACAAAGGCAAATTCGGTTTAATACCATTACAAAACAACGAAGAGATGCTAAAAGAACGGAAAATGACTCTTTTTTTAGGCTGCCAGCTGGTGGTGTAACTAATTGTGACGCTTACGAAGAACTTTTAAAAATCTTTACCAGTTGAGCTACTTTCTAAGCCGAGAAGCAAAAAGGGTTTAGAATATTCATTAGGGGAGGGGCATCAAATGAGACCAAAATATACGAATACAGGCTCCCTTCTTTACGCAATATTGGGGGACCATTTGAACCTTTTGTCGCAAGCTCTCTACGTATTTCCTTTTGCTTATATTATTATTAAATAAATACATACATAAATAAAAATACGCTACAGCCAGCCATTACAGGCTTAAACTACTGTGACGCAACTTTCGAAAGTAGAAAGCGGGAAGCTATCAAGTACAGCACAGCACCATCAAATTAATTGCGGATCACCGTATAGACACAGGCCACCAGAGAAAACAGACGGTACAAACCGTCATCATCGAAACAGTGAGCGGGGGGCCCCACGCAGCCAATGGCCTGGTTAAGATTTAGGCCAAGGCTCTTGTCCGATTGGTCCCCCACTTGGCTCACCTTGAAAGGGAAAAATAATATATGACCTAACTTCAAGATTTTAACCACCCGATTTTAGTCCTAAAATAATGCTCCCTCCAGCCGAATTAGCGCTGTCAATCTATTTGTGGGCCCACGTTAGGCTGGGTCCCACATACGCCACTTGGATATGCACTCCCCTTCCGCGGCGCGAAACAATTTTGGCTCTCTCATGAAGCAAAAGTAGCTATGTGAAAGTTTGGGTTTGGGCCAGAGTGGGGTTTGAGATCATGCGTCGCATTGTAACCAACCGGAGGTTTAATATTTTAAAGCAGCGCTCGTCTAGCGCCCTAAACCTAACACTATTATGCGGCACAAAAAATGAGGAGCTCGGGCTAAAAATACGTACTTGCTTCTTAAAAGAGGGTAGACGAGCATGGGCCCACCGATACCACGCTTCAAAATCTTCTGAAAGACCAGTCGATCGAAACTGGCAATGTCTGTTTTGGACACAAACAGGTTGAGCCAGGGATGTGGGGCGTCCCATATGCCATTGGCCTTGGCCTGCTGCTCCGCATGCTTGACACGCAGTAGGAACTCCATGTAGCTCACCTCCACCTGGTACTCCAAGCCCTCGCAGTAGCTCAGCCGTCCAAGCAATCTCTCCACCACCTACACACACACCTCCGAAAGCTTAAGAAGAATAATAATAATAATAATGATAGCGATGATGATGATAATAGGAACGGGGAACAATTAAGGGGACAATGATGGTAATTTGGAAAAGGGAGGTAGAAGACATAACTTTCACGATTAGGAGATTCCGGAAAATGATGGGGCTTTTCGGCGTTTGCGGATTTGTGGGGGACCAAAAACGTCACCGTAAATCTCCCGGTGATTAGCAACACGACAGTTTTAAAGGGCTGATGCTCACATAATGCTCTACTACTGCTATCCTGACTCGCCTTTCTTTGTCATTTACCAGACCGTGAAAGTACCGTGCCATTATGGTAATTAAGACCCGACCCTGTGGCCCTTTCTATGCAGATGGTTTCTTGTGTCAGAAAATCCAATGGAACCCTTCAACCCAGCGTGTAGTGTAGTCAGTTTCAAGTTTGCAAGGCAAAGATAGTAACCGGGGGGGAGTACTGAAATTCAGGGCTCCGCTCGTGTCATTCGCCGGTGTACAGAATATGCCATCAGCCCTGCCCTGTACTTCCTACACGTGTGATGAGTAAAACCTTTTTTTTTTTTTCACATTTTTTAACTGTTACCGCCGGACATTTGTTCGGTGGGACCCTTCTCGTCAACATCCATCTCCACTGGCCCCACCTCGCATCCAACTGGGTCAATACCAAGTCCCTCCGGACCTGGCCCCCACGTACTCTACCTGAGCACATGATCGAATTAGCCCATATATATATATATATATAAATATATCCTAAATCCCAGTTCGCCGAGAGCTCGTGTTCCCAGTTCGCCAAGAGCTCGTGTTTGAATATGAGAACGCAAGCGTCAAGTAAAAATGAACGATTCAGCGACTAATGACTTGGGGTGTATCAATATGAACGCAGGATGTTACCATTAAAATGAGAGGCAAAATAAAATAGTAGGCACAGGATAAAGTGAGATTGCGGACGTACCCTGTCGACGGTCGACCGACGGTCGACGTTTCTGTAATGCAGCGCCACTTCAAGGCAGTACAAAACCGGCCCCGCTGAGCATGGTTTTAGGGTCGGGTCGAACGACTGGTTCGGATCCAATGGCACCGACGGCCACCCGTTGACCAGGTCATCGCTGTTGGCAAATGCGAAGCCTTCCACGTAATCGAACGAGCTGTCCTCTCCCTCCGGCAGAGTCAGCAGCGACTCCGCGTCCCGAGTGAACTCGTCGAAATCGGCATACACCACCCTTATCCATCTCACCTAATCGGCAAAAAGGCACGCACTAGATTTTCATATTCACATTCCGTAAGCGTGTCGTTGGTAAATACCATAAAATCCCCACACACAGTTACCGAGTTACTCACCTTGTCCGGCGCCGGTTGAAGCAAAACCCTGGCTCTGGTGATGATTCCGAACTGGCCCAGACCGCCGAGAACCGCGAAGAAAAGTTCGGAATTCTGACTTTCCGAACATTTAAGCGTGTCTCCCTTACCTGTAACCACTTCCAGTTCCGTCACGTTAGCCGTCTGCGGGCCGTAACGGAACGCCTGGCCGCTGACGCCGGCGTTAGACAGGGTGCCGCCGACGGTGAGACGGAGATAATCCGTCCAGGACCTCGGCGCAAGACCGTAACCCAGGACGCAGCGTCTCAACACGTCTTCCCATAATGCCCCCCCGCCGACGTCGACGACGACGTCACCTGAGTGGAGCCTCACGACGTCGATCGAACTGTCCATCGATCTCATGTCGACGACGAGGCCGCCGTCGGACATGGCCTGGCCGTTGATTGAGTGGCCGTTGCCCCTCGCCGCCACGGTCATGGTACCCGACCGAGACGCGAACTTGACCACTCTAGAGATATCGTCGGCTCCGGCCGGCCGGACGACGGCGGAGGGCTTGGCGGCTTGGATGCCGCCGAAGTCTTTAGCGGCTAAGGAGGTAGTGGGTGAGCCGTAGTCGATGCTGCCCTGGATGTCCATGTCAGTACAGAGGAGGGCTGCGTCGTCGTTTCGGGAGTAGGTGTCGGGGATGGTGTCGGTTTCGTTCTCGTGAACGAAATGCTCCAGATAGGCTATCATGGTGGCCGTCGGTGATTACGTAACTGCCTCTTTCCTTGCTTCTTCTGCTTACTCTCTCTCTCTCTACCAAAACGCGCTGGCTGGCTGTCTGTCGGCTTTTGGCTTTTGTTCTCTCGCTCCCTCTCTCTCTCTGTGTAAACTAAGTGAGAGAAGCAAATGGTTGGTAATGGAGTTTAGGCGGCTTACACACGGGAGGATTTGGATTTTGTTGGACTAGTATTGTGAAAGTAAAATGGGTGGAAATTAGGAGTGAACATGACGTCACGGTACCTTTCGATATCTCTGTTGACGCTGTGAGCCTATCCACATCCTGTGTCTGCCACTTCCACATTCGGTCTATAATAATAATTCGATTTGCTGTGAGTTTAATCATTTATTTTAGGTATAACTAAAACACGTCTGTCATCATTTTTTGTTTTCTTTTACTTCTTTTTGATTTTTGTTTTTAAAATAAATTGCATCTTTGTATGCTCCTTATTTAAAAAAAAAAGCGTGACTCACTTTACACAATAAGTTAGCTTTTTTTGCTTGTTCAAGCAGCAGAAAATGATTCCGTATCTTAAAAGCTTTGTCTGTTCCTCCAACCGTGGTCCGTGGAGACGGACTCGCAACTCAAACTTAATCCCTCAGCCACTGAGAGGACGACCTCCCACAGCTCGAACCTAGTTCATCGACGATCAATTATTTTGTTTGGTATTTACAATGAGTACAAGCCCAAATGATATTTTCCTACTATAAATATATATATATTTCATTTTTATCCTTTTTTTTCCTTTTGTACTTGATTAATTTAGGAGATTTCTAGATTTCAATAGTATTGGTAATTGTCTCTTCTATTGCTGTCAAATTATTATCATGCATATCCTCTTATTTACACGCTAATATATATATATATATATGTTACTTGATTTCTAAGCATGCTTTCTTTCTATACTTATTATCATTTTATTGTTTTGGTATGTGTGGAATATTCTTTATTTATTTATTTATTTATTTTAACACAAGAACTCTCATTCTTCGCAAGCCCCTGCCGGTCCGGATGACGACCAAGGCCAGCAAAATTTTGTTTGCCTTCTTTTTTATCCTCTTCTGGTGGAGTGATGTGGGGTTTGGAGGAAACAGTGTTGTAGCTTAATTTGTTATATAAATAGTGGAGTTTGTTAAATAAGTATTTGTTCCTCAATCACGTTATTGCAACAATGAATGGAAGCGCGGGTGTGTGAGTGGACGTTGATAGGATCTTGCACCCGAGGATTGGTGTGTTTTTTCTGGCTAGTTAATGAAAGGAATCATCAATTGTTAAATGTGGATGAAGATAGCTGCACTTGCACTATTGGTTTTACGGCGAGATTCACTCTTTAAGTTTTGTTGCGTTATTTTCATTTGTATTTAAATAAGAAAGAAGAAGATATGAAATGACCCACCAAATTTCGTTTGATGTAACTTTCTTGTACCAGTATCGCGGTGGATCCACCAAAGTATTACCTTCAGGGTTAATATTGTGCACTTTAGTTTGCTCATTTCGTTGTAACCCTGTCTCTCTCTCTCTCGGCATTGATACGTTATTTCTTGTTAAACTATAAATTAACCATATGCCCTTATTTGGTTTGACTTAATCTGTCTACAACTTATAGGTCTTTTGTTAGCATTTTGAGATCTACATTGGTCAATTTTCCTTCAATTTGTCAGACATGTTATTGAAATGACATTCTCCTTATTAATTATCAAAAAATAAATATGTAGTATACTCTGGGAGGAATTCTTTTTGGAAATCACATATACAATCCATAACCAACCAAGAGTCTCAATATCAGGGGTGGGGGGCAATTTATTTAGGAGCGAGAGTCCACTTCTCGCATACATACGATAGTTTTGCTTCCAAGCTAGTAGCAGGACGTCACAGACAGTCCACACTCAGCGGCATGACTATCAGTGGCATGACTATCGGTGGCATGTATGTATATGATGTGAGCATCCCACTAGCCAAAGGCCTATCTATGTGCTCATTGAATTAGAGCTGCTATGCCCCCTATTTGTCTTTTTGTTTCGCGCTGCCATCCATCAGTATTAAGCTTAACCCATGCTTGGGGGCCGGTGGGGTCCACCCAACGTGTATGATGGTTTTAAGGATCGAGATTTGGTCGGTAATCGATATGGTTGGCGACGAATATCGTCCTTTCAACCTACAATTTTAACATACCACTTCTCTCAGTTATTATTCTCTTGTAATTGTAAAATAACTTTTTTGTCCAAAGTTTTAGCAATAATCGAACTATCTATATATATATATATATATATATATATATATATATATATATATATATATATATATATATATATATCTCTCTCTCTCTCTCTCTCTCAACAACATATAGTTTGCTTTATTCGATAACATATAGTTTGCTTAATATGACGCAATGTCCTCGGATCTTCACTTTAGACAACGAGTGTTTATTGCTAAAACTTTGTCTTGCCATTCTCACTAATTCATTAGCTACAGTAGTAAAGAAACGATATTTTGTGACAAATGTTCGTCATTATATGGTATGAGGAAGCTCTATACTATATGCATAGAGATCGAAATATACATGTAAATTTTACAAAATTGTGTCCGTAGCAAACCATCTCTGAAAAATTCCTACCACAAGAAAGGGTTTTAGGAGACTCATCTTATTTAATTAGGAAAAATCCTAAAATGACTCTAAAGTGTCCAAAAGGATGATTAGTCTATCGAAAATCGGGAGATGGGTTCGGAAACTAAGTTACGTAGCGGGAATGTGTTAAGCAACCGCCACGCCCTCTCGATCTCAACTTCATTTCAATTGATTTTTGGTCTTTAAGACATATAACACATAAACATGCATAAAAGAAAACCTAAGCTTATTTCTATTTTATTGTCTTGAACTCGATATCGGGATCGAGTGGCCTATGTTTCGGTCGAACTATCCTGAATCAAAACAATTGTAGTTTGACTTTAATTTTACGGGAAGTACAACATTTCAAGACTTAGACCTAGACTCGGATATGTGCTAGACTCTTTTGATTTTGTGATAGAAATGTGACAACAGAAAATGAGAGACAATCTAAAGTGATTTTCTAAACTAGCAAACTATTAAAATTACCACTTGAAGTAGCTTGTCTGGAAGACTCGGGTACACTCTTCGAATAATCCACGATACAAAGAGATCAGAAGATTTTTTACAATAAGTATGAACGGCTAAAGTTCTCAAGAGTGCTAAAGTATCACTTCTACAAAGAAGTGGTACTCAAACTCTGAAGAGAACAAGCTTCTGGACCCCTATAAATGAAGGCCAATGGCTCTATTTATAGAGCTCAGGGTCACAGAATGTGATAAGATTGGTTATGCCAATCTACGAGGCTGGAGATAAGTCAGAAAATTAGATAAAACAGTTGATTGACAAAAACTGATGTTCATACCCTATTCTGGTTGCACCCCAGGACCCGCTATGAACCCACTTTGCACGACACATCACCTAGTCAGCGGTCAACTTTTCAACGCTCGAGAGCCGGTCAAAGCAACGCATGCTCAAGTCACGTGAACTGCTCGTGAAGCGACCTCGGCGTGCCTTCCACCTCAAGGGGTCGGCCACCCTTGGGGGTCGGCCACCCCAAGGGGTCGACCACCCTTGGGGGTCGGCCACCTGCCTTGACGACCGACGACCGTCGTTCGTGACCGCGCTCCGCCGTAGTCACGACGACCGTCGTTCTCAGCCGTGCTCCGTCGTCGCGATGACCGTCGCTCCTCGTCACGACGACCGTCGCTTGTGGCCGCTCTGTCGCCATGACGACCGTTGCTCACGATCGCGCGCCATCCACGCAACGACCCCTGGCGCTCTCTGTCACATAACAGTACCCCGACACCAAGTAAGGACTCGCGACAGTTGTCGCAGCGCCCATGCGCCACAATCAATGTCTCGTACTGTAGGCACCGCGCCTATGCGCCACAATCATGTTATATGCTTACGGGATGGGCTCACAACCTGAAAGCCATCTCCGTTTTCATTCCGGGGGGCTTCACTCCGTGCTCCGGCACGAGGACCCTTCACAGCGGGATAGGCAACTCCTCCGGGACACTATCTCCGCCAGGGTGCCTGCGTGACTGGCCTACGTGCTCTGGCACTGGGGGCTCGCGTCGGCACGCCTAAGGACTATGACCCCCGGGTCACTCCGAGATGGGAGCAGGTCTTCGGAAGGGCATCTTGCCTAGTCCACCTGGCAGCTGGGCGTCGGGTCTTCCCCACCGCTGCCAGGCCTGTGGGATTCAGTAAGGGCTTGGACTGGAGGCTGGGGCAACGGGCTACTCTGACCATGCTACCGCGGCATGATCAGTCTCCTCAGACAGGCAGAGAGATGTCGCAAGGGCAGGGCAGCACGAACTTAAGGACCGGCAGTCCCAACGAAGGATCAGTGCTTTGGCCCCCCTGGCGACGTGTCGTTCCCAGGGGGTGACACATGTCAACTTATGACACATGCACATTTTTGCCTATAAATAGTGGACTTTGGAGCCTTTTCAAGGATCTTTCTCTCATTTGGACTTTTCACTTTCTCTCTCTAAAAAGACATTCTCTCTGGAATTCTAGTGAGAGAAACACACTTGGACTCCCGTCTCCGGACCCTTGACGCTGCACCCTTCACGTGACTGTAGACCGTCAGTCCTGTTCGTCGTCGCCCTGCCTACGCAGCGCTGCCAGCCCTCACGACCTGTCTGGGGAGCCTTGCCCTCGGCCCTTACGCCATCCTTGCTGTCTCCCGCGTTGCTTACCTGGAAGCTGACTCAGACTGCATCCTTTGTGGCACCTCCACGTAGCATCGAACCATTTTCCGCATCATCATTTTGGCGACTCTGCTGGGGAGGTGAGCATCATGTTGCAGTCTGCATATCTTCCAGACTCAGGCACCATGCATGTGCAGCGGAGGGCTACGAGGATTACCAACAGTGCAGTTCATTCCTTGCCTGACACACTCACGCAACCATGCCTCAGCAACGTATGGCTACCAGAACTACCGGTCACATCCTCTACCCAGCCATCCAAGAGGCCGTCATTTCCAGACTTGGAGAATATTCAAGCTAACATTGTTCTACTGGCACCACCCTTGGTGTTATGTCTCACTTCATTGGGGGCTTCACCCCTTGCCTACCCCAAGCAAGCCAAGCTCCCTACCCCCTTCTGCATGCCTCTCATTGCAGCGACTTGATACGTGGTGCATGGGGTGGCTCGAGCCACGCTACTAAGTCTCAACTCTGTCAGCCGACATCCCCCTCGGGCAGTGCGACCTCACGGGCATGCATGCAACACATCTTGCCAACCCACCCGTGCCTCGGTCACTCAGTCGGTCGTCGATGCCTACCCACCGCCGAGCTCCACTCTCCGTCTTCAACGCTTAGAAAAATTTCTTCATTTTTCGCGGTCGGGTCATCACCCCCGTGACTTCACTCGGCGCCCTCCCCTCTCTTCGACACTTAGAAAAATTTCTTCATTTTTCGCGGTCGGGTCATCACCCCTGCGACTTCACTCGGCGCCCTCCCCTCTCTTCGACGCTTAGAAAAATTTCTTCATTTTTCGCGGTCGGGTCATCACCCCCGCGACTTCACTCGGCGCCCTCCCCTCTCTTCGACTCTTAGAAAAATTTCTTCATTTTTCGCGGTCGGGTCATCACCCCCGCGACTTCACTCGGCGCCCTCCCCTCTCTTCGACACTTAGAAAAATTTCTTCATTTTTCGCGGTCGGGTCATCACCCCCGCGACTTCGCTCGGCACCCTCCCCTCTCTTCGACACTTAGAAAAATTTCTTCATTTTTCGCGGTCGGGTCATCACCCCCGCGACTTCCCTCGGCGCCCTCCCCTCTCTTCGACACTTAGAAAAATTTCTTCATTTTTCGCGGTCGGGTCATCACCCCCGCGACTTCGCTCGGCACCCTCCCCTCTCTTCGACACTTAGAAAAATTTCTTCATTTTTCGCGATCGAGTCATCACCCCCGTGACTCCACTCGTCGCTCTTGTCACTCTTCAACACTTAGAAACATTTCTTCATTTTTCACGGTCGGGTCATCACCCTCATTCTACACTTAGAAAAATTTTCACAAAAATTTTTCACCCTCCGGTGCTCTCTCCAACACTTAGAAAATTTTCATCAATCCCCAACCTCCCTCTTTCTCTCCCTTTCACCTCAAAATTATTTCTTCCTCCAAATTTTACATCCCCTCTCATGCTCCTTTTATAGGCTCCACAAAAACAAACAAAAAATTCGCATTGCATTTTTTTCCAAAGCCAAAATCAAAAAGCAGCCCAGGTGGGCAGAACCCGAACCGCGAGGGCCCCAACCCGGGCCTGCCCCGGCCCGTTTCCTCTTTCTTTTTTATCAGCTTGAACGGGTCAACCTGCCCGCCCGTTGACCCGACCTGACCCAACCCTAATTTCCCTTCTCTTTCTCTCTTCTCCTAGCGCCGCACCTGCCTCCCGCCGCCGACGGCAGTTCGGCCTCCCTGCCGCGCCTGGCCACCGCCGCGGCCCCTCCCCGGCATCTCCTTCTCTCGCCGAGCTCCCTCCTCACGATCCCACACGCCGCCGACCTCGTCGCAGCAGCCCACGCCACCGACGACGACCTCTTTTTCTTCTTCTTCTTCTTCTTCTTCTGCTTTTTCTTCCGCTTCAGCCCCCCACCCCGCCAACCACCCTGCTCCACTGACCCCCCCACCCCGCCGACCCCCCCTCGGCCCCTTGGCCGACCCCCCCTCGGCCTCTCTCTCTCCCTCTTCCCCGAACCCGCAAGCCCCACGGCGCCATGGCCGCCGCCGACCCCTCTTTCCCTTCGTCTTTTTCCTCTGCTTCGGCCCCTCCCCGCAAACCACCTGGCCGACCCCACTACCCCGCCGACCCCCTGCTACCTTGACCCCCCCTCGGCCTCTCTCTCTCTCCCTCTTCCCCGATCCCATAAGCCGGCATTGCGCGGCCGAAGGCGCTGCGCCGCCGACCCTTTCTTGTTTCATCTCCACCCCGTCGACCCCCCCTGCTACCCCGCCTACCCCCCTCAGCCCCACCATACCTCTCTCCTCTCCCCCGCACATCCCCAAAGCCAAGGCCAAAATTTTTTTTTTCTTTTTTTCCAACCTTGACCGCTGTACATCGCTCGCGCACATGCGCCTATCGCCCGGACTTCACCTCCGCGACGCCCGTCGCCCGAACATTGTCTCCGCGACCCTTATCGCCCATACTTCATCTCTGCGGCGCCCGTCACCCGGACTTCATCTTTGCGTCGCCCGGGCGCCGCCTTCCGCAACACTCGTTGCCCAGAGCCCGGGCGTCGACTCTGCGACCCCCAGTTGCCCGTCACCCGGGCTCCGTCTTCGCAACACTCGTCGCTCGTCGCCCGAGGCGCCGTCGCCCGGGGGGTGTCTCCGCGACCCTCGTCGCTTGTCGTCCGGGCGCTGTCTCCGTGCCCCTCGCCGCCCGGGGGTTGTCTCCGCGACCCTCGTCGCCCGCCTTCGTCACTCAAAGACGATGTCAACAACTTTTCGGCCAAACGACATCAACATCTTACTATGTGATTATGCGTGCGGCGCCCGCTCGGGTTGCCCCTCCGCGCACGCCGCACGCAGGGGGCTATGTTCCCAACTTATTCTGGTTGCACTCAAAGGCCCACTAGCGGACCCACTTTGCGCGACCCCCTTCCCCTTTTTTGTTTTAGTTTCACTGCTTTTTTTGGTTTGAAAAATACATTTTCACCATTTTCACAACGCTAACAAAAGCACCCACCATTTTCACAAGGCAACACCGCATTCAGCCTCCATATCCACAGCCACAACGCCACAACTTCGGCCCGCTGCCCATCGCCCGGGCGCCGTCTTCACAACACTAGTTGCCCATTGCCCGGGCGCCGTCTCCGCAACATTCGTTGCCAATCGCCCGGGGGCTGTCTCCGCGACCCTTGTCGCTCGTCACCCGGGCACCGTCTCCGCGACCCCCGTCGCCAGCGCCATGCGCACCTTCCGCGTCGACCCCCGTCGCCAGCGCCGTGCGCACCTTCCACAACACTTGTTGCCCATCGCCCAGGGGCTATCTCCGCGACCTTCATCGCTCGTCACCCGGGCGCCATCTCCGCGACCCTCGTCGCCAGCGCCACGCCTTCCGCAACAATCGCGGCCTATCACCGAGGCGCCGTCTCCGCAGCTCGTTGCCAATCGCCTGGGGCTATCTCCGCGACCCACGTCACTCGTAGCCCGGGCACCATCTCCGCGACCCACGTCGCCAGCGCCCTGCATACCTTCTGCGGGGACCCCCGCCACCAGCGCCGTGCGCACCTTTCGCAACTCTTGTCGCCCACGTACTTGTGTCCGTGCGCCGGCTCTACAACTCTCATCGCCCTCACACATTTGTTGCTCGTGTCCGTGCTACAGCTCCGTGCTCCCGTCACCCGCGCTTCTTCGCGACTCTTGTCGCCCGCGTGCCATCTTCGCAACCTTCGTCGCCCGCGTCCGCGCGACAGCTCTGTGACTCTCGTCGCAGGCCCTCCAACTCCGCGACTCTCGTCGCCTGCGCGCCACCTCTACGACCTTCGTCGCACGCATTCACATGACAGCTCAGTGACAGGCCCCGTCACCCCCGTGTCGTCTCCTCAATCCACGTCGCCCGTGCCAACTCATCGCGCTCTCTACAACGCGCGCTTAATGCCAATGGTCACTTGATATCGTCACCGACCGTGCACAATTGCCATGACGACATCACTAAGTATTGCTCCGCGATAGTCATCGCCGCCCCCTGGCGCCATGCTTATGATGCGTGCGCCAGGCACCAGGTATTGCTCCGCGACAGTCGTCGCCGCGCCCTGGCACCATGCTTATGATGCGTGCGCCAGGCACCAGGTATTGCTCAACGACAGTCGTCGCCGCGCCCTGGCACCATGCTTATGATGCGTGCCCCAGGCACCAGGTATTGCTCCGCGACGTTCGTCGCCGCGCCCATGCGCCATTCTCATCATGCGTGCCCCCGGCACCAACTTTAGCTTCGCAACCTTCGTCGCCGCGCCCGTGCGCCATCTTCATGATACGTGCCCCCGGCACCAAGTATAGCTCCGCAATGTTCGTCGCCGCGCCCGTGCGCCATTCTCATCATGCGTGCCCCCGGCACCAACTTTAGCTTCGCGACCTTCGTCGCCGCGCCCGTGCGCCATCTTCATGATACGTGCCCCCGGCACCAAGTATAGCTCCGCGACGTTCGTCACCGCGCCCATGCGCCATTCTCATCATGCGTGCCCTCGGCACCAACTTTAGCTTCGCGACCTTTGTCGCCGCGCCCGTGCGCCATCTTCATGATACGTGCCCCAGGCACCAAGTATAGCTCCGCGACGTTTGTCGCCGCGCCCGTGCGCCATTCTCATCATGCGTGCCCCCGGCACCAACTTTAGCTTCGCGACCTTCGTCGTCGCGCCCGTGCGCCATTCTCATCATACGTGCCCACGGCACCAAGTATGTGCTCCGCGACCTTCGTCGCCGCACCCATGTGCCATTCTTATCACATGTGCCCCGACACAAAGTATTGCTTTGCGACGTTCGTCGCCGCACCACTTTCATGACATGTGCTCCGGCACCAAGTATTGTCCCCGCGACGCTCGTCACCGCGCCCATGCGTAACAATCATGATACAGGCCTTCGGGCATCACACTTATTCACCACACCATGCGCCCCCGCCATGGACGGGGAACATGCTTCGACCCACTCTCCGGAGAGTGCGGCATTCCGGGGGCTCCGTTTGTAGCACTCCAGCACGAGGACCCCTCCCTGCGGGACGGGCTGTATGCCGTCGCCGGCTCAATCAAACTGCGGCATGGGCTGAGCGCCATCACGGGCTAGCGCCATCGCCGGCTTAATCAAACTGCGGGACGGGCTTCGTGCCGTCGCCGGCTCAATCAAACTGCGGCATGGGCTGAGCGCCATCACGGGCTAGCGCCATCGCCGGCTCAATCAAACTGCGGGACGGGCTCAAACTGCGGGACGGGCTGTATGCCGTCGCCGGCTCAATCAAACTGCGGCATGGGCTGAGCGCCATCACGGGCTAGCGTCATCGTCGGCTCAATCAAACTGCGGGACGGGTTGTATGCCGTCGCCGGCTCAATCAAACTGCGGCATGGGCTGAGCGCCATCACGGGCTAGCGCCATCGCCGGCTCAATCAAACTGCGGCATGGGCTGAGCGCCATCACGGGCTAGCGCCATCGCCAGCTCAATCAAACTGCGGGACGGGCTGTATGCCGTCACCGGCTCAATCAAATTGCGGCATGGGCTGAGCGCCATCACGGGCTAGCGCCATCGCCAGCTCAATCAAACTGCGGGACGCTGTAGGCTACCGCCGGCTCAATCAACCTGCTACACAGGCTTAGCGTCATCGCCTGCTCCATCACCAGGGACCCTGGCCCCTGCAGTAGGATGGGCTCTAACCACAATCGTTCATGCGTGCGACGCCCGCTAAGGTTGCCCCTCCGCGCGCGCCACACGCAGGGGGCTTATGTGTCATACCCTATTCTGGTCGCACCCCAGGACCCGCTAAGGGACCCACTTTACGCGACACATTACCCAATCAGCGGTCAACTTTTCAACGCTCGAGAGCCTGTCAAAGCAACGCATGCTCAAGTCACGTGAACTGCTCGTGAAGCGACCTCGGCGTGCCTTCCACCTCAAGGGGTGGCCACCCTTAGGGGTCGGCCACCCCAAGGGGTCGGCCACCCTTGGGGGTCGGCCACCTGCCTTGACGACCGACGACCGTCGTTCGCGACCGCGCTCCGCCGTAGTCACGACGACCGTCGCTCTCGGCCGTGCTCAGTCGTCGCGATGACAGTCGCTCGTCGTCACGACGACCGTCGCTTGTGGCCGCTCTGTCGCCATGACGACCGTCGCTTGTGGCCGCTCTGTCGCCATGACGACCGTCGCTCACGATCGTGCACCATCCACGCAACGACCCCTGGCGCTCTCTGTCACATTACAGTACCCCGGCACCAAGTAAGGACTCGCGACAGTTGTCGCAGCGCCCATGCGCCACAATCAATGTCTCGTGCTGTAGGCACCTCGCCTATGCGCCACAATCATGTTATATGCTTACGGGATGGGCTCACAACCTGAAAGCCATCGCCGTCTTCATTCCGGGGGGCTTCGCTCCGTGCTCCGGCATGAGGACCCTTCACAGCGGGATAGGCGACTCCTCCGGGACACTATCTCGCCAGGGTGCCTGCGTGACTGGCCTACGTGCTCTGGCACTGGGGGCTCGCGTCGGCACCCCTAAGGACTATGACCCCCGGGTCACTCCGAGATGGGAGCAGGTCTTCGGAAGGGCATCTTGCCTAGTCCACCTGGCAGCTGGGCATCGGGTCTTCCCCACCGCTGCCAGGCCTGTGGGATTCAGTAAGGGCTTGGACTGGAGGCTGGGGCAACGGGCTACTCTGGCCATGCTACCGCGGCATGATCAGTCTCCTCAGACAGGCAGAGAGATGTCGCAAGGGCAGGGCAGCACGAACTTAAGGACCGGCAGTCCCAACGGAGGATCAGTGCTTTGGCCCCCCTGGCGACGTGTCGTTCCCAGGGGTGACACATGTCAACTTATGACACATGCACATTTTTGCCTATAAATAGTGGACTTTGGAGCCTTTTCAAGGATCTTTCTCTCATTTGGACTTTTCACTTTCTCTCTGTAAAAAGACATTCTTTCTGGAATTCTAGTGAGAGAAACACACTTGGACTCCCGTCTCCGGACCCTTGACGCTGCACCCTTCACGCGACTGTAGACCGTCAGTCCTGTTCGTCGTCGCCCTGCCTGCGCAGCGCTGCCAGCCCTCACGACCTGTCTGGGGAGCCTTGCCCTCGGCCCTTACGCCGTCCTTGCTGTCTCCCGCGTTGCCTACCTGGAAGCTGACTCAGACTGCATCCTTTGTGGCACCTCCACGTAGCATCGAACCATTTTCGCATCATCAACTGATTAACTCACCGGTTAGTCAAAAATCGGTCGTGGACGAATTTTCAATGTGCTCGAGAACCTATTCATCCCATAATTCAAAAATGATTTTTCCTAAATTTTGAGGCAATATTTGACCCTCAATTCGGTAATTATCTCTGATTTGACAAATCTGATGTACCAAATTTGGGATTTATCACTTCTAACCATATAAATCATGGATTTAATCTTTGCACCAGATAAATAATTCACAAATTATTTTCTCAAAATTATCTAGAAATACTAACTAAGTTAAAATATTCTATACATTAGAATGGACTGACATAATTGGATTGAGCTGGGCCGGTTACTAAGTGGATCACCATACTGGACTGGACTGTTGTTGTGGACAAGACTAATGGACTTGGACACTTAACTATTTGACTATACTGGAATATATTAATTAATTAGTCACATTATTAGGCCTAGGCTCAACAATGCACTCTAATTAATAATAAAGCTCATTAATTATGTAATCAATAATAACTACAACATGGGGTATCTACAGTGTCCTAATAAACCAAGGAAAGATTTCTCATGATTTAGTAACAAAAGGCGGTGACTAAATATTTTTTACTTAGTGATAGTATCCTTGGTCGGTCCACCAAACTAAAGAGTGGCTCGACCCATGCACCAGTTAGTGGAAGATAACAACCGTAACTTTTTAGCATATGATTCTTTACTAATATTTACAAAGATTCTAAATTAATGGGCTAATTACACACGACACTTATGAAATTTACCCAAAATTACTCAGCATCTAGTAACAATTTTTATCAAACGCCCCTCCCTGCTGTTTGTAGTACGTTTATACAAAACTTCATTATGTTAAGCATACATGAATAAAAGTTAGGGTACCACACAATTTTTTGTGATCTATCGGAATTTCCTTTTAAGACGTCTTTCCTTCGTCAGCCATCGTCGCTGATGCCAGTGAATCATCATCGGCACTGCTGTCATTCCCCCTCCAAACACCATCCCACCCCCAAATACCACTTCCTCTCTCTCTCTCTCTCTCTCTTTCTCTCTGTGACACACACACACACACCCTACTGTCTATGACACCCCTGGGAAAATGGGGACCAACCACCAAACCCCAAATGCTACATTGTCACCACTATAGCATCCAACCTCCGCCACACTGCCACTAACAAATTTGGCACCACTAAGCTGTTACACACCTCTGCCACACCGCCACCTACAGATTTGGCACCACCACACCGTTACCCACCACCTAACACACCGCACAGAAACACACATATAAATACACCAACACCCCGTTTACAAATACACACCTGCTTGGCGCACACAATCACACAGTCATCACACACACACACACACGCACGCACACAAATCTGTGTGTGTGTGTGATGACTATGTGACTGTGTGTGTTTGATTGTGATGACTATGTGACTCTGTGTGCGTGTGTGTGTGTGTCATTTTTCCATTCTATTCTATTCTATTCTCCACTCTCTCTCTCTCTCTCTCTATTTCTGCACAGCCCCACAGAATACCACCACCACAATCATAAAAACATCATAGCCACTACCACTAAACCAGTTATCACCACATTTATCACCACACCCACAAACCTACACCAGCCCAAAAACCCACCACCCACTACAACAAAATCAAGTTGTAAGGACACCTCCTAGCATCCTTACAAGTATCGTACAAGGACGCTTTTGACATAAGGCGCTTTGAACAGCGTCGTAATGTCTCCCTATTAGACGCCGTCACAATGAGTTATTAGGACGCGCACAAGCGACTCAACAAGATTAAGGCCTAACAAGGCGCAAAAAAGTGTCCTATAAAGTGCACCACATTAGACCCTATTACGACGCTTTTTGGCATTGTTATAGATCGTTTAGGATGCTTCTTAGTGTCCCAAGATTATTCCTTTTTTGAAAAAAAAAATTAATATTATTTTGTTACAACTTCCAATATTTAACAAATGAACTGGTTGGAAACCATTTTCAAAACTGAAGAACTTATAATCGTAATATCAAAGAAAGATGTTATTGACTTGTAAAATATACAACTCATACAATCATCCTCTTAGTACAATGCCTGATATGTGAGATCAACAAATGATAAGTGCATAGAATACAAAGTTTACCATCTATCATATAAACAACTGAGCAAGTCCAAATATCTACTTGGGTAAGGCAACATTGCTCCAAAGATATGCTGGACATAGCTATAGCTATGATGTCAAATGAATAAAGATTGCTTCAATTCTTGCAAAGCACCACAGGGAGGGCAGATTCTATTCTCAACTTTCTATCAGCATTTACATGACTGTTGAAGAGTTAAGTTCCATCCAATCAAACTACAAGTAAAATACAAAACTAGACAAACTGACAGATATTCACATATAAAGTATCCAAGAATTCCAACTCATAAAGCACATGCAAAATAAGTTATGATCTTAAAGGTACAAGTCTTACCTAGCAAGTGACAAAGGTACTTTTAACGACTGCATTATTGAATTCCCGTGGAGATACTATCATATTTTACCACCATTCCATTATGGTAAAACTTATCTATGAGAATAAACAAACACTACAAGAAAACAGGGTTTTAGCGACGGGGTAATCCGTCGCTAAAAGCCAAAAATCCGTCGCTAAAATAATTAGCGACGGATTTACCGTCGCTAAATATCCCTCGTATAAAAGCCCATCACTAATAGTTTAGCGACAGAATTTTTAAATCTATCGCTAAATATGTCATTTTTATTTAGGATTTATTTTTAATTAGCGACGGATATTCCGTCGCGAATTATATTTTTTAGCGACGGATTTATATTTTCGAGACGGAATATTCCGTCGCTAAAAAACTTATTTAGCGACGGAATATTCCGTCGCTAAATACTTAATCCGTCGTCAAAAGTCAAATTTTTTTTGAATTTTTTTTATTTTTCAATTACCCAGACCTGTAATACAATTTTCAAATCTCAACAACAACGCGCAATAATCAATACAGAAAGAAATATATATAATCAATTATAAAAATATTTATAATAAAAAAAATTCATATATGTACAAGCCGGGAACCGGATATAGCCGGTTAGGAGAGGGGAGAAGAGTACAAGTCGGGCACGGGGGGGGGGGGGAAGCTAGGAACGGGCACGGAAAGGGGCTCATCAGGGGTTTCCGAGTCCTGGATCTGGATCCTGCTGATCCGGGGCCGGGGCGGCCTGTCCAACAGTGCCCTGCTCCCTGATCATCCGGCACACCACTGTAGCAATGCGCTGGATCTCCTCGTCGTCCAACTGAGGCCGAGGAGCCGGTGTCTGTGGAGGGGCAGCAGGGGGTGAGGACGCTCCTATCACGGCACGAGCAGTGGTGCTAGGCAGGCCGCGTATGCGGCCTTTCGGCCGATTCACGACCTCCGGCGTATCCAGCCATCGCTTCAACCCCCCAGTACTCGCAGCCGTACTAGTGGACGCTGATGGCTGTCCGGACTGCTGCTCGGACCCCCTTAACTGTTCATACGAGGCCTGCAAAAATAGTGGTTTAACGATATGTTAGGGCATTAATTAACGAAATAGACATTGAGGATAGAAAGAAAAAACATTAACTTAAATAAATTGACTCACATCGATCCGCCGGGCAATATCTGAAATATAGTCGCCCGCCCGGTGCGACTCGTCCTTGTCCTTCTTCCGCACGTGCGTCTGATTATATGTCAGAGCTACGACCTCATCGTCCTCCAGATCCGGGTGCTCGACCGCGTTCTTGTGTCGGACGATGTCGTGTGGCACCGACCCCCTGTGTGCGTCGGATCTTTGATTTGTCTGTTCTCAGTCCCGCTCTTACTCTTGGCGTCCCAACCTGGATCCGCAGCCCACCGATCTATCATCTCCCCCCATACACGGTGAGATATCCAATGTGGGGGATATCTCGCCATGTCCGTCATCGGGGCACCCACGGGCAGCGCCTTCTTCGCCCGGTCCCGTGCATCGTGGAGCCATCGGCGGTAATTCTTGCCGATGTAGGCAAAGAAAGCCTGCTGCCCCAGTACCTGCTGCTGAGGCGTGTCAAACGTGAACCCCTCCTGTAAGGCATTCAATAACACAAATTAACAACATAAAACAAACTGTAATTTAACATTTACTAACGCTGAAAAAAATACTTCACCGTACCAGCCACTCCTCCCATAGGGCCTCCCTCGCAGCGGCATCCCAGTCCTTCCAGTACAGGCGTGGCTCGAAGAATCGGCCCTTCACAAGAACGCCGATCTTCGTCCTCGCCATATTCTCCAGGATCCTGCCAAAGAAGTAATTAAATTAATTAATACAGTTCAAATATAAATTAACACCCCAAAATTTTGTAATAAGGCATGAGGTGATATTTTTAGTACTTACAGGCCCTCCTGCGTGAGCGTAACTCTCTGTTTACGCTGGGGGTCGATGCGTACCCCGCGTGTCGGACCACGGCCTCGTCGAGATCCTACAAAACACAGACATTAATACAGTTCAAATATAAGGCTAGCTGAAAATGTACGAAACACCGTTATCAACTATACCTGAGGTAGAACCCACGGAAGATGGAGAATGCACGCGCGTGTGGGATGAATCTGCGTCGGGCTGGGGCGACGGCTCGAGCTGGGGCTGGGGCGACGGCGACGGTTGGGGCTGGGGCGACGGTGACGGCTGGGGCTGGGCCCCCGATGGCTGTCCGCGATCACTCTGTGCCTCGTCATCAGTAGGCAATGACGAGGTGGGACTAACCGGGGAGGAAGCAGCTCGACGTCCAGCCCGGCCACGAATAGCCCGTATCCTATCCATATCTGACTTCATATAGATTATATACAAAGACATTAACACGTGAAAAACAATAATTTAGGCATAAATCATCATCGGCACATATATATATATATATATATATATATATATATATATATATATATATATATATATATATATATATATATATATATATATATATATATATATATATATATATATATATGAACGGATATGCAAAAACACATCAATAAACACCAAGTTCTAAAATGTTACTACATTTTTCCCGTGATGTTACAACATTACAAGTCAATCATTTTCAGTTTGCGAATCATCTTCATCACTTTCCTTGTCGCCCTCTTCTTCGTGGGACTCGTCGTCCTCTTCATCTTCTAATTCATCCTCTTCATCAGTAGACTCGGTCACATCATCTCCAACACTTTCAACATCTTCCGCGTCATCATCTACGACTTCTTCTCCCACAAGAAGTGTTGTTGGAAGAGGAAGATCGTCCTCCTCGTTGTTGACCTCAACAGGAAACAAGACACGTGGTTGGTCGGCTTGAAAGGAGTCTAGCTCGCTGTCATATGTCACGGGCAATTTCTTGGACTTGATAGTTGTATACCAATGAGATTTGGGATTGGCGACGTCCTCCGCGTAAAAGACTTGTACAGCTTGACTAGCAAACACAAAGGGCTCGTCTGATGCAAGTCTTGACTTGACATTGACATCTACAATCCCTTGAGAGCTAACACAGATTCCTCTACTGCATGTGACATCGAACCACGTACACTTGAACATTACCAGGCGGTTTTGGGAACCCAGATATGTTAGCTCAACAATCTCATCTAGCTCTCCGTAAAAATCCATGCAATTCTCGGCATAACAGTCGCCGTTGACCAAGACTCCACTGTTTTGGGTTTGTTTTGTTCGGTCATCATCTTTTACGTTAAACCTAAACCCGTTGATGATATAGCCTCCATAACAGGATGTTTGTTTGTTAGGGCCTTCGGCTAGTAATTTCAAGCATGAGGCGTGTACCATATATCCACGACATAGAACATAAAGCATGAGTCAAAATACTGTTTTATAAACAATTAGCTTTTCCAAACTGTCCAAACTGGACATCCAAAGGCTCATTACAAGGCATTACTTTGTAATGAGTACCTTTGAACGGGAACTAAGGGTTTCTATGCATGTATGTGTTCAGAAATTGATAAGATATGCAAGAATCTTTCCAAAATATCAAAACTACAGAATGATCGTTGCATATGTTACCAATTCCACATTAAATAGAACTCGTTGGCAACGAGTTGAACCATCTCGTTGCCAATGGACTTCTCAAAACAACAATTAATATAAAGAAGGCAGGGTTTGTAAACAACGAGTAATTGAACCATCTCTGGGCAACATGGAGTAATTATGGGATGTACAAGGGCTAATTAGTGCTAACTGGGTTATTAGGGTTAATTACGATTATTAATTATAGCTAATTAGGGTTGATTAGGACTAATTAGGGTTATTTAGTCCTAATTAGGGTTTAATTGTGTCGAGTAGTGATGATTAGTCCTAATTAGGGCTAATTGGGCTTAATTGGGTTATGTTAGGGCTAATTAATGTTAATGAGGGATAGTTTCGGATAATTATAGCTGACTAGGGTTGATTAGGACTAATTAGAGTTATGTAGTCCTAATTAGGGTTTAATTTTGCCGAGTAGTGCTGATTAGTCCTAATTAGGGCTAATTAGGCTTAATTGGGTTATGTTAGGGCTAATTAATGTTAATGAGGGCTAGTTTCGGATAATTATAGCTAATTGGGGTTGATTAGGACTAATTAGGGTTATTTAGTCCTAATTAGGGTTTTGATGGTGCCGAGTAGTGTTGATTAGTCCTAACTAGCGCTAATTAGGCGTAATTGAGTTATGTTAGTGCAAATTATGACTAATTAGGCTAACTACAATCAATATGCGCATAATTGGGTTCATTTGGGCTAATTTGGGGTAATTACAGCTAATTTGAATTTCATCAGGTTCTTAGGGTTAATTAAAACTAATTAGGCTCGTTAGAGCTAATTAGGGTTAATTGATTTACTAAAATATTGTTAATCAGGACTAATTAGGGCTAATTATAGCCAGCGCTAGAGCCACGATTAGATTCTACGGGGTGCATGCTAAAAATGTTGCATTAACCTAACTAACCTAAATTTAATGCACATTCAACCACCTCAATTCCGACACCTCATATAGGGTGTCGATATGGTGTCCGATACGTGTCTGACACCTCCGGACACGTGTCCGACACATACCGACGCGTGTCCGACGCCTCTGGACACGTGTCCGACGCCCACCGACACGCACCTCCAGACACATCGGCATACATTAATTTGTTTTTTAAATGCTGGACACCGTCGATCAAACGTGGTGTCCGTGTCTGCGCTAACTAACATGTATCTCAATCCAATTGGGTCTTATCCTCCGTCAACAACCTCAATTCCGACACCTCATATAGGGTGTCGATATGGTGTCCGATACGTGTCTAACACCTCCGGACACGTGTCTGACACATACCGACACGTGTCCGACGCCTCCGGACACGTGTCCGATGCCCACCGACACGCACCTCCAGACACATCGGCATATGTTAATTTGTTTTTTAAATGTCGGACACCGTCGATCAGACGTGGTGTCCGTGTCTGCGCTAACTAACATGTATCTCAATCCAATTGGGTCCCATCCTCCGTCAACAATCTCAATTCTCAAATGCTCAATGCAATAAAATTTAACAAAAATCACACATTCAATCCAATTGGGTCCCATCCTCCGTCAATAATCTCAATATCTCAAATGCTCAATGCACAATTAACAATCTAAAATCATCTTTAACTTTTCACAGCAATTTACATGTATAAGAGGAAGACAGAAGGTATAGCGTAGAGCAAATAGAGAGGAAGACAAGAACTTTACCTCACGAGAAATACTGCCGGAGGTGAGAAACCGTCGTGTCCGGTGGTCCCGGTGGTCGACGCTGCTCTCTCTCTCTCAGTCTCTCTCCTCTTCACAGATCTGCCGGAGGTGAGGGCCTGTGGTCGCCGGAGTTGCAGGTGGTCGCCGTTGTCGAGGGAGGTCACCGCCGGGGTCGAGGGAAGTCACCGCCGGTGTCGAGGGAGGTCGCCGCCGAGGTAGTCTCTCTCCTCTTCACAGATCTGCCGGAGGTGAGGGCCCGTGGTCGCCGGAGTTGTAGGTGGTCGCCGTTGTTGAGGGAGGTCACCGCCGGGGTCGAGGGAAGTCACCGCCGGTGTCGAGGGAGGTCGCCGCCGGGGTAGAGGGAAGTTGGGTTTTGGGATTTTCGAAAAGAGAAGCAGATTTGTGAATTAAATAGACTTTTAGCGACGGATTTATTCCGTCGCTAAAAGTCCGTCGATGAAGACCTATTTGTACCGACGGAGTTTTTTGCGACGGAATAAAACCGTCGCTTAAATAATATTTCATGGCGGAGTGTTACCGATGGAGGTTTCCGTCGGTAAAACGCCTTTTCACCGACGGAGTTCTTTGCGATGGAATAAATCCGTCGCTTAAATAATATTTTACGACGGAGTTTTACTGACGGAGGTTTCCGTCGGTAAAACTCATTTTAGCGACATAATCTATGCCGTCGCTAAAACTCCGTCGCAAAAGACGTCTTTTCTTGTAGTGAAATGTTGGGTGGGACTTAAGAAATTAATTGCACTACCAAAGCACATGGAATGGAAAAAAGTTCACTTTTTTCCATACTTAAAGAAAGTATAACCAAGTAGTGTATGGTTTGCCATTGGAATTACACTGCTTGGTCGAGAGCTTGCAAGGATGTTCCTAGCTAAAGTTGAACACTTCATTGAAAGTTCATCATGATTGCTACCAAGATTGTAGACTTCGTATCCTCATCTTGCTAAAATCCATTAAACTAATCCAAAAGCAGAATCAATTAGAGCTTGTTTCGCACCATTTTCTATCATAAGTATATAAAGTACTTTTAGGTCACTTGCCTTTATAGGCTTCAAGACAGTGCCTTAGAAATACTAAAGGGTAAGAATACATGATCAACTGCCAAATAAAGTAGACAAACTTTTGTGCATAGTGTATAATCACATGATCTTACCAAGAATGAACTGACATGCTTGGTACGTACGGACGAGGAGATTGACAGTAGTGATAATATAGTTGTCTCTGCGGTTGCTGCATTTACATGCATCTGCTCAAAATAAAAATAATATTACTGTGTTTTCTCTCTTTTCTTGCGGTAGGGTGGGGGTCAAGGGGGGAACGAATAGCAAAAGTGTCTTCCTTGAAAGTGTCGTTACACCTAAACACTTCAAACTCAAAGCGCATGTTTAAGATACAATAATAAACCAGATAAACATGCTTCCAGATATTAAAAGAACTATTATCTCTCACCCAATATATTTGTTTATACCCTGATTATGACATCTTTACCAATTATAATACCTCGTCCATACCAAGAGGTGAAACATATTTGGTCATTGTGCGTTAGGTAGCAAAATTCTATGACATCATATGTAGCCTAACTGACCTTAATAAGGTATCATTGGCATAGCCATAATAAGAAACATGTCATGCAGTCTCCCGTGTGCTTTCACCGATGGTTCCATCTGAAATAATGTATGTAACACCATTAATCAATCTAAATACATAATCAGATCGGTTATACTACTTCCAGATGCATCTAGAAGGGCCTTGTTAACCATGGTGCAGGTGGTCTCTTCTTGTCCAATTTTCTTCCAAAAATAAAGACCATGCAAGGATTGTTGAATAAACAACCAATAAATAATGCATTTGTATTCAAAATTTTAGGCCAAGTAACCAAATATATGTAATCTGCCTATGAAAATTGATAAATAGGTGTATCATAGAAAAACGCAGGAATTACATTTCAAATGGGGACTCAGTTGTTGTGGAACTTATTACAAACATGTGGCGTGCAATTGAACTCGTCATATCTCAAAGCACGACCACATAATACGAACAAAATTCACCTAAACAATCAAATTAGTACAATTTAATGCTAGCTAAGAAGAAAGTGAATCAAGACGCAGATCAGAAAGAAACTGTGAGTGTGTGTGTGTGTGTGCGTTCAGTGGGAAGGGCGTACAACCGGATTTGAATCTTCTAAGAACTCCACCTTCTGCAGAAAGGATTGAATTAGCCTCTGGTAAAAGTTTGGGCACTTGATTTACAGTATGATCAATCGAAACTGTGAGATCTAAATGAGAATCGAGATCGAAGACCATAAAGAGAAAGGGAGAGTAAGCTTGTAGAAGACGTAGATCCATCGAATTTCAGGTTATATCAGAGTAGAAATAGATTTACAGCTGTGGAATCAGAAAATCTAGAGAGAGAGAAGCTGGAGAAAGATAGAGAGAGGTAAGAGAAAATCTGAAGGAAGGAAAGAAAGGGCAAAGGAGTTTCCAATGTCCGTCCAAGTCAAAAAGTCAATTAAATAAAATTAAAATCTCAAGCGTCCTAATAGGCCTACGTTGTTGAGACGTTTTAGACCAAGCGTCCCATTAACATATTATTGCAATGCTTTTTGAAAAGCGTCCTTCATTATGTGTCGTAATAACCTGTTTTTGTTGTAGTGACCATTATCACAAAACCCACAAACTAAATGCCATTGAAAAACCATATTTAGGGGGGGGGGGGGAGGGGGGAGGAAAGAGGTTGAAAGCCCACAAACCCAAATGCCATTGTTGTCTGATCAAATTGCATTCAGGCTTGGTCTGTGGTGGTAACAGTGACGAACACGGGGTTGCGACAGGGGTGGGGTGAGGTGTGGGGCATCGATACAGAGTGGCGGCGACATGTTTGTTGGTAGAGACGATCATTATTGGTTGTTACCGGAGTGTGGGGCTTAATGTGTGTGGTGGTAGCAACGATGGTTGAGGTGTAGACAATGGTGGGTTTGTTTTCAGAGGTGGTGGCGGTTGGCCAACGGCGGTTGGCCAACGGGGGTTGGTTGTGACAGTGGGCAGTGGGTGGGTGAAACCGAATTAGTTCACTTCATCCACACGGTGGGCAGTGAATATCAATGATAGTGGCGGTGAACTAGTGCAAATAGTGGGTGGGTGGGCTGGAAAAATTTATTTCTTACGAAGGGTATCACTATCTTTTTATTGATTCTGTTAACTCTCTGAACTGAAAAATAAAAAAAAGTAGCGGCACCCGACTAGTCCTTTTCCTGACTCTATTCCTAGCAAGGAATAGAGGCTTTGCGCGGCCGGGGCGCCTCGGCGAAGGCCTGTATGGAAAAATCTATGAATGCAATGGCTTATCGTCGTCTGTTTCGTCCATCCATTGGAATCTGACGGAGAACCGCCATCAACCAACGCGGGCCCCCCAAATAGTTTCCGAAGACGTTCGGAACTTCTGCTTTGAGTCCTTCAGTAATGAGACATTGTGTCATAATAGTTAGTGGGTGCTGAGTGTTATTTCGATTAAACCTCAAGAGTGTCGTGTATAATTAATCCAATTATAATTGGTGTAATGAAAACTAACTTTCTTTTGTAACTAGAGAGCTAATAACTAATGTTTCTTCTAATAACAAAAGAATTTTGAATTTAACCAAAAAGAATTTTAATTTATCTTCACCCCACCATTATTTTTGTTGTTTGGTCCCCTTTATTATTTTCCTAATTTACACGTTTTACACGGTACTACCATTTTATAAAAGTTGCCGGTGCAATGCACCGGATAAGAGCTAGTTGTATCTTTAATTCAAATGTAATAGAAAGGCTTTGCCTTGTACCAAGTCCTGATCAGCAAATCCAAACTTTGTCTTCTTATTTCCTTTTTGATTCTGTTAATAATCCTCCCGAGTATCTCTGGGAGAAGAAGCTCCAGGTCTTATAATTAGATGTCCAAAGCCAAGTTGTTTTTTCTTTGTTAACCATATTTTTAGGTCATCACTGTGATTGAGACTTGCTCAAAGGCGGCATTTCTTAGATTTAATATTGAAGCGGTAGCTTGCATGCATAGCTTTTGATGTAGGCTTCTTTCGAAATAACTTATTTTAATCGATTTTATGGTTCCTAAACCAGGTTTATGCAATGTTAACTCATGTTATTAGGCAATAGTTTGTCCTAATGATAACTTATTGCTAGTTGGAGAAGAGTTTTGGACAGTTCTTTTCGGAGACAAAGTTAGATTGTTCCTTTCATATGATCTTCTGAAATCTGAATCTGTCACTCTCAGGTTGAAAAGTTTTCCGACTTCTTGACCAGAAAATTAGGCCAGCAAAATTATTTCGTAATTTACTGTTCATTAACCTGGAGTAGTTAAGATATGTACCTCTTTTCCTAGATTTGAGTTGAATATGCAGATGCAAATAAGTTTGTCAACTTACTCTAATAATGGTTAATGACTAGACTTTTACTACTAATTACGTACGAGATTTCAGTCTTTTTCAGAATCTAAAGTTTGGTGATACAATGACCAAACATATCAGGCCGTGATATGGAAAATGTCGATTGAGATCATTCTAATCATACGATAACTCGACTTTGTCATGCTTGTGAATACGATAACTAGAATTGTAGTACGATAACTAGTAGATTTTCTATTTTGTATGTATTGTGGGGGTGGAATATGGAGAGACAAATGAGAATGTGCAGTTGAGCATGTTCACAAGCAATGAAATTTGTAATGTGCGATGGAATGGTTAACCATTTTCTTCCACGTGGATTGTCATGCTCTGTATTGTTCAAATCAATCCTTTTTCGTTAAACCAATTTCTCCACGACCAAATCTCTACCAGCTTGTGTTGCGTTCACTCAACTGATAAACCCTAATCATCAAAAAAAGGGACCATTGCTTCATTTAGTTGGTCATTTTGTGCACTTGTTTTCTTCCATTTTTTACACCCTAAGTCGTCGTGGAGAGTTAGATTTGAAGGTTTTCATCACCATTTTGTTACCGAAGCTAGCTGGAATTTTGCCATCGCTGGAAGATGCAAACAGGAAGTATATAGCACAACCTGATTAAGATGTGTATTATTCCCAAGGCACCAGTTAGTGCCAAAGAAGGTAAGAAAGTAAGAAAAAGGAGCAGCTAATTATGGAGGAAGGGCCTCAAAGAGGCCACCTTGGCCAAGAAGTTTGTCTATAAGATTCTGATTTGCAAAAGTCCTCAGACACATGAAATGGGTTTTTTGTTCTAAACGGAGGAGAGTATAGATTTTGTGTCAGAATAATGCTTGACAAGAAGTAAGCAAAGGGAATATAAGGAAGATCTGAGATGAGAAAGAGAACCAATCCCTCAAAATAAGTCGAATCAGTCACATCTCTGATAATCTTCCAACCAGTTGATCTGACCATTTAAAGAATTGAATGGTTCCATATGTATCAGATCTTCTCAACTCAAGATTTGTTAAGATTTCACGTATCTCTTTGCGTAGATTTCACAGGTACAAGCATGCATGAAGTTAAACAGCCCCTGCTCCCTCAGCATCTTTAAGCTGAATTGCTCATCTCTTGATTCTCTTCTGATGTGTCACTTTTCCTAAGAAAAGTACAAGAAAAGAAAACAAAGGCTTTGGCATGGTAGTATATATATGTATCTCTATTACGGAAACAGAGACTCCCGCTCTGAGAAATCGCTAGCTTTCCATCATCCCACGCTACCGAATCTGAATATGGGGGGGGGGGGGGGGGGGGGGGGGTTTGTTTTTCCTTTTTATTTTTAACAGAAAAAGCCCACTGCAGTTATTTACACGTTTAACGAAATAATAAAAGGTCTAATGCACCTATGCTTGTGTACGGAACATGATGCAATCCTATTTAGATTGCAATATGGATTGGCGGTATATATGTCCTAAGCCCACCGTACATAAGTTGGTTGTCGTAATGACTCATTGCACATCGAACACATTAGTGTTTGAATTTAGTCTCGCACGACCTGTAAAGGATATCAGAGAGTACTTGCCAACTTACTTGCCCAGACCTTTCGAGGAGCAAGCTTACTTGGCTAGACCTTTTGCATGACACGTTACTCGGTTGGTTGAGCTGCGGACTTGAATTATTATAGATAGTGCCATAACTAACTCGAAAAATTTCAGGATGGGCTATCCAGCCGAGTTGTTGGTGTTTAGGAAAAACAAAAGCAAGCTTCTATATTTACTCATTCTTTCTCATACATCAAAGGCAAATGCATAATTATGTTTTTATTGAGATATGTATTTTAAGTAACACTTATATTTTATGATAATACGAGCACTTAAATATCGATGTAACGAGATTGTGCGCAATTTTAAAGAAAACATGATTTTAATTTTTAATATATTTGATCCAGATAATAGTGGGTAAACGAACAACACCTTTAAATCGGCATAAATCGATCCAAACCGATAAAACCGAACCGTTCAAACAAACCAAACTGAACCGTTCAAATTGACGGTGTTTAGTTCGATTCGGTTCACAAATTTTCAAACCGAAAGGTAACCGTTCGGCTTGCGGTTTGACCCCCAAACCAAACAAGGGTGTGTCAGAGAAAACATGACTTTAATTTTTAATATATTTGATCCCGATAATGTGGGCAAACGAACAATGCCTTTAAATCAGCATAAACCGATCCAAATCTATAAAATCGAACTGTAGAAAAACCAACCAAACTAAATTGTCCAAATCGATGGTGTTTGATTCGATTCGGTTTGCAAAATTTCAAATCGAAGGGTAGCAGTTTGGCTTGCAGTTTGACCCCCAAAACCAAATCAAACTGAACTGTGCTCACCCCTATGGCAAACAAAGGGTATGTCAGATATCTTCCATATTGAGAGAGTCGAGGATATTGATGTACGTGTGAAAAGATTAGGTTAGAGCCTTAGCAGGGATGATAAGCCTAAGGGACATCGGATTGTCACACCCCATCATATCCCACTTGGGTTATAGATTCTTTTAAGTTATCCTTTAAACACCCTGCCGACAATCTTGTTAGCACTGTTGGCAATTGGGTTTTAAACTTATTATTGAGAAACCATCTTTGACTCAATATTTAAATGGGTTCCACAACATAATTTGGTTAGGAATAAATTGATTTATGTTCATCTATTAGAGTAGATGATCATAGTATATTCACAAGTAAAAAACAAATGTGGAGTGAATGAAAAAATTGAAGTTGAAGTTGGTGTTCAACTTGAAAGGAAAAGAGTATCCCACATTGAATAGATAAAGCTAATGTTGCCTCCTTATAAGGCTTAGTCTTGAACTAAGGGTTGAGTCCCTTGAGAGTAGCCAAGTTTTATAAGGAGGGAGAACCTAGGTTAACCTAAGGTCCACAACACGAGCACGCGCCGTTCGCCTATCTTGGTCTGACCCATGGCAGTGGCTTGGGCCCATCAGGCTTTATTCTTTTTAGGACAAAAACATTTTAAATAAATAAAATTTTAAGTTTCAACCTTTCCAATAGCTGTGAAGAGTTGCACCCCCAAGTGAATATTTTCACTGTATAAAACCGAGTCAGGGTCTAAATAAATAGTTACAGAAAGATAATTTCCATCTCTCCCGATATTCTGCTCTTGGTTTTTTTGTTCATGGGTCCGTGTTTAAAAGAGAAAGAGTTCTGCATTGTTTGGTTCGCTGGGTCTACTAATTTGGAGTGATGCTATCTTCAGACGTATTGCCGTTGTATCTTCGGAAACTTTCGTCAAGAGACCGTTAGCACTATTGCAGGACGAATAAAGTCGTAAGGATAGTGAATCAAATTCACGCCTCGACACTTTCCTTAATTGTTTTGTTTTCTACAGTGAGTTACATATAGTCCAGTTTCTAATTCTGTTTGTTCTTAGGTTTAGAAACATTATTATTCTGTTTACTCGATTTGTTGTACTACCTTTCAGTATTTTTCTTGTACTGCACAAGTATACATAAAAGCATATTTTCCCAACAATCTTAAGACTTTATCCAAACTTTGTGTTGCATGTGTAGAAACACTGTTTTCGAAACACTGTTTTTTCAAATTTCATTTTGTTATTTGATTTGTAAAACTTTGTACTAAAATTATTTTCAATTTTTGAATTTCATTTTGGTGTTCTTAGAATATGTTTGTTATAGTTTTATGTTAGACTGGAATTTTGTTTCATTGTTTTATAATATGTGATAGATATAACAATGGCTACTAGTGAAACCATTTTCGAAAGTGGACCGGTTAATCCCAATGCTAGGAATGGCAATGGGGCGAGTCGGATGCGGATCTTATGAAATCTGTACTCCCCCTAGCAGCCCAATAAACAAAATTGACTTCGCCCTGCCCCGCTGTCAGGTCAAGCAAAGGGAATACCATCCCCGCTCTGACGGACCATAAAAAAATCCAATCCCGCCCCGATCCTGTAACGCCCCCGAAAATTTAGAGCTCCGCTGTCCCGAACTCCCGGGTCGTTAACCTACCGAATCACATCAAACCTGTCAAATCCTGTACACAACCACATACTTCAAAGCATCTAATCCGATATCGACTCGAATTCTCCAAAATACAAGATTACAACAAAACCTGCTTGAACTCAAACCATTAAAACCTAGGTTCTTTTCAAACTTGAATCCCTAAAGGATGAATCAACAGTACAGACCCATGCAGGGGTCTTACTATACCGTGGTGATGGGCTCATCAAAATCTCACTCAGACTCTAACCCATTCCCGAACTTGCTACAGCTTATCATCACCTGTAGAAGGGAGCCAAACGAAGGGTGAGCTTTTGAGAGCTCAGTAAGGTCGTACAAGGACTACAAAAGAGATTATAACACGATTCCGAAAAATCCAACCGACGATGATTTTCAAAACACTTCGAATGATCAAAATTCAATAATTACCCAAACTGAGCAAAGTTCATCAGAAATAGATACCAAAATAAATATTAACAATCAGAACAAATCCAAAACAATCAATAAAAGATCCTTTTCAAGTCCGCATTTCCAAGTACCACTAAAATTTTCCTTGCTCAGGGATTTCAATCCGAGCAGAAATTCATTTCGAAAATACAGTAAGATTTCTCGAGGGATTTAAACCCAAGCAGAAATCAAATCAGATAATACGATAAAGGCTTGTCAGGGAATTTCAACCCAAGTACAAATCCTTCTAACTAAGTACAATGAATGTTTGTCAAGGGCTTTCAACCCAAGCACAAATCATTCTAGCTAAAAAAATCAAAAATCAATGTTGATCCTGGGCGATTGCAATGCCATTATGGCAAGCTAATATAGTGTACACATGCATGATGTACTAAAATAATTACTAGTCCACTTGGGTACTAGCCTGCGTTTCATGCAGGATTCAACCAGCCTTATACCGCCTCCCCACTAAACAGGTACCCAGGTCAACACAGAAATTAACAATATCAATGAGCGTTAACATAAGCTCATATCCCCGAAATCAATTTGGGTTCTCATAACAATAATCATACTGACATAAGTCAGCATTCAGGATTTTCAGAAGAAATCGGATTTTCAGAAGAAATCAGAATTTCAGGAGAAAAATCACAGATAAACAACAAAACGACTGCGAATAATTATCGAATATAATCACAACAATTTGGAAGAATGGATACAGACAATTATCAAATTTTCTCAGCCCGCAATAACATGCGAGCATCACAAGATTTTCAAATAACCGATTCAGGTTCAACATTAGGATTTTCTGGGCAAGAACATGCTGATATCAATACATAACTCAGAGTTCGGCATTAGCCGTAAATATATCAAAGGAGTACTTACGAGTACAAGTAATCAAATAAGGGTTCGGACAAAAGTCCTTACCCAAGGTTCAGATAGAATCCCTTACCTGGATCCGTAGCTAAATTATCTTAACCGGAAGTCTTTAGCTTTAACCTAAATGGAATAATCGAACCATTAGAATACAACCTACAGAACAAAAGTATAACTTAATATGAACTCACACATACTCCCAAAATGAACCCCTCGCACCGCGTATGTAAAATTACCAAAACGCCCCTAAGGTGTAAAATTACCAGAATGCCCCTCTCGGACTTAAATCACCCAAACGGTCTACCCGTAAGTAGAATCACCCAAATAATCTTATTGTATGCTAATTTACACAAAAATACCTTTTGCTTGTAAAATTACCAAAATACCCCCTTGGGGTGACAAATTACCAAAATACCCCCCGTTACACTTTAATTCTCAAAATGACTTTTCCATAAGCAAAGTCACTAAAATAATCTTACTGTATGTAAATTTACTTCAAAATACCTCTTATAGGTAAAATTACCAAAATACATATTCGGGGTGGTAAATTACCAAAACACCCCTGGGGGTTTCTGGCACCGAAAAAATCTCAAAATATTTTAAAATGCTATTTTAAGTATCCCAATATCATTTTTGTACTAAAAAGTCTTTTAGAAAATTTTTGCCAGAAAATCCTGAACCGGTGTCCGGACTGAGCGCCAAAAGGCTAGTTTCGCGAAAAATACCTATCGGCCTCGAAATGGCTCAAAATTTTAGATAATGAATCATATCTATAAAATAGGGTTTCTATAAAATTTTTACAGTAAAATAACTTATTTTACTATGCTAAATAATTCGATAAATTTCTTTAATCGGTACCCCAATTTAGCACCATTTGTAGATCCCGAAAATTCCCAAACAATTTCAGAGCGTAGGTCTCGCAAAAATATTTGGGTTACAGTTTTGTACTTTATCTAATTCTAACCCTAGATATTTATAAAATTTCGTGGAAGGCTGCCTAAATTATTTTTTCATTTTTAGCGACAATAACACTTACTATTCAAATTAAACACACACACACACACACACACACACACACACACACTATTGCACCCTGAAATACACACTTTCTTCTTCCTCTCTTTTCTTCACTGCCGAGAACCACCACACTTCACACAACTCCCTTACACCATCTACTATTCCGAAAGACACATGCTTCTACCCTTAATTATACTTTATATTACTTATAAAACACAAACAAACACTTGATTCACACACACAATCTCACCCGCGACACACACACACACACACACACACACACACACACTTATGAACACACACTGCCATGCATAAACGCCCCTGCAGACACACACACACACCACCCTGCACTTCACACCCCTCACCCCTACACCCCCACCTTTATACCAACACCACCCCCATACCCTGCACTATCTCTCCCTTATTAGACCCACACCTACTCGAAGCTCCCAACCTAGAAACACACACAGTACACACACTAACCCATAGTCGCATTGAACACACTCCAAACTGCGCACAAACTTCTCTCTCACCTCTGCACACCTATAAACCCATTAATCATGCACAAATTCACCCATCAATTTCCCTTACAATTTATACCCGAAGCACCCCTTCTTACGGAACTCCAAAACTCACACAGAAGAACACTAAATACACACACACACACACACACACAGTTATAACATCTTCCACTAAATTTAAAACAAGAATTACACTTAAACGAAAATGAGGAAATTAACCTTGGGAATCCTTCCCAATCCCTCCCTTTTTTGTGATTTTTGCTTCCCCGCAAACCCCCATGTTCGTGCTCTATTTTGGTTCTTCTTCTCTGTTTTTTTTTCTTCTGCTTTTCTTCTTTGATCCTTTTTTTTTCTTTCGTCCGACCTCTCTCACCTATCCAATCCTATTTTAAACCATTTACTTTGGCTTAGTAACTAAGCTAATAGGAGGTGGCACATAAAAAAAGTTCCTAAATTACTTTTATAAAGTTGCACAAATACCCCCAAAGTTTTTCAAAATTATGCAAATGCCCCCAAAATTTTGAAAATTATATTTTTGCCCAAAAAAATTTTTAAGCCCCAATACTGTACTAATACCCGAGCATTGCTAAAAAATTAGCGCCCGTTTTATTTGAAGCCCGGATAACTATTTTAACCGGCTTCCGAAGTTCGGGATATTACAGATCCACTCTGAAATAACCTATTTTTTTCCCTGAAACCACGATCGCCGAGCCAGAAGCCACTGGCGACCACTACATCACTGCCAATCACTATAGAACATTAACATACCCAGCCAGATCTATGAAAAAACTCAAGAAAACCTAGATCTAATACACCACACAACAAACCCACAATTTAAGAGTTTTGTGATCCTTGAATATGGAAGCCTTTTCTGGGAATTGTTTTTAAGGTTGTAGTAGCTTTCAGGAACTAATTGCCTCCCTATTTTATACATCTTTTTTCAGGATCGATCAGTGGCCTTGGACGATATCTCTGTTCTGGCGTCATGAATGGTGGACATGTGAAACAGTTAGGAGGTCCATGGAGGAGTCAATCTTCTGGCGGCGACATAGAGATAAGGTATCGTGGGTGAGTAGGTGGTGGTTGAAAAGATAGAAGAACAAGAGAAAGAGAAATGGTGGGTGGCGTTTTTAGTGAACTAATATATAAGACCAAAATAAACGGCTAAAATTGCATCTTAGAATTAAATTTAGGGTTTAGTTAAAACAGAGTATATTATAGCAGAGCGAGGCAGATACCGAGGAGGTTATACCTAGATACCAAACCCGACCCACACCCGCTGCGGTTTAACATTTAAATACTATACCCGCCCCTAACCCCGTCAAAGTAAAAAAAAATCCTCTCTTACAAGATCGGGCCGGGCAGATCAGATATCTACCGAGTGCAGGTCAAATTGCAATCTCTACCCAATGCACAACATGGTGACGAGACTGTGTATGCAACGCCTTATGTAGCGATTGCTCATGGATCCGTTGGACTTGGTGAAAGACCAAAAAAGTTCAATGGAAAGGATTTTAATAGGTGGCAACAAAAAATGTTGTTCTATTTGACCACCTTGAACTAGGCAAGGTTCTTGCAAGAAAGTGCACCAGAACTTGGTGACAATCCTGACCGACAAACAGTGGCTACTGTGGATGCTTGGAAGCATTCGAATTTTCTATGCAAGAACTATATATATATGCTCAATGGTTTGGACAATGTGTTGTATAACGTATATAGTCCAATGAAAAATGCAAAAGTATTGTGGGAATCTTCGGAAAAGAGATACAAGACGGAAGATGCCAGCAACAAGAAATTTGTAGTCGGCAAATTCCTTGATTTCAAAATGGTGGATCCCAAGACTGTGATTAGTCAAGTCCTAGAGTTTTAACTAATTCTGCATGACATTCATGTGGAAGGGATGGTGCTTGGAGAATCTTTTGAAGTGGATGCGTTAAATGAAAAATTGTCACCTATTTGGAAAGAATTCAAAAATTATTTGAAGCACAAACGTAAAGAAACGAAACTTGAAGATTTGATTGTGATATTGTAGATTGAAGAGGATAATCGCCAGTCTGAGAAGAAGGCCAATAATTATCATCAAGAGGCTGAGGCAAATGTGGTTGAGCAAGGTCTATCAAAGAAAAAGACAATTTCCGAATCAGATGGTCCAAGTGGAGCAAGCGGCTCAAATTTCAAGGGCGGTGAGAAAAAGAAAAAAGTTTAATGGGAATTGATATGTGCGTGACAAACCAGGCCATCGAGCTAAGGATTGTTGTAGTCGTAAGAAAAAAGGAAAGAAAGGAAAGCATTCTCAAGCCAACATGACGGAAGTTACAAAAATTACCGAGGATGTTACAGATTTGAGTTTATCAGGGGTGGTATCCGAAGTCAACTTGGTTAGAAATCCCAAACAGTGGTGGGTAGACAAGTGTGCTACTCGACATGTGTGCTCTGAGCGAAGTATGTTTACTACATATGAGAGTGCCAACAATGAGAATCTGTTTATGGGAAATTCTTCCTCTTCAAAGGTGCAAGGAATGGGAAATATGGTCTTAAAGATGACATTGGGCAAGGAGTTGAGTCTCAACAATGTGCTTCATTTGCCAGACATTCGAAAGAATCTAGTTTCAGACTCATTGTTGAGTAAAAATAGTTTTAAGCTAGTATTTAAGTCCGATAAGTTTGTACTCATTAGAAGTGGGATGTTTGTAGGAAAATGGTACCTTTGTGATGGTCTATTTAAGTTAAATGTAATGACTATCGTACCTACAGTTGTACTGAATTTTGATATTAATAATAATATTTCTTCTGCTTACTTGTTGGAATCTCCTAATTTATGTTGAAGCTAAATGGGCAAAACATCTTTCAAGTCAATTGAAAGAAGTACGAAACCTTTAAATCTAACTTATAGTGACATATGTGACTTAAAGGTGGTACAATCTAGAGGAGGAAGAAAGTATTTAATTACTTTTATGATGATTTTACCAGATTTTGTTACATATACTTGCTTAGAAGCAAGGATGAAGCCTTGGAAGCATTTATGCATTACAAAATTGAAGTTGAAAATCAATTTAGCAGAAAAATCAAAGTACTAAGAAATGATAGAGGCGGGAAATATGTTTTCCCTCTTAAAAAATATTGTGCCGATCACAGAATCATTCATGAGACCACGACACCATATGCAGCTTAGTCAAATGGAATTGCTGAGCGAAAAAGTTGTACTTTAAAAGGAAATAATGGATGCTTTGTTGATAATTTCTGGACTACTGGATAACTTGTGGGGGGAAGCGGTCTTAACTGCAAATCACATACTTTATAAAGTACCCCACAAGAAATTGCAAAAGACACCTTATGAGTTATGGAAAGGACGTCCTTCTTTTTTTCAAATATCTTAAAGTGTGGAGGTTTCCAGCAAAGGTAGCTATCCCACCGCTTAAAATGGTCAAAATAGGTTTTAAAACTGTTGATGAGATTTTTATTGGATATGCAAACCATAGCTCTACGTATTGGTTCTTAATGCATAAATCTGAAGTTGGTGACATACACGTCAACACTATAATAGAGACAATGAATGCACATTTCTTTGAAGATGTATTTCCTTATAGAGTTGCACAAGAACGAAGTTCTTTAGAAAGAACTAATATGGATCAAGAACCCTCACAAGAGGAAGATGAACCAAGACGTAGCAAGAGAGCTAGAATGTCTACATCTTTTGGTCCTGATTTTCTAACATATTTGTTAGAAAATGAGCCTCGTACCTACAGTGAAGCAATGTCAAGTCCTGAAGCTCCACATTGGAAATAAGCTATTAATAGTGAAATAGATTCCATCGTGCAAAATCATATGTGGGAAATGATGGATCTTCCTCCTGGAAATAAACCATTAGGGTGTAAATAGATTTTCAAGAGAAAGATGAAAGCTGATGGAACGGCTGAAAAATATAAGGCCAGGCTGGTTGTCAAGGGTTATAGACAAAATGAAGGCCTTGATTATTTCAATACATACTCACCAGTTACAAGAATAACTTCCATTTGGATATTGATAGCTATTGCAGTTATTAATAATCTTGAGATACACCAAATGGATGTGAAGACAACATTCCTAAATGGAGATCTAAATGAAGAGATCTACATGGAGCAACCCGAGGGGTTCGTAGCTCCTGATCATAAGAGGAAGCTATGCAAGCTTGTTAAGTCACTTTATGGACGAAAACAGGCTCCGAAACAATGGCATGAAAAGTTTGATAAAGTCATGATTGAAAATGGCTTTAGAATCAACGAATGTGATAAATGTGTCTATGTTAAAGGCACAGAAAAAGGATATGTCATTCTTTGTCTTTATGTGGATGAAATGCTCATTATCGAGAGCAATAATGAATTCATTAAGTCTACAAAGAAAATGTTGACCAGTAAATTTGATATGAAAGATTTGGGTGTGGCTAATGTTATACTTGGTATGAAAATTACGATAACATCAAATAGACTAGTCTTGTCACAATATCACTATATTGAGAAAGTGCTAGACAAATTTAAAAGTTATGATGATAGTCCGGTGAAGACAACACTAGATGTCAATCTACATCTAACAAAGAATATTGGTGAAGGAATATCTCAATTAGAGTACTCGCGTATAATTGGTAGCTTAATGTACATCATGAATTACACGAGACCCGATATAAAACATATGCTGTCAGTAACTTGAGCAGATATACTAAGAATCCAAAAAAGAATCACTGGATAACTATTGTAAGAGTTTTAATGTACTTAAAATATACCTTAAAATTTTGGCTTGCACTATACAAGATATCCGGTTGTATTAGAAGGATACAATGATGCTAACATGATATCAAATTTTAATGAAAGAAAGTCCATAAGTGGATATGTGTTTACATTAGGCAGAGCAGCTGTTTTGTGAAAATCATTTAAACATCCATGTATTGCCAGATACACTATGGAGTCTGAATTCATTGCTTTAGATAAAGCAGGAGAAGAAATGGAATGACTTCGTAATTTCTTGAAGGATATTCCAAATTGGCCTAGGCCTGTGCCACCAATTTGCATACATTGTGATAGTCAAGATGCAATTGCAAGAGCACATTATGTATAACGACAAGTCTAGACACATAAGTTACAGACACAAAACCGTTAAACAATTACTTTATAGTAGAATTATCTCTATTGACTATGTGAAGTCCAATGATAATATTGCGAAACAGTTAACACAAGCTTTGACTAGAGAGAAAGTAAATATGTCATTGAGAGGAATGGGTCTTAAGCTTATAAAATAAAGAGTTGCCATAATGGAAACCCTACCTAGCTGACTGTAGATCCAAGATCTAGGTTCAAAGGGAAGAACCGAATTATGTAAATGCGACTCAGAAGAAGAACTGTCGGGAGTTATAACCTTCATATCCATTCCTATGATGAGAAGACAATGGCACCTACAAAAGGTTAGGCTAAGCTATGATTTTAATGACTCTTATATCTTGGAAATCCAAGTAGGGGTGTAGTAGGAACCTCTTAATAAGAAGTCACCTATGTGAGTAAAAAGTTAGCTGCTTCTATGAGAATTGCAAGGCTGAATTCTCAGAGAGTACTCATGAAAAATTAGGAGTTGTTCAGGGCCAAAGTGAACATAAGAATGAGAACCTCAAAACAATGTTTGAACGGTACCGTGTGAAGTTCTATTGTCTTGATTTACACTAAAGGTTGAACAGTTCAAGACATGTTCACTGATTAACCGGTATATCTGATAGTTCTCACTGGGGAAGGTTCAAGGCCATTGGCAACCTATCCCGGTGCATTGTCATTCTAATTGAACTCTTTCTAGTGTCAAAGTTTCTTTGCGTATGGTGCCCATTCAATTTTCTATTCATATGAGGGATTGTTGGCAATTGGGTTTTAAACGTACTCATTATTGAGAAGTCATCTTTGACTTAATTTTCAAATAGGTTCTACACCATAACTTGGTTAGGAACAAATTGATTTATGTTCATCTATTGGAGTAGATGATTATAGTATACTAGTATTAATCCCGTGCAAACGGGAGCAATAACGACTAATTAAAAGCTTATATTTATATGTCGAATACAAATAATAAATAATATTAATTTTTACCTTTTTATGAGTTTTTTTAGTAACGATGTTAAGAACTCATATTTTGAGGTTTTACTATAAAACTCATATTTATATGTCAAATACAAATAACAACTAATTAAAAGCTCATATTTATATGTCGAATACAAATAATAAATAATTTTAATTTTTAACTTTTTATGAGTTTTTTTTAGTAACGATGTTAAGAACTCATATATTGAGGTTTTACTATAAAACTCACCTAGAACAATATAAAAATTATGCGACATAAGAAAAAATATAATATGAGAGATAATTATATGTATATACACACATATATATATATATATATATATATATATATATATATATATATATATATATATAATATTTTATATGACTTATAATAATATAAAAAGAAGGAAACTAATCTTGTTAGATTGTGAAAACATGTTAGAGTTTTGTAAATATTGAAAAGTTTCAAGATTTGAATAAGATATTGATTAGAATGAGATATACATTTAAAATTTATGGATAGAGAGAGCTTTGTTTTTAAGTGGGACATGCTGACGTGAAAGAGAGTGAAAAGTAAAATTTATATGATTGGCTGCCAAATGGCATAAAGAGAGGCATGCCAAATAAGAAAGTGAGTGTTACATTCTCTCAGCTTCGGCTTTCATATATATATATATATATATATATATATATATATATATATATAATTAGATTTAGAAGTTTAAAACAAATGTGGAGTGAATGAGAAAATTAAAGTTGAAGTTGGTGGTTCAATTTGAAGGAAAAATAATATCCCACATTAAAGAGACAAAGCTAATGTTTCCTCCTTATAAGGCTTAGGGTGTGTTTGATAACGCAATTAAGCACTTAAAATTTAAAGGTTTCAATGATTTTCGATTAAGTGTATTTGATAATGCTAAACCTTATATCACTTAAAAAATTAATTCCTACAAAAAATAGACTAAAATTTTAAGTTAGGGTAGACTTACTTAATGTTGATCACTTAATTTTAAGTGAAATAGTTAAAAATTATCTAATATATTTTTACATTAAAAAATAATTATCACCACAATACCGTATCAATTAATTTGCTGACAACATCGCCTACATCACATTATAACAACTACTGCAACCATTATTTTCTTTTGCTACCACTGTCATGTTAGCATGACCTAGCCACTATCACTACCACCACCACCACCACCACTGTACTGTCACTGTCGTCACCACGTCCATTTTCGTTAAAATCATCTAAATATCCACCACACTATAACCAATGCTATGACTGCCATATTGCCGCCTATTGTTATCATCACAATCACTAGCACCACATCTTCATGCACAATTACCGTCACCATAGACACCTTTTCACTGTCGCCGCCACCTTCACCACCAGTATTACTACATCGTCACTGCCACCACCACCAACATGATTTTAGCCCCCCAAAAAAGTTATAAAGTAAATAAACAAATGCATAATTTTGGTAAAATGGATAAATTTGTAAATAAAATTTTTTAGACATCTGCTTTTGGTTTACCAAATAGGTTATCTTATTTTTCATTAAAAATTCTGTTGCTTAAAGTTTTCAGTTTTATGAATTCAGCACTTAACTTTTTTAGCACTTAAGTTTCACTTTTATCAAACAGCCCCTTAGTCTTGAGCTAAGGGTTGAGCTCCATGGGAGTACCTAAGTTTTGTAAGGAGGGAAGACCTAAGTTGACTCGAGATCCACAACACACGTGTGCGCCGCCTGCCCATTAGGCTTGGATCCATCTGGCTTTATTCTTTTTGGGACAAAAACATTTTAAGTTATAATATTTATTTATTTATTTATTTTCTTTTTCAAAAAGTTACAACCTTTCCAACAGCTGTGAAGAGTTGTACCCCTCAGTGAATATTTTCGTAGTATAAAACCGAGTCAGGGTTTGAAAAAACAGTTACGGAAAAATAATTTCCATCTCTCCTGAAATTCTGCTCTCGGTTTTTTTGTTCCTGTGTCGTGTCCAAAAGAAAAAGAGTTTTGAATTCTTTGGCTTTCCGGGTCTGGGAATTTGGAGTGTTCCTGTCTTCAGACGTATTGCCGTTGTATCCTGGGAGACTTTTGTCAGGAGACCGTTAGCACCATTGCTGGACGAATAAAGTCTTAAGAACAATGAATCAAATTCACACCTTGACACTTTCCTTTACTGTTCTATTTTCCACAGTGAGTTTCATATAGTCCAGTTTCTAATTCTGTTGGGTTGGTTCTTAGTTTTAAGAACATTATTATTCTCTTTACTCAATTTATTATACTACATTTCAGTATTTTTCTTGTACTTTTTTTTTGTACAAGTATACATAAAGCATATTTTCTAAGACTTTATTCGAACTTTGTGTTGCATATGTAGAAACACTGTTTTTCAAAATTTGTTTTGTTGTTTGATTTGTCAAACTTTGTACTAAAATTATTTTCAGTTTCTGAATATCATTTTAGTGTTCATAAAATCTGTTTGTTATATTTTGTGTTAGACTGAATTTTTGTTTAATTGTTGTTATAATCTATGATAAATATAACAATGGCTACTAGTGAAACCATTCCCGAAAGTGGACCGGTTAATCCTAATGCTAGGAATGGCAATAGGGCGGGTCGGATGCAGATCTTTTGAAATCCGTACCTGCCCCAACTGCCCAATAAATGAAATCGACTTCGCCCCTCCCCGTCGTCGAGTCAAACAAAGGGAATACCATCCCAGATTCGACGGACCATAAAAAAATCCGATCCTGCCCTGATCCATTTCGAAATAACCTATTTTTTTCCTTGAAACTAGGATCGCCCAATCAGAAGCCATCGGCGGCCACCACACTGCCATTAATCGCCGTAAAACATTAACATACCCAAGCAGATCTAAGAAAAACTCAAGAAAACCTAGGTCTAATACACCACACAACAAACCCAAAACTTTTGAAATCACTTAAGTTTTCAATTTTTTCTCCAGTTTTGTAAACTGGAGAAAAAAACACGTTTGACACACAGTTTTCATTTTTTTCCTTAACTTTTGAAAACCAAATTTTAAAACAGGGTTGTTTTTGAAAACTGTCATCTTGGAGTTTTGGATTTTTAGTTTTGGGTTTTGTTTTGAGACCATCACCATCGCCGTCGCCACAGCCACCATTACCGTCACCAAAGAAAAAAATTCAAAATAAAAACTGTGTAATCAAACACCCATTTAGTTTTATAAAAAAATAAAACTAAACTGGTTTTGGATTTTATTTTTTAGGAAATTGAAATCAAAACTATAAATGATTTTAAATAGATCCTAAAAGTTTCGTGATCCTTAAATATGGAAGCGTTTTTTGGGATTTGTTTTTAAGGTTGTAGTAGCTTTCCGGAACTAATCGCCTCCCTGTTTTATACATTATTTTTTGGAATCGTCTCTGTTCAGGCGTCATGAACGATGGTCAGGTGAAACGGTGAGGAGGTCCGTGGAGTAGGTGATCTGTGGAGGAGTTGATCATCCACGGATCACCTTTCCCATAGCTGTGAAGAGTTGCACCCCCCAATGAATATTTTCATTGTATAAAACAGAGTAAGGGTATGAAAAAACAGTTACAGAAAGATAATTTTCATCTCTCAACAAGTATACACAAAACATATTTTCCCAACAAGCACATACTAGGTTAGCCTTTTTTTAAGGAGGCATTACCATGTCGTGTTGACACGCACTTTGATTGTTATGGGTGGTATCAAAACCAAACCTCAAAAGCTATGCAGATTACCGGTGGTCTCTAATCATAGAAGGAAGCTTGCATATTGTACACCTCATCTGCACGGATATGCACTATTTGAGGTTAGTCTTAAGATATCCTGTCAAGGATTTCATTGGCACCCGCTTGGCTATAAACTTTTAGGGGAGACGTTGCAATGTGGTAGAGTCATGGGCTTGTTATAGTTTTAAGACTTCATACCTACATTTTTCTTGTCTTCATACTTCCTTTGTGTTCGTTTCTCTAGAACCTTTTTAGCCAATTTAAACAAAAGTTGGATGGAACTAAGTAAAACCTTGTTTTTAAGTTGGATTGGCAGCTACTTCAATGTTTGTGGCATTAAGTATAGCAAAGGTGTACAAAGTCTTGAGCTTTTGTGCCTAACCTTTTTTTTTGTTTTAAGTAAACATGTATTGTATGAAAAAATAGTAAAAAGTCTAAAATCCATCATTTGATCCAACAAAGCTTTACATGCCATGATAACATAACAAATGGGGCAACGAACATATAGGACATACCTAGTTTTGGCCAATAATACTCCTCCTCCACGCTAAAAATGGTTTTATCACGACCCAAATTACCACTTAGGCCTTCCCATTCAACCATCATAATCTATTTTCTCTCTTGATGAAGTTCGTGAAATGAAAAGTTGATTTCGTTTGAACAAGTAACCATACAGAGTATAGAAATGTTTCACATCCTAACTAGTTGCACATTCTTCCTACAATTCCTTAAAGTCAACATCGACTTCACAGAGCTCTAGCACCCAATAAAGTTGCTCTTCGACATGGTTTGTTAGACCAAATTTATGCTTTATGGTGTAAGATATCAGCTCAAACAAGCTACCAATCTATCTCGCGTGCATCCGATAGACATGCTTATGAATTTTGAAGTGCTGCAAGGCTTGATGGTTAGAGCAAAGAACATAATTCACACAATATCAAGTAGTTCTCCCAATTCTGAAAGTCTAGATAGTGCATGCATCTCTCACGGAACTCTACTTGTTCCCACATCATAGGCACTCAATATTGATTAACTTTTCAAAATAAGGTTGTACATACTGAAATTTTGTACCAGTCAGTACTCTAAAGTTTTGTTGACTGGTCAAATCGCGGGAAAATAAGGGTCAAAGTGTTGACTTTGAGCCAAGAAAATGATGGGCTTCGACCGAAGTTAAATTGGACAAACCAGTCCAATTAATATTAGTTGGTCAATAAGCCTAGTCCAAATGTGTGGTCTTACTGCTGTAAAAGTCAAATAGGTCAACTTTGACCAAAAGAAATGTATTTCCAAATAACCATTTAATTCGGAAATTCTGATTGAATTAAAGAGAATAAAATCTCTTTGATTACAAAGTGAAAGCCCAAATAATGGATTTTTGAAAATTAACCCTACCATCTTGACAATAAATAAATAAATAAATGGCTTGGGGTAGAGAAAAAAGGACACACATGGTCTTTAGAATCAAAGCCAAAGCTCGGTCACAACTCTGTCATCTTACACTCTGTACTCATTTAGAGAAAGATAAGCACTAACCTAGTAACGTTCTTCAATCGAACACGTTTAAGACACCAAGATTAATTTCTTTTTGATCTTAAACCAAAGAGGAATTCGTCTTCAACATCGGTAATCTACTAGTGAAGGATCCACACAATTGTTCGGAATAAAGCCTTAAAACCTTCGATCAAGCACCATTTCAATGATCTTTCAATCACGAAGATTGAAGAAGTCAAAGTACATAGTGTTGGATTTGATCGGTCCAATCCAATTAGGTAGCCTAACGGGTCACACTAATGTTGACAATTTTCTAATACAAAAATAAATAACCATATTCCATCATCAAAAATAGAGAAGAGCAATGAATATATTTTTCTTTTTTTTTTCCCTTCTGAGCAGCTCATAATATTACTTAAAGAGAGGAAAATTACATAGAACTAGTTCCCTCTCCTTCCATAGACAAAAAAAAGGGAAGATGGATGATGGAGGAACTAGGCCAAAAATATTGTTTACATCAGCCCATCTAGCCAAGTTATAAGATGGCCCATCTGTTTTCAAACCAAGTAACTTTAGCAAAAGTCCAACACTTAAGGGATTTCAACTTATCCTTTGTTTATTCAGAAGTCCAGTAGTGAAGATCAATATAAAAAAAGACATGTTTGCTTCTATGTCTTAGCGTTCTTTCATCATTGGAATAAAGCTTTTGATAATCTATGACTTCCTTCGATTCCAGTGAGTTTGAAACCATATTATTCTTATGTTTATACTAATATAAGATTCTAAAAGTCTTGATTATGGGGTCAAGACGAATGATATAAGATAACATATATTATCAGAGCCATGTTAATCAATTGCATGAACATAGAATTTTTCCTTAAGATTCTTGGGATATTTGAAGAGTTATGTTTAATGTTAACCTACGAAAAAAATAAAAAAGGGCAAAAAGGCCTGTAGTCTGCGCCGAAGGGGTGTCGGCTGCCCAGATTAGGCCTATGGCATTGGCCAAGCTTATGTAGGCTAGAGATTTTTTTTATTTTTTTGGGCCATGTATATAGCATGTAGTCACTAAATGCCTAATTGAATTCGGGCCTGCGGCATTAGCCCTTATGGCTTGATGGTGGTAGGAATGGCAATGGGGCGGTCGGAAGCGGATCTTATAAAATCCGTACCCGTCCCGGTAGTCCTGAAATACCACCCTGCCTCGCCACCTGGTCATGTAAGTGGAATACCATACCCGATCCTAAGCAAGTTTAGAAAACCCGTCCCCGCCCCAATCCACCCCGCTTTTCCCTGAAGCCTTTAAAACTCGGCAAAAATTGCCTCGCCCCATATTTTTCCTTGCCGGCTAACAGAACCATCTTCAGGATTATAGTATAAGTTGAAGATCAAGCAATCAAAATGCATAACGACTATTAAATGGTAGGGTATGATTCATAACAAGATAAAGAGCTCTATAACAATCATTACAATTTGCAAAGATCTTGTAGGTTAACAAACGTGATTAAAAAAAATATTGGAAATGGAAGGGGCCACCCACAAACAATTGGCCTCTGCAGATGGCATTAGATTTTTTTCTCCCATCATTGCGTGGGTGTAAAGCCATACAATATGCAATGACATAGCTTCCCAACAACAGATCTCTCGCCGGGGGCAATCAAATTACTTGGTCCGTCGAAAAGACTGAACAGATCCAACCAAATGAAAACGAGATCAAATCAAATGCATTTAGAGATGTCATACTTTGATTCTCCCTTTTGATCTTCCCATTGAAATCTTCTTCACAAAAAATCTCACGTCCTTATACGATCGTTTCTTGAACCAAGCGTCGCACGTGATCTCTTCGACACTGGTCCTCGTTCTGGATTTTTGTAAAGTAGGCGAGATAAAAACCGCTTCAGATCAGATGACATTCATTTTGGACACCGGAAAGAAGGCTGCGGTGGAGGTGGTTTGTGGCCATGGGGGGCTGACCGCCGACAGTACGGGGGAGATGGAGAGAAGGAGGTTGCGGCGGGTAATTCGGCAGGTGGGCAGAGAAGATAGAAATTTTAGGGTTTGGGAGAAATATATATCTTAGGATGGATGGCTGAGATCGGCTGATGCATGGGATTAGTACACCGGGGTGGATGCGGGTCGGATACCGGGGCGGGTTTGGCAGAATACCATACCCGACCCTAACCCGCTGCAATTTTTTAAAAAAAAATACCATACTCGCCTCATTACCCAGTCAAAGTCAAAATAACCAGCTCCTATCGGAGCGGGTCGGAGATCCGCCGGGTGGGGATCTAATTGTCATCCCTAGATTGTGGTCCGTTGAATGGGCCAAAACTGTTATGGCTAGAAGTTAGGCCTGTTTCAGAGACTGGGCTGTTTTGGCCACTTATATTTGGGCCTATAGCTTCTGATTGGCTTGTTTGGCTACTTTAGAAAAAGGTATTGTAGTGCTGATTTGGGCTTGTTTTGGCCACTTTAAAAAATTGAATTTTTAGAAGAGTTTGTGTATTTTAATTAGGCCTTACAAAATAAAATTTGCCAAGCCGCTTAATAGCATATTCCTATTGAATTATTTTTTTGATATGTCATTATTGATAACATATGTATTTTAGTATCGGTTTATATTGTTAGGATACTAATGAATATAAAGTGCCAACATTATTATTAATATTAAGAATTAGTCTAAAATTATGAGATCATACTAAAACCTCATGATTAATTTGGCATGTTTGGACTGCTATAAGAAATTTGAAAATAATTAGTAGTTCTTACTTATCTAGCAGTAAGCGAGCCCAACGGAAGTTTACTGTTCTTATTAACTTGAGATAATAATAAAGCCAGATCACATTATGCTTATTAATTAAAAACATTAATTGGCCCAACGGAAGATTACGTTTTGAATTCTTGTAAGCAGAAAGGAAGGAAATAATAAGTTGCATGACTCAAATTATTTTCTCTCCAAAGGTGATATAATTCATGCTCATGTTGCTTGCAATGATTTCCATATTACTAAGTGCATAAAAATACTTTGTATGTTAATAACCGACCCAACAGAAGGTTATAAGTGAAGTAATTTTTCTTGGGAAAAGTTTTTGTGTATTTACCTTTTCCATAAAAATAAATCGTTTATCTCTCAATTTATTTTATCATTTTAAATAATCAACTAACTATTTTCATCATGTGGATAATGTGCATGATTATTGTATTATTCAGTGTATAATCTTGCTGCAATTGCTGGCTATCTTTCCTCTGTTGAATAATTTAGCGGAACTAATTTCAAAAAATGAAAAGAGCAGATTAGCATAATTCTTAGAGTTATGGATTTGGATTATGCTTCATGGGTTGACCTTCCTACTACCCTTACGGTCAAAAGCTCTACCGAGTAAAAGACAGCTTATGAGAAGTGGGAGCGTTCCAACTGCATCTCCCTAATATAACTGCAATTCACGGAACTGACATTGAAAAAGCTAAGATGTACTTTGCTCATTTTGAACAACAGTTTCAGGGTAGTTCCAAGACACATGTTACTACTCTTATCACTAAAATGGTTATGCTCAATTATAGTGGATCCAGTGGTGCTCGTGAGCATATTTTGCGGATGAAATATATGGCTTCTCAACTAAAAGGCTTGGACATGGAAATCCTCGTGCAATTTATTATGACTTTTCTTCCTGAGGGGTTTGGTCCTTTTAAGATCAACTATAAGACGTAGAAAGAGAAGTGAAAGATGAGCGATGTGATTTCCATATGTGTCCAAGAAGAAGAGAAGCTAAAATCCGAAAAACCTAATGGTTCTCACATTGCTCGTGTGAGGGAATAAGAGTTGATTTGCATGGCAAAGGTCGTGTGCAAGGGAATAAGAGTAGTCCTATAACTATAACTGATAAGGCATGCTCTTCTGGTACTAATGGTTCTTCTAGTCCCAAGTGTCACTTTTGTAGAGTTAAAGGACATATGAGGAAAGAATGTCAGAAATTTAGAGAGTGATTGGAGAGGAAATGTAATTTATCTGATTGCGTTTGTTATGAGTCTTAAATAATTGTTGCTCCTTTACATATATGGTGGGTTGACACAGGTGCAACTGTGCACATAACTTATTAATTGCAGAGATTTCCTTATGTGAAGAAGTTAAACAAAGGAGACCGTAAGGTGTTGGTACGAAATGGAAAGAAAGCTCAAATTGAAGTTGTAGAACTCTTCGTTTAGTTTTGGAAAGTGGCTTCAATTTGAATTTAGTTGATACTGTTTATGTTCTCAGTATGATTGGAAACCTTATTTCTTAAACTTGATGCCTATGGATATTCGTTTAAGTTTGAGAACAAAAGCTTCTCTCTTTTCCTTTACTCCAGAGCTATTGGTTTCGATTTGTTGGAGGAAAATCTCTACAAATTATGTTTGGATGCCTCTTTTACTGAATCCTTGAAAACAATGGACGTGAATGATGTAATTGCTTAAACTTGTGGTAAGCGAAAGCAAAACAATGAAAATTATGCTAAATTGTAGCATGAACGCCTAGGTCACATATCACGAGACAGAATGGAACGGCTCATTTAAGGATGAAATTCTTCATTCTTTAGATTTCTTAGATTTTTTCACAGTTATTGAATGTATTAAAAAAAATCTGTAAAAGGCAATAAATGTGGTGCCACTCGAAGTACGGGGCCTTTAAAAGTTATCCATGATAACATTTAATGGACCTTTCCTTACACCGGTTATTGGTGGTCATACATTATTTATCATCTTCACTGATGACTATTCACGTTATGGATACGTTTACCTCATTAATAAAAAATGTGAATCATTTGCTTTGTTTAAGACTTACAAAGCCTAAGTTGAAAATCAACTCAACCTAAAGATAAATTCGTAAGATTTGATAGAGGAGGAGAATTGTGACACCCTCAACCCTGGTGACATCTGAAGCTGAGTTATCGATCATAATCACATTCAAAACCCTGTGTAGAACACAGAGCAACTACATCCTCATACTCATACATCATTAATAGATGCTCTAAAATTAGGGATGGCAATCGGACCCGTAACCGGCGGATATTCGCCCCGCCCAACTCCTATAGGATTTTTTTCTTTTATTTTAAGCGGGTCATGGGGTGGATTTGGTTTTTATTTCATTAACCCGCAGCGGATACGGGGCGGGTATGGTTTTTAAGTGTATTCACTCCGCTGCCCGCCCCGCTCTATTATACATCATAATCAAGATTTAATCCCAGCTGTTCATATCTCTTCTATATAATCTCTAGTAAACCCTAGCCCTTTTCATTCATATGATTTTCTCCCGTTCTCTTCTCCTAAAGCCGCCACACCCCATCGATCCTCAACCTGAAAAACAATCAGAAGGTCAAGATAAGGAATCTTCAGAGAGTGAGAACTCCTTGAAAGCATCCTTGCAAATCCGTCGCCGTTTTTCGTCCACCGTCCGCCGTTCGTCATTTGCCGTTTGCCGGTCGTAGTCCTTCTGCGCCTTCCGCCGTTGCCTTCTGCCATGTCCTTGAGACTTGGCTCACAATGTAAACAATGTCGTGCTCCTGATATGATTCTTGGGAAGAAACTCCATAGATAGATCTGTAGTGTTAGCTTTATTTTGATATTTATTTTGGGGGGGGGGGGGGGGTTATTGTCACTGTCCACCAACGCTGGTTGGAGATGCCGGTCCATCCACCAGCGATAGGGTCACTGATCCATCGTCAGTATATTTTTGTAGTGTTGTAATTTTAAAATTCCCAATCAAAATCAACAGAACGAATCGGTGCTGTGGTCAACATTTGATTGATCTCAGAATAGTTCTTCTTACTCTTCTCACTCCACAGCACTCAACCATTTTGCATATGGCTTGTGATCAGAACTACGATATTGCGGCAATAGAACGTTGCTAGCCCAGGGAATTTGTGACCTTCACTAGTGGTTTTTGGTGAAGGCCATTCTCATTTTTCTCGCAAGTTTTTATTAGCCAAATCCTTACGACAATAACACTTTACACTAAAAGAGAAATTTGCTCTCCACGAAAAATGCACTTTCCCAAACTAATGTACAGTATGGTTTCTACAACTTCCTAAGCATACTACATAGATGTTCAAGATTCTCCTCATCACTGTGACTATAAATCAAAATACCAACAAAGTAGATTCCTATAGATTTACAAAGAAAAGGTTTTAGAGCCTGATTCATTAGTCAATGAAGGTACTTAGTTCACTACAAGAAAAACAACTTTTTTTACGGACTTTTAGCAACGAAATCCAATCCGTCGCTAAAAGTCACTTTTACAGACGAATTTTCCGTTAGTAAAGGTCCGTTGTTAAAAAAACTTTTCCGAGGGATTTTTTGTCTGTAAAGATCTTTAGCGACGGATCTTTATCGACGGACTTTTATCGACGGAATATTCCGTCGCTAACTTTTATTTTTGATTTTCTCCCTTTTTTACTTTTGCCAAAAAAAATTTGAAAATGACTTTTACCGATGGACTTTTGCCAACGGAATAAATCTGTCGGTAAAAGTCAAAATTTTTGAAATTTTTTTATGATCTTTAACGACGGATTCTTTGAGACGGCCAAAATCCGTCGCTAAAAGTTCTTAAAATTAAAAAACCCTACCCCTTCGTTCTTTTCTCCCCGCAGCACACACCATTCCCTTCTTCTCTCACTCTCAGTCTCTCTCTCTCTCTCTCAGTCTCTCTCTCTCTAACCCTAAATCGTAACCACTCACTTCCCACACACCTAACCCGCTGCCGCACCCCCACCCCGCCGCCTCTACCGCTCGTCGACACACAGGGGCGGAGCTACGTATGAAAGGGGGGGGGGGGGGGGCTAAGTCTCTCACCCACTCCCCAGACCCAGACGACACACACCCACTCGGCCACTCACCTGCGACGATCGACGGTCGATGGTCAACGGTGACACGCGGACACGGCAGGGGCTCCTGCCTCCTTGAGTCGACTCTCTCTCTATTGAGCTCGGCTCAGATCTGGAACGAGTGAAGCCGTGGATGCGCCGATCTGGAAGTATAAGTGATCGGTGAATAGCGACGGCGAGGCGAGGACTCCACCGGCCAAGAACCCACTGCCGGCAACGACGTGTCGACGACCGGTGACCCTTGCGGTCAATTAGTCAATTGCCTAAATATTTTTTAAAACTTTTTCTTCAAAAATTCAGATTTTTTTAAAAAATATAGAAAATACTTTTAGCGACGGAATTTTCTGTCGCTAAAAGTAAATAATTCCGTCTGTAAAAGTAAATTTTTTTTTACGGATGACATAATTCCGTCGCTAATCTTTTAGTAACGGGGTTATAGGCAACGGACTTTTAGCGACGGGGTGTCCGTCGCTAATAGTCTTTGGCGACGGATTTAGGGTTTTAGCGACGAAAATATCCATCGCTAAAAGTCCTTTTTCTTGTAGTGGTTGCATTAAACAACCTGTAGGGCTACACCAAGGATTCTCCTCATTCATCTCTCAGCCGTCTGATGATAACCACTCGTCCACTCATTAGGTCAATTTTGGCGAACATCCTGGATCTCAGAAGTTGATCTAACATAGTATCTAATCTAGGCATCAGATTCTTGTACTGCACATTAATTAGATTCATTGCTCTTCTAGTTTTACACATCCTTCAACTTCTCTCTCCTTAAGGTGCCAGTAAAGGTGGAACAACATACGGACTTATACTTTCATTCGTATGTATTTCTATCAACAACTCTTCCACCAGTTCCTGCAAAATTTTGTCCTCCCTTGAACTCATTTTACAAGATCTAGCTATGCTAAACATCTCGCATGAGCGTTAACTCCCTCTGTAATGCTATAGATATCACTTTCTTGAACTCGATCTACCAATAAATGTTGCACCAAGGCTAGAATATTTTGTGTAGTAGGCTCCTCAAAGTTTTTTCGTTTGACCCGCCAAGTAAACCACTTTGCGTTCTTTATCATCCATTCCAAAGCAACTTTCAGTTTCAGTAATCACAGACATGGATTTCTCTTCACATTAGTAGCCTTGGCTTGGAAAATTGTATTCTTAAGCTAAACAACAACCTTCCTGCCTCTCAGCTGGACCTATAAATGTTTGACCTGCCCGTCTGCAGAGAATCACGTCATGTTGCCATGCTTTCCCAGTAAGACATGACAGACACCCATATATATGATACCCCCTACTTACAAGATTTACTAACTGAAATGGAAAGTTAACAAATTTCGGTCAACTCGTGGCCCCTTTTTATCCAACCAACCTGATATGGAGTGAGATACAGTTTAGTCCGCTACTGCTAGTGCTTCACCGACACTAGGGCTTCCTTTATCCTCTGGAATTTTGGCATCTTGGAGGTCATCTTTAACTGTATCTTGCTCTTCTAAAAATAGCCTTCACTATAGCCTTGTTACGTTAAACCATATTTACAAGTCTTCAATTTAGAAATTGACTTAAATAGGGCCCTTGCTAGTTCAGTCTATAGAATCTCTCTCTATGGTCTCAGAACCTGCACATTCCAGTTGCAGATTTCATAATGGGGTTGGCTGCCTCCACCCTTGAACACAAAAACTTACTAATGCCTCCGAGTAGCTCTTCAAAATCCTTATTCACTGCCTTATTATCTACTTAAATTGGTGAAACCCTGTTTCAGTTCCTGACTTTTTTAGTTGGGTCTTGGTTAGATTGAGTTTCATCATGGTGACGGTAGGATTGTTTAGGAACTCTCATGGTTGGTCTTCGTCAAAGAATTAGGAGTTGTTGAACAGACTGGTACAGGAACATCAACAAAAGGCAAGATATTGGGCTTACGATTTCACATTATATCGATCTAAGGCTTTGTGGTCCATCACCTTCATGCTCTCATAGGACAATTTCTAGAAGAAGGCCCATAATTTCCTCCACTTCCTTAGCCTTATTAAAGTAACTTTGTTGGGCTAAATCAATTTCTTTCATGCATCAACATAAAGGACCCATTGCGGTTGGGTGGTGTTGGCTCAACATCTCGGCTTTATTGGTCAAGCTATACAGGTTTGAGGTTTCCTTTTAGTCCCACATTTTCACCTCCAAAATTTGAATTCGACTCCAGGAAACTTTGCTCAATAGTCACAATCTGATGACTATCTCCAATCTCATTCGAATATGAATGTTAAACGCAATTATGTAATTTTACCTTTTGGATTTATCATCATTCGGCATTACCCAAGTGGGACATCATTGATGAAACCCCTGAAAATGATCAAAAACCTTTCTCCAGTAATGGTTTCTGAGCCATAGTTGCATTTCTTTTCAAAGATTCAGTTAACATCCAATTACAGAGATTTCGGAAACCCACCATCCTTCTTGTCTTCTATTACGATCATTATCAATAGGACAAAAATATGTTCCCATTTTTCTGGTATCTTATTTAGTTTGATTATGTTAGTTCTGAGTTTATGGAGGTACTCGTATATTTAGGGTTCCTTCCTCTTTTCATGGTAGTGGAAATTGCATGCAAGTATTGCATGTAAAGTCTAGATTGAAGTCAATGAAATTACCTTGGGCGGAGGTAAAAAAAAGGAGTGTTTGTTTATGTTCGAGGTTGGTCTTGCCTTAAAGAGCCATTATATCTGTTTCTCAACCTCTGTATCCTTCCTCTCTCTTTGTGTTATATTCTATAGTAGCCAAAGTAGGGAAATGATTGGTAAACATATTCAAGTGGTATCAAAGCCTGCAATGGACCAGTGAATGAGCAACTCGAGACAGCGACGGCGTTGCCCACATTTAGCTAGAAGGACACAGAAAGATTATTGTGTTGGGCCACAACGATCGCACGAACGAGTTGTTTAGTCAACTTAGTATATGAATGCATAATATTGTGCAACCCGGTGGTCATGGAAGTGCTAAAAGTTCCACATCATGGGGTGACCAAAGAGTCAACTGCAACCTGCAAAGTCACTTTCAGTAATTCCTATGCTCACAACAAGGTGAAGTTGGACTTTTCTCATTTTAATGGTGAAGGGTGTTACGAGTTGGTTGTGCAGGGCAGAGCAGTTTTTCCAACTCTATGAAATGCCTTTGGAAGAACATGTTGCAATCGCATCATTACACTTCGAATGAGATGCACAATTTTGGTACCAGATTCTCAAGAAAGATAATGTAGTGATGAAGGGCTTCATGCACGTTATGGTCACCACTAGTTTCATAATTCTTTTGGAGAGCTCACCAAATAATAGCAAACCAGGTCCCTTCGTGACTATCAAAATCATTTTGAGAACTTGGGACTTTACAACAATACTAACAATAAGTTCTTTCATAAGCGGATTGGCGAACTCCCTTCGAGCAGATGAGCAAGCAATTGTACATAGTTTTTTTTTTGCAATTAAGTTGGTTATTTGTACGAAGCTTGCAATGCATTATCTTCAAATTTTGACAATGAAACCTCTAATAGATGATGAAGATCGGAGTTTACCCTCACAGGGAATGACACACAACGAGTTATACGACATGCAAAGGGGTTATGATTTATTTGGAACTAGAAATTTGTTCTAGGCCATCACTGTAAGAATATTTTTTTGATTAAAGCGTTTTTTTTGACAAAAAAAGATTGCAACGTAGTTATGGGAGAGAAGATTTTGGGTATATCCATTGAAAAGCAACTCAGGAAATAATGTCCTTGAGGATATGGGCAAAGTTAAGGGGGTAGGGTTGTTACGATCATTACCAGCAGGACAAAACTATGTACCTATTTATAATATCTTTTCTTGTTTAGTCAGCAGCCAATTCTGATTTTATGGAGGGTATTCGTATATTTGGGGGTGATGTTAGTCTAGTTATTTAAATAAGGAAAGGCACTAAGCTAGTGTGTTGTTGGGTTAGATTAGTATGCTTTAGATTTTTTCCTATCTTCTTTGGTAGTGGAAGTTGGAAGTCTTGTGTGTAATTGAAGTAAATGAAATTATCTTGGGCAGACAGAATACAAAATTTTTCCTTATATCAGAGGTTGTGTTGGGATTAAACCTCTAAAACAGTTAAAGCTAGTACCATAAGAAGAAGAGAAAAAAAAAAAAAACTCACACAGCAAAATATGGACACAAATGTTTTAACGTTGTTTGGCCTCTTGCCTACGTCCACAGGGAAGACAACGAAAATGTTTCCCTATAAAGTGGAGAAATTACAAGGCAACTTTCACTTAATCACTACTCACCCACCAAGACCTAATTCCCAAGTACACCCAAACTCACCTCAGTATTTTTCTCTAGGTAAATAAAAACTCTTGGTAGTTTATCTCAATGATTAGTACTATTAAAAAAAATGCTATTAACAATGTAGCATTTAAGCTACAATCATAAGCTCTAGATACATAACACTCTTTTTAGCTCTCAGTGGCTAACTCACGATTTATTACATCATTTAGCTTTCAATGGCTAATGTTTCTCAATTTGGTATTTTGGTGTGTCTAAACCTTCTACAAACTTCTCCTTTTACAGGAGAAGAAGTAGGTGGAGATATCATCTAATTCAAATTATACTACCATATGAAACCAAAAAAATGTTCAAACAAATAATTACCACAAGTTGGCTTAGTAGGTGGACAAATGCAGTCTTCATATGTAATTGCTCGAGCTCAAGGTATAAGCTAGTAGCTAGACCCAAAACAACATGAATAGAGCTCATCTTCACAAATGGGGATAAAGTCTCATTGAAGTCAATACCTTTCTTCTAGCCAAAACCTTTTACCACCAATCTAGCTTTGTACTTTACTAGCTTATCATGATCACCATCTTTCTTTAACTTGAACACTCATTCGTTCTTTAATGGATTTTTTTGCCTTTTGGATGATCCACCAACTCATAAATATGATTCTTTTAGAAGGAACTCATAACTTCTTGCATGGACTTTTTAGCTATTTGTCTTTATCTTTATAAGATTGTGCTTCATGAAAAGTTTCTGGTTCGCCGTCTGCTGTAACCAAAACATATTCTGAACTTGGGTACCTTGTAGATGATGTATGCTCCGTCATGGACTTCTTGACTTGAGGTTTTGCAACCATCATGGAGGGGTTTACTCAACCTGCTCGACACCTTCATCATCGGGCATAACACTATCATTGGCTATTGTTTGCTCATCTTGTTCATTAGGCTCTTCTTCTAGAATACCTTCACCATCTGTGAATGTATCTGATTGAGAAGAGATCGGTGTAAACTTGGTAACACCATTTGCCACAACTTTTGGAATGACCAACTTCGAGTCAGTCTCAATCTCGTGCTCATTAAATACCACGTCCTTGCTTCTGATGATCTTTTTTTCTCTCAGGATCTCATAGTCTGTTTCTAAATTCATCCTCACTATAGCCAATAAATATTTAGGAAGTAGCCATATCATCCAGCTTTAACTTTTTCTCCTTAGCTACATGTGCAAATGCTTTGCAATTAAATACCTTTAAATAATATTATGACACATTTCACCCGATCTAGACTCTCGCGAGAATGTCAAAGTCAAGGGGAGCTGATGGAAATTTGTTGATCATGTAGCATGTCATACGAAATAGATTCACCCAAGAATGACTTAGGCAAACTAACCATCTTTAGCATGCGTGCGATTCATTATTTCAACTATAACATTTTATTAAGGGGTGGGGTACCGTCTTTCCATGCTAAATGCCATACTTCAAGAGGTACTTTTTAAACTCGATCAAGTGTACTCACCTCCAGTATCTGTGCGTAGGCACTTTAGGAGCTTCCCTATTTCCCTTTGCATTATAGTCTAATAACTCTAAAAAATCTGGAACACCTAGCCTTTTGTCTTCAAGAAATACACGATCAACTTTCTTGAAGCATCATCAATAAGTGTGACAAAATATCAGTTTCCACCTAAGGAGTTCACCTCAATATGACCACATACATCAGAGTAAACCATCTTGAGTAAATTTTTCTTTCATTGCAAAGACTTCTGAAAAGAGACTCTGTGTTTCTTGCCAAATAAGCAATAATCACAAGGGTTTAATGTTTAACCTTTGGCAAATGGAACAAGTGATTTCTTTGGCAAAAATCTGCAATTCCTTACTCGCTCATGTGGGCCATCCGCCTATGCCAAAAGCTTGGCTAGGAGTCATCTTCTGCTGTAAGTAAATTATTGCTACAAACCTTTGTAAGAGTCTTGTACAAAGTGTAACAAGCATTTCCTCTTGAAACCATCAAAGACCCCTTGGTGAGTTTCTATTCATCGCTACCAAAATAACTGTGGTAACCTGGGAGGTCCATAGCATGCGTTGATATCAGATTAAGGAGAAATTTAGGAATATATGTTGTACATCCTTCAAAGTGAGTCTGTAGCCCACATTCATTTTTAAGCACATGTCACCGGTTCCAGCTGTGGTTGCACGATTGTTGTTACCATCTTCATGTAACCAAAGTCTCTTACTTTGTGTGATGTGAAGTGTTCCTTTGTTGGAGTAGCGTGGTAAGACGTTGCACAATCTACCACCCACTCGATTTCGTGAATTGAACATGATTGCAATCTCCTTCTTGGAAAATAAAACATACAAGGTCTCCCTCAGAAACATTGGTTCTAGCACTATTATGATCATCCTTCGTCTGATCCTTTTGTTTCACGCTTCCACACCTGACAAGATTCATACAAGATTGTTTTATTGTCCTTCTTTGCAATTATAGTGGCATATCCATCTTTCTCTGGACTGAGACTTGCCTCTGGATCTACTTCTAGATTTGCCCTATAAATTTGCCACCGTTTCGATTGTTACTCCTGCCTCTGTTTTTATTAACAAGTGCCTTCAGTTCTGTCTTCTTCATTTTCTCTTGAAGTAAGAGAGATGAAGTAACATCACGTAGAAAGAGAGTATCCTTCCCATATAATAAGATAGTAACCTAATTATCATAAGAAGTGGGCAACGACGCTAGGAGAGCCAATGCTTTGTCCTCCTCTTTAATTTTCACCTTAATATTTGCCGATTAAGTGATTATACCATTAAAAATATTTAAATGCATAAAAAAATTCATACCTTCCTCCATCTGCAATGTGTATAGTTTTCTTTTCAATTAAAGTTTATTTGTCATGTTTTCAGACATGTACAAGCTTTCCAGTTTCCAGCTTCCACTAAATTTTCATGGCTTTGTGAACATTGCTCAAGTTGTTCAAAACTTCATCTGACAAATTAAGTCGAATTGAGTTTCTCGCTTTCTCGTAAATGTCTTCCCAGTCTTCATTTTTTAAGATTTTCAGTTTCTTTTTTTGTAGTCTCCTGTCTATACTTCTTGCCTAAGTTTACTGGGAAGACAACGAAAATTTTGTATTATAAAGTGGAGAAGTTGCAAGGAAACTTTCATTCAGTCACTAAGATTCCATTCTCAAATACACCCAAATTCACCTCACTATTTTTCTCTCAATGAATAAAAATTCTTGATGTTTTTCTCACTCGCCAATGTTATTACAAATGCATTGAATACTCTAGCATTTGAGCTACCATCATAAGCTCTAAATGCTTAACACTTTTTCAAGTTCTTAGTGGCTAACTCAAGGTATACCACTGCATTTAGCTCTTAATGGCGATGAAATGTTTGTCTAAACCTTCTTCAAACTTCTGCTTTTATAAAAGAAGAAGCAGGTAGAGCTATCATCGGAATCAAACCGTACCACTATCACTACAAGAAATAAGGCCTGGTTCGTCGCTAAAAGCATCTAATCCATTGCTAAAAGTGTTAGCGACGGAACACCTGTTGCTAAAAATCCCTTGTATAAAACCGTCGCTAAAAGTTTTGCGACGGAATTCTAAAATCCGTCGTCTAATATTAGACTTTCAGGGACGGGATGTTTTACATATTAACGACGGAACTTCCGTTACTAATTGTATTTTTCATATTTTAATTTATTTTCTTTTTTTGAAAATAATTTATTTGGTAAATATTTAGCGACGGAATAAACTTTGAAGCGACAGATCTTCCGTCCCTAAATATTCTCTTCAACGACGGAATATTCCGTCGTTAAAAGTGCAGATTTAGGGAAACTTTTTAGCGACGGAATTAAAAGTCAAATTTTTAATACCCAAACCTATAATCAAATTCAAGTCTCAACAATAAGGCAAAATCTCCCAAATGCACATTAGGGTTAAATAATTGTTGATTGATCAACAATTATTTAACCCTACAATAGACACAAAACAACTATATAACTTTAAAAAATATTTACTATAATGAAAAATAAAATTTACAAGCCGGGAACCGGATACAATCGATTAGGGGAAGGGAGAAGAGTACAAGCCGGGAGGGGACGAGAGTGGGAGGGGGTACAAGCTGAGAGGGCAAGAGAGAGGGCTCATCAGGGGTTACTAAGTCCGGGATCTGGATCCTGCTGATCCGGAGCCGGCTCAGCATGTCCAGCAGTAGTGCCCTGCTGATCTTGCGCCCTGATCATCCTGAGCACCTCCGTAGAAATGCAGCGGATCTCGTCCTCATCCAACGGACGCTGCGCAGCAGATGCTGATGTCTGTGGAGGGGCAGCAAGGGGTGGGGACGCTCCTATCACGGCACGTGCAGTCGTGTTAAGCAGGCCACATATACGGCCTTTCGAACGATTGACGACCTCCGGTGTATCCAGCTATTGCTTCAACGCCCCAGTACTCGTACTCGTACTTGTGGACGCTGATAGCTATCCTGATTACTGCTGGGAACCCCTAAGCTGTTCATACGAGGCCTGCAAAAATAGTAATTTAAAGATATGTTAGGGCATTAACGCAACAAACATTGAATACAAAGACAAAAATTTAATACAGTTCAACAAATTGAATTGAACTTACATCGATCCGCCGAAAAAATATCTGAAACATAGTCCCCCGTCCGGTGCGCCTCATCCTTGTCCTTCTTCCTCACGTGCGTCTGACTATACGTCAGAGCTATGATCTCATCCTCCTTCCAAGTCCGGGTGCTCAACTGCATTCTTGTGTTGGATGACGTAATGTGCCACCGACCCCCCGGTGTGCGTCGGATCTTTCTCACATCTAACAATTATAACTAAATCACAGATATCTCAATCCAATTGGGACCCATCCTCCGGCAACAATCTCAATTCTCAAATTCTCAAATGCTCAATGCACAGTTAACAAAATTATATAAAGAATGAAAATTAATATAAAGAAGTCTAACAATTAGAACTAAATCACAGCTATCTCAATTCAATTGGGTCCCATCCTCCGTCAACAATCTCAAATCTTAATTCTCAAATGCTTAATGCACAGTTAATAAAATCACAGAAAGAATGAAAATTATTATAAAGAAGTCTAACAATTAGAACTAAATAACAGATATCTCAATCCAATTGGGTCCCATCCTCCATAAACAATCTCAATTCTCAATTCTCAAATTCTTAAATGCTCAATGCACAGTTAACAAAATTATATAAAGAACGAAAATTGATATAAAGAAGTCTAACAATTAGAACTAAATCACAGATATCCTAGAAAGCACCGACACCTCAAATAGGGTGGTGTCGGTACGGTGTCCGACACCTACCAACACCTCTGTCCACGCGTCCGACACCTCTCAGTGGTGTCCATAGAAGTATAGGGTAAACTCCCAAAGGACTATAAAGTTAAGCTGGCGGTGATAAGTCATGCTTGAGGCCTTAGTTTGGTGTCCAAGCGAGCTTTGTCTAATGCATATCCATCTAGTAGTCATATGATCATGCTGGCATAGAATACAATCGAAGCATCTATCGTTAAATCGAACTTAATCAGTAGTTACAGATCAAACTAGGGCAAAAAGTAGGTGTAAAAGTTGATGTACGTTACAGGGTAGTCCCCTCATATTCTCAATCTTCAGTCCCTGTTTTAGCGTCAAATGCTACCATCTCTATATTCTTCATGGCCATATGCAGGCCATTAGAGCAAGGGTAGGCTATAGGATAATATTCCCCTCAATTAAAGTTTCTATCTTTGTTTTATTTAAAGAATAAGAGCTTTCTGCACTCCTATCATGAGTTCAATTTCTTTAACAATTGCGTCAATGGTTCTTGAATTTTTTCCATTGCTTTTTCTGAGTCCTAGAGCAAGATCATAAAGTTAAGCTATCTATACTCGTCTAACATGTCACAAGAAACCAAAGAAACGACCTAAACTCGATTAAGAGCGTTTTGCAACTCCAAACACTGAAACCTCTTTAACAATTGTAAGCTTCTAAATCGTGTAGTTACACCAAGAATCGACTTAGTTTTAAGCAAATAGAAATGAATTACTAAGGGAACTGAAATGAAAAACCACAACATCTAGTTGCGTAACAGAATTTACCAGGTTCGTAATAAAATTATAGATCAAAATGGATTGACAAAACCAAACTACGAGAAGATATAAAAATAAAATTAATGTTTACATGTTCTAATTAGGTTTGGGGGACTTACGAAGACAGGTAATAGACGACGGTAGTGGAGGGCAGTGGCGTTGGTGGCACGACGGTAGTGGAGGGCTTTTCACGCGGTGGGTGATTTTGAAAGGGAGAAATGGGGAGAGAGAAAGAACCAAATCTGGGTGTTTTAATCGAGGACTTTTAGCGACGGAGTTATACCGTTAGACCTGGCAAAAAAAGACCCAGATCCGCAGGTCGATCCGTACCCGGCCAAAAAAACCCGGGTACGGATACATATTTGGAAGACTCGTGAAAATCAGACCCGTACCCAGACCGACCCGTAATTTTTGGGTCGGTCCAGTTCGGATACGGTTTACCCGAATTACCCGTATTATTAACTACATAAGTTAATGCTAGGGTTTCCACTTCATTTAACTCCCTTCTTCTCTTCATTCTCTTGCGCCGCTCCTCTCCTCCCTCTCTGAACACACTCTATCCGGCACTCTCCTACGACGGCGCTCTCTATCTCTCCCACGGTGCTGCTCTCTCTCACGATGGTGCTCTCTCTTTCTCTCCTACGGCGTTGTTCTCTTTCACGACGTCACTCTCAATCGACGGCCAAGCTTTGCCACAGATGTCTTCGACCAGATCCGGCAAACCTCCCCCGCCATCGTCTTCTTCCTGGTCTGCTGCCGCCGCGACTGTATCTTTTCCTCAATCTTCACCTCACTCAAGTCAGAGACTCGAACTTCTCTCTCAGTCACAGATCGACTGTCGATCGAGAAGCTGAATTGATTTTTGCATGTGATCTTGTATTAATTTGGATTGTGGATTTGTGGGTGGTGTTGGAGATGGATGCTTGTAGCTGTGATAAGATTTGTTTTATTACTTTGGATTGTGGATTCGTGGTTGGTGCTGTAGATAAATAGGTACTTTGATTTAATTTAATTTTGTGGCATTTAACGATTAATGTAATTTTTTTTATCTTTGTTAGATTGGAATTTATTTTAACAACTCATGCTAGAAGAAAACATGCAAAAGAAACAAAAATAGAAAAAAAAGAAACTCCCTAACATTTATTAAAATCTGTTTATATTAAAAAAATTAATTCATTAGAAATTTGGTCATTTACCCGCAGGTAATACCCGATCCGTGTGGGTAGGATACGGATCTTCAAAAAGACTACCCAAAAAAAACCGGGTAAAATTTACCCGGCCCGTTTTTACCCGGACCTAGCCGGGTATTACCCGTATCCGGCGGGTATATCCGTTTGCCAGGTCTATATACCGTCACTAAAATTCTGTCGATGAATGATAGATTTATTACGACTTTTACCGATGGAAGTTTTAGCGACGACACAATTCCGTGGCTTAAACAATTTTATAAAACCCTTGAAAAAAACTAATTTTCTAAAAAAGTTTTAGCGATGGAACTTCTATCACTAAAAGACCCCTGCAAAACATTCGTCAGTAAAAACTTTTGCCGACGGCTCCTTTTGTCGATAATAGTTTTTAGCGACAGATTTTTATCGACGGAATAAAGTTAATTTAGCGACGGAATATCTTCCGTCGTTAAAAACGTATTTTCTTGTAGTGTATGTGGGACCAAAAAACCTTGTCACCACATGTTGGCGCACTATTCATTTGTCTTCACCTCCTACATATATCTCTAATTCAAGGGATTTGTATCCAATTATGTGTGAAAGTAATCACACTTCAAGCTTGGTAAAGGATGGTAGGTGGTTTTGTCCATTGGAATTCAAGCCAATTTCAACAGCTTGGTCTCGCCTTGAAAAGCTATTTTATCTACTTTTCGCTAGCTATGTTTCCTCCCAATCTCTTTGAGCTATTTTCCTAGTAGCCAAATGGGAAATGGTTTGGTAAACATTCCATCTTCCCAACAATTTCTACAATCTTTTTCATCATACCCTAGGTATCACAAAAATAACAAAATACGACATGTTTCATATTCGTGCCTGATCTTATTGTCATCATTTCCTTGAATGAAGCCCTACCGTCTGAGGTGTGTACGTAATGGAGATCAAAGTTACAAGTAAGTTGAGACTTCACTAGGGGTTTAGAGTAAAAATGGACATACGCCACCAAACCAGAAAAGAACTCGACTTGATGTAGTTATATAAATTCTGTTATTGACATGGAGACCCTTCATCATTTTCTAAACAGTGTCAATTTTGAGTATGATATGATATTAAACTGATACAAAAAATGATTGAGAGCCCTCAAACAGTTTTATCAAAGGCGCAGGCCTAGCCGCAGGGCGCATTCCCTGCACTTCGCCTAGGGCTAGGCACAACCCCTTCAAAAAGGCGCACGCGCCTTGTGCGCCGAGGCATCCAGGCACAACCATCATCCTAGACATAGTCTTATTTTGTTTCCTTTTGCTTGGCACTTGGCAATCGATATGTAATACTTTGAATGTTAGGCATACTCCTGATTTAATGTGCTTTTCTTTGCCATGAAGATCTTTATGTGTGCATTTTTAAGTACGATTTGAGTTTCATTTCACCATTTCACTGTAGAGAAGTTCTTAGAGAAAGGGGAAAAAAGAACTTGCACTTTCTTAGAACTCAATTGGAAGTTTGCCATTGGACGCAAACACTAGCACGCGAAGCGGGACACTTTTAATCTAAAAGGGAAAAATGCCAAGTACTAGGAATAATGCAAGAAATTATGATGCCAATCATGGCACCAATAACACTGGTGCGGCCAATAATGGCACCGGAAATAACTCTGCCACTAGTGGATGAACAACTACTATGTTGCCAACAATGGCAATAATAGCAACAACGCAAGGAATGAAATTGTAAACAATGGACAAGTAGCAGTAATCTTGTCTAAGGAAGTAGGAGTACCAAAAGTGGCGCTTATAGTAGAATGGGTGATGCCCTATGTTACATGACTCTTTATTTACGTGAAGTACTCGTGTCAGACACTCGACACTTGGACGTGAATATGAGATATATGTCCGACACATCTCATAGGATATCCATTATGATACTATCTTATACTCTTTTATTTAATTACTTATCGTTTTGAGACAAGACCAGTTGTCAATTAAAATCAAATGCATCACATAAAACACCGTTTTGCCTTTGAAATAATTAAAAAGCAATAATAAATATGAACATTTTGTCATGTCCCTGTGTCTAGCGTTTTTAAAATTAGACGAATCCGACACTTGGACACGTATCCGATCCGGACACTCGTACTGAGTCCATGTAACATAGGTGATGCCAACATTGGCATTGATGTTTCTGCATGAGAGGAGAAACTGGCAAAAGGAGAGCCATAAGTTAGTATGGGAAATGGTCTGTTGGTTGGCCGCATTGAACAATGTAAGTTCATCGACTCATGCTATGACCAATGGTTTGATAAGCCTAATTGTTAGAATGGATAGCCAAACAATGACTATTTTGAAACTTGTCGACGGTAAAGCTACTTCTAACTAGAGGCGAAGAGCCGATATTGCAAGCAAATAGACAGCCCCCGACCGTTTGAGCCGTTGTGAGCGGGAAAGCGCGCCGGCAGTTTGAAAAGTTAAAACACTTCCAGCAATGACTAAGGGTTAATCTGGAGAAGTTCAGAATCACCAAACTGATGGATGCAAAGTTACAAAAGGGTAAAGCTCCTCAATTGTCCAATGGTGGTACGTCAATTCCAGAAGCCTCACCAATTAGGATTGAGACTATTGTTAGGCCACGAAATGGACAAAGCTCAGACCACCCTAATGCGTAAAGATGGTACACTCCTAACCCTATGCCTGAGGATGATCCAGGGCCAAGTGTTAAAAATAATTTCTAAAGGCCTATGTGTGGTGAACTTGATCAAAATAAGTTGATAAAGTTAAATTAGTTTCAGTATTCACTAGATGGAGTGGTAATTTCTTTGTTTGCTAGTTTGCCATGTATTTTCATATACGGATATGGATAATTTGTTTCATGCCCAACTTTTTAGAGTGAAGCCATAGATCTCCTTACCTGATTTGGCTCGATTGAAGCAGTTTTCAGGGAAAACTATAGAGCAGTTTTATAAAGGTTTAAGATATATATAAATAAAAAAAACAAGTGTCATTTTCAAATGCCATATTTAGCATAAATGGCTTGGATTTACGGATCAGGTAAAAATTTGAGGGAATAGAGTTCAAAGATAATTTTGAGCTTTATTCTAGAGTAGCTAAATATGAACTGTTGTTAAAGAAAGGGGAGATAATTCATCGATGTGAACTTATTTCTGAGATTTTATCAATTCAATAAACATAACATAACTGATTTAAAAAAAAAAAAAGTCATACGCAACTACGCAAGCCCTTCGTTAAGATAAGAAATCCAGTTAAGCTGCCTTCCATGTAAACTCTTCACCCACTCTTAGGTAATATTCCTTTGACCTTAATCAAGCTGATCAAATGTTTGACTTGTTGTTCAATATTGAATTCATTCAAGTCCAAGGATCTCTCAAAATTTTAAAGGATAGGGATAAGAAGCATTAGCATTATAAGTCACACAATTCAAACAATCATAGTACTAACTATTGTGTTGCTCTTGTAGTCTTGTGTAGGATCACATTGAGGCTGGAATGTTGAACTTTGCTGAGAAAGGAAAAGAAGTTAAGGATGTCGATAGTGACCATTTTTGAGAAATGGTGTTGACATCAATACTATCTCTTTGAATGTTAGTCCAGATGAGAATTTTGAAGTCCAAGGAGAGAAAACCATCGGAAAGAGACTACAACTAGAAAGTGATAGAAAAAGGAAAGGTGCAATGGGGTAAGGCTTGGAACTTCAACGTGAAATGTTGGACCAAGTGAAAAGCCAATATGTTAAAGTAATTTGGATAATTGGGAATATGATGTTTTACAGGAAATTGAAGCCATCACAAACAACTCCCTCATGGATCTAGATAGGAACCTGATTCTCCAAATACAGAGCTTGTTTGAAAAGGAATGGGATTGCAGATTAATATTCATTTGGCAGGAATCTAATGCTTGTGCTGACAAATTAGCCCAGCAAGCAAGAGTGGATCTTAAGGACTATGAATCTTGACTGTTCCACCTTCAGATCTTTTTGATATTCTAGCGGCAGATGCTCGTGGCACACCCCGTGCACGAGGGATGAAGATGTAGTGTCTATGCACTGTTCTTGAGCACCAAAAAAAAGAGTGCAGAAAATATAGAACAGATGAAAGGGGTGCAAGAGAATCAAAGGAAAACAAGTGAATCTGAGAGATATTTGAACCGGCCTAAAATGGTTAACCAAGTAGTTTACCAGAACAATGTTGAACCAAGAAATTTTGGTCCGAGTACCATCAGGAAATACCAAAACAACATGGGTTCAACTAGTTTTCGACCATGACCTCTGAAGCAATATCAAAACAAAATTGGTTTAGGGAACTTTAGTCCAAGGGTTTTAAGACAAGAACCAAGGATGATCAAGCTAAGGGTGCCACAAGATGATCAATCGCATTTAGTTGGTCAAGAGAAACTAGTGGATTCGAAAGAACAAAACTTCGCACCTCCATAAGCTTATCGAGACTTGAATATACCCCAAAAAAGGAGAGCTCAAAGGAAGTTTTCTGCTATTCCGAGGAAAGAATTACAAGAGAAAAGAGTCCAAATGCATCTACATAAATGGACTTGGGTAGAAGAACTATAATTGGGAAGGGGAGTGATTACTGGTCAAGTAAGAAGTCCTAGTTCAATTATATATGCTCATGTGAGCTGTATTAAGAAATCATGTGATGATGAATAACTGCAAAAAAAAAAATATACATTCAAACCTTAAAGATCCTAACAACGTATTTATTGACTCGTACAACTACTTGTCTCGCACGAGTCAAGGGAGACAATGCTGAGAAATAAAGCATGAATTTTACTCCCTCAGTCCCTTAAAGACCGATCCATTTGACTTTATATGTATATTAAAAATTTATGTTATATATTGTGTGTCTTTCCCATTTTACCCTTTAGAGAGGGGGAAGAGAGTGGGCCATCGAGAGATAATTAGTTGGTAAAGTGTTAAATGTGGAGAGAGAAATAGAGTAAAAAAGTGTAAAGTGGTGGGTCAAGAGATATAAAATAAGTTGGTAGAGAATTAAATGTGGTGAGAGAAATTGAATAAAAATGATAAATATGTAAAAATTCTTACAGAATCTTTCCTAATTTAGAAGTGATTAATTTTTGTAAAACGATCTAAAAAGAAAATATGATCAATTTTTTTTAGGGATGGAGGGACTATCATTGACCGATAATGACTGGACATGTGGACATGTTAAGTTTTTAATTTACATATCATGTGCCACAAGATGTCAGTGTTGATCTAATTGATTGATTAAATAGCAAAGTCATGATTGAATGACAATTAATGATAATCGAAAATTAATAACAAGTGGCAGCTAATTACAATTATTGATGGGCGAATGCGGAGCTCAATAGAAGGGTACTTGTGAGTCGTTACAACAGCTGTCGATTCAAGATGAATTAGTCGACACTTTTGAGCAAGTTTACATGCCAGTCGACGATTTTCAGCAGTTACCATGAGTTACGCGAAGAAGATCACATAAAAAGGAAACCGAAGAAGGGGGAAGACACAACTTATAGCACGTCAAACATCATTTTAGACTTACGGTATGTTTGATAACGCAATTAAGTACTTAAAAATTAAAGTTTTTAATGATTTTCAATTAAGTGTATTTGATAATACTAAATTTGGTATCACTTAAAAAATTAATTCATATAAACTAAAATTTTAAGTCAGGGTCGACTTACGTAATGCTGATCACTTAATTTTAAGTGAGATGGTTAAAAGTTATAACATATTTTTGCATGAAAAAAATAATTACCACCACGATGCCGCCTCAATTAATTTGCAGGTAACACTGCCTCCACCACAATACAACCATCACCACAACCACTATTTCCTTTTGCTACCATCACCACAATTACCACGACGTAGCCACTATCACCACCACCAACACCACCACAAGGGCACTGCACCGCTACCTCCACCATACTGTCGCTGTTGTCATCATATCCATTTCTGTCAAAATTATCTAAAGATCCACCACACTACCACCACTGACCATCATGTCTCCGTTTATTGCTATCATCACAATCACCAACACCACGTCTTCACACTCCATTACTACCACCATTGACACACCTTTTTGCGGCTGCTGCCACCACCACCACTCCTCCATCTTCACTGCCATCACCACAACCAACACGATTTTAGGCCTCCCCCCCCCCCAAAAAAAAAATTATAAATTACATAAAAAATGCATAATGTTAATAAAATTGATAAATTTGTAAATAAACAATTTTAAAACATCTGTTTTTGGTTTACCAAACAAGTTAACTTATTTTTCAGTAAAAATTTAGTCGCTTTAGGTGCTGTATAAACAATTTTAAGACATCTGTTTTTGGCTTACCAAACATGTTAGCTTATTTTTCAGTAACAATTTAGTCACTCTAGGGGCTGTTTGATAAAACTGAAATTTTAAGTGCTGAAAAAGTTATGCACTGAATTTGGTAGTACAAAATAACAGATTTAAACATCTTAAACGAGAAGCCCTTGGATTAACCGCAGGATCACACCATCAGATTCTAGTAGGTGCTACGGAAGGGGTACATTTGACCCTATGAATATGCACCGGCGAGCTTGTAAATTACAGCCAATCGAGCCAAATGAACAATATGTAGAGACTTGGTATATGTGGACGAATCCGGGGTCTGTCCATTTAGTTCACTTAGCAGGCTGAAAATAAATGTATAGATTAAATTTTGTTGTATTTCGAACGATTTTTTCCGATGGTAAATCAATTATGAAACGTGCCTCTAAGCATTTGTCATTCTTCGTGTTAATTTCAGGGCAGTAGCAGGATTCCCAAGTACTTGCCTTCTCACTAGACTGCTAACAAGTTAAGTTGTGAGTTCTAATTAGGCTGGCTTGAGATGAAACCCCTATTTCATATTTAATAAGAAAACAACAAAACTTGTGTGTGTATGCGTGTTAGGGGGTGTTGGCAAGCAATGGAAGAGAGGTCTTACAATAGCTATGAAACAGTGAAAGCAAAACTACAAACTATGTAATAGGCTTCATATCTTGGCCCTGGCCATTGGAGGAATACACTCATTATTCTGAACTACAAAAACAGCTAAACAAGAGCTGGTGTAGTATTACTGGAGCTCCGTGTGTTGGAAAATAAACTTGATTTAGTAAAGTGGTGATTAGTGCAACATATTAGTGGGTATTAAGTTATGTGTTAGTGGGGTGTTAATAATATATTAGTGGTGCATATGTTACAAATGCATTACTAACATGGTTATGAAAATGAGTAGTAGTCTAGTAATTGTATAAATAGTGGGGTGAGTGGTATGGTTATAATAAGTTTGGAAGTTACTTTTGAGCTTTATATAAACTTATGTACTTCAACCATTTTGATTAAGTGGAATAAAAGTGTTACCTTCAAGTTCTTTCCATGTTCTCCTCATATAAGTGAATATATGAATTTGAGTGATCATTTGTCTTCAACAAAGTGGTATCAGAGCCACAACGATTCTAGTGGACGTTGCGGTGTTACATTTTAGTCATTACGGTTGTAGAAAAAAGTATCCAAAATGGATATTTGGTGTGAAAATTGATGTTCTCAAATTATGTGAGAATGAAAAGTGTCCTTCCATTGTATCTCAAATCGTGTGATTTGTGGGATGTGGTCGGTGAAGAACCACATATTAGCTTGTCGAAAGGAATTCGACAAATGAAGGAAGAAAAGGCACTCCGAGTCTTGCAGAAGGTCGTCCATACAGAGATATGGATGTGCATTGGAGATGTAAGATCTCCAAGTGATGTTTGGAAAATGATCGAGGTCATTGCTTCCAACCGTAGACGTGACTTCTTATCCAAGGAGTATTGGGTACAAAGCTGGGAAGAAGACGAGTTCACAAATAAAAATGGTGAACATCTCGAGGAAGAAACTCTAATGCATGATAAAAACGAGTTTCACGCTTTCAAAGTTGAAGAGACAGAGGAGACAAAGGCTGTACAAGAGTTCAAGGCTGTTAAAGCCAATGAGAACGACGAGTTGACAAATGGGGAAGAGCCATTTGAAAAGATGGAGGGGAGCAAGAACACAGATGGTGATGACAATGCTCAATATGAAGAGATGGAAGATCAGAGCATTGACAAAGATGCAAAAGTTCACGGAGGTCCAAACGTGAACAACTCAGGTATGGCCCTTAATTTTTCTTTAAGAGAAGAAAATGTGGTTGGGTCATTTCCACTATATGGCCTCGCAAATTTTGAAGAAGAGGGTAATGAGTACTTTTTCATGGTTAAGAATGATGTGGTAGTGTCACAAGGATATGCAGCTAATGTTGATGCTTTGAAAACTTATTTCATTGAAAATCATCCTAGCGAGTTATTTTTCATGCCTGGGAAGGACAATGATTTTGTTGAAAGTCGAACAAGTTATTATCCTTAACTTGTTGTGGAGAATTTGTTGAGTGACACAGGTTGGGTGAATATGAATATATTTTTTGACCCAGACGAGTTACTTGAAATGTCCAAAGAAAATGGTCAAGATCCAGTATGCACACAAGTGACGAAGAAATGTCAGATGTGCAATAGGAAGGTGACCCACATATGATACACGTCAAAAGAAATGGCAAAGAAGATTATTGCTGTTGATGGAATTGAAGATGAAGACCTTTTATTGACACTTATCAAGCCCCTCAATCATGAAGAATGTTTGAAGACATAAATCAAGTTTAAAGGAGGGTGTTGGAAAATAAACTTGATTTAGTAAAGTGGTGATTAGTGCAACATATTAGTGGGTATTAAGTTATGTGTTAGGGGAGTGTTAATAATATATTAGTGGTGCATTTGTTACAAATACATTACTAGCATGTTTATGAAGATGGGTAGTGGTCTTGAAATTGTGTAGATAGCGGAGTGAGTGGTATGGTTATTGTAAGTTTGGGAGTTACTTTTGAGTTTTATATAAACTTATGTACTTCAACCTTTTTGATTAAGAGGAGTAAAAGTGTTACCTTCAAGTTCTCTCTATGTCCTCCTCATATAAGTGAATATATGAGTTTGAGTGATCCTTTGTCTCCAACACCATGTTGAGGTTGAAGCGTTAGAGTAGTATAAGGAGCATGCATACAAGACGCGAGAGCTCAAATGAAAAATTCTACAAAATCATGGCCAAAGCCAATTTTGCTTCTAGCATTGCAAAGCTTTGGCCTAAACAGAATCTGGGTCCCCATCCAAATGGAAAGAATGCCTTTGGAACTCCTTCAGAAAATCTTTTTGGCCTGAATTCGTGTACATCGTCACCCCAATATCTTGTGTCATGATGAAGCAGCAGCGTCGGTAAATATATTTCAACATCAGCCGGGATTGACATGCCCCCGATATTGGTTCTTCGGTAAGTATGTCAGAATTGTCCTGTCACTGGTGGGTATAACCTTATAACTTCTTGTAGAATCATATAAACCTGAAATTGAGTACATTCTGTTAGACCAAAGTCATTTGACTAGAGTTATTTCCTTCATCATAGATTACCAGTGAATCATTTGAATTACATGTTTAATGTGTAACTTTAACATCCTATTTTGGGTGATTAGTTGCAACTTGCAACAGTGTCTCAGAAATTGCAGCTGACAGTGAGTTTTAGCGAACTAAATTTTCAAGGTACCCATGCTGCAATCTTTTCTGTCTTTCGATTCCAAATAAGTAGTGCTAATTCTAAATCGCAACTAAGAAAAACATAATCGTTTCATTATATCAATCCAGAAGCTTCAAATTCTTAACCTACTGACAGACCTTCTTCACCTGTTTCTTATCTAGATAGTAAGGTGCTTTTGGAAGCAGCGTCCTCACACTGACTGTCCAAGGATGCAGTCCACGGCATACACCCAACTGTTGTAGATCCTTTCTCGCAGGTAATCTTTCGATTTTCCCTTGACATTCATCACTGTGTTAAACAAATTATTAAAAACATTCTTCTAAATGTGCATCACATCCATGTTGTTTTGGATAATTAGTGTCCTCCAGTAGGCTAATGTTACGAAATGCAGCAACTACGGAGCAATATATTGAAGAACAAAGAAATGAGAAATTTAAAAGAAATAAACCAAACGCACAACACAAGAATTACGAGGTTCACCAATATGGCTACGTCCTCAGAGTATGACCAGATTTTGATTTCACTATTCAGTAGCGTTACAACCAAAATCTTAACTCCCACTTTATGTTGTGGTTTTCTCTCTTGACCCAGAACAATATAAGACCATCTATGTTTATTTAGAGCTAAGAAGTGATCTTTCTCTAAATAACCAATGTGGGACAAGACACTTATATACGTGGGCTACGTTGTGACCTTCTTTCAATAAGGAATGTGGGACAACCTCACAGAAACTTGCTTTTGGGTCACTACCTCATTGTAACAATGTCTCTGGATTGAAATCAGGCTCCACATACAACAATCTCCTACTTGGAGACTGATACAACTCCAATCCTGAAACTCCATACAAATGCTGGTCATACTCATCCAAGAAGCATCAACGAAGACTAATCAAAGTTGAGCATAGGCTCAACTTTTGCCTGTCAACCACCTTTGTTAACATGTCCGCGAGATTCTTGTTGCCTTCAATCTTCTCCAAGTTCAGTTGTTCATCCTCTAACAGAGACTGTATAAAGTGATACCTCAACTGAATATGCTTGGTCCTCGAATGAAATGCTGAGTTCTTGGCAAGATGTATTGCACTCTGACTATCAGTCCATAACTTGCAATCTACTTGCCCATATCCCAGCTCTGTCAACAATCTCTGAAGCCAAATTATTTCCTTGCTTGCTTCTATCACAGCAACATATTCTGCTTCCGTTGTAGACAATGCAACAATCTTCTGTAACTTAGAGATCCAGCTTACTGCAGTCCCTCCTACAGAAAAAACATATCCCGTGGTGCTTCTCCCGTTGTCTCTATCACCGCCGTGGTCTGCATCTACATAGCCTCGCACATCTATGTTATTACCCTCAAAACATAAGCAGAACCTGGATGTTCCTCTTAAATACCTGAGAATCCACTTCACTGTTTGCCAATGTTCCTTTCCTGGGTTTGTCATGAATCTGCTCATAACTCTAACTGCATGTGCAATATCCGGCCTTGTACTGACCATGGCATACATGAGACTTCCCACAGCAGAGGTGTACGGTACCTGTGCCATGTATTCTTTATCCTCCCTGTTCTTGGGACTCAACTCCTTTGAAAGCTTGAAGTGGGCTGCTAAAGGAGTCGTCACATGTTTAGAGGCATGCAAGTTAAATCTCCTCAAAACCTTCTCAATGTATTCTTCCTGTGACAACCATAACTTTTTCTGTTTTCTGTCCCTGGTTATCCTCATGCCAAGAAGTTGTTTTGCCTCTCCCAAGTCCTTCATAGAGAAAGTATTTGCCAACTTCTTTTTGAGTTCATTAATCCTTCCCATGCTTGAACCTGCTACAAGCATATCATTTACATATAGAGTTAAAATTCGAACCCAAGCTCTGATACCAGTTGTTACGAAATGCAACAACTACGGAGCAATATATTGAAGAACAAAGAAACGAGAAATTTAAAAGAAATAAACCAAACGCACAACACAAGAATTACGAGGTTCACCAATATGGCTACGTCCTCGGAGTATGACCAGATTTCGATTTCACTATTCAGTAGCGTTACAACCAAAATCTTAACTCCCACTTTATGTTGTGGTTTTCTCTCTTGACCCAGAACAATACAAGACCATGTATATTTATTTAGAGCTAAGAAGTGATCTTTCTCTAAATAACCAATGTGGGACAAGACACTTATATACGTGAGCTAAGTTGTGACCTTCTTTCAATAAGCAATGTGGGACAACCTCGTAGAAACTTGCTTTTGGGTCACTACCTCATTGTAACAATGTCTCTGGATTGAAATCAGGCTCCACATACAACAGCTAACTCCCAGAAAATATATTATTTTCTCTAGTTGTGCTCTTTCGGTATCTTGGAATCTTCTGATCCGGCACACCCTTTTCGTATGGTATGTCAATATCAAGTGCCTCCAGGTGTGAGAACACTTCTTTACCAGATAGGTAGTCCAATGTGACAACCTCACGCTCGGTTGTCCCCGTCAAATTTATCCTTCTGCCTACGGAATTGATGGTCTAGTGGCAAAAGCTTTTGGTGACATCCGAACCACGAGGGCTTCACATTGTGCTTTAACGTATGACCGGGATTCACACCCATACAAGCAGGGCATGCTAACTTTTCATGTGTGCTCCACCCACACATTATTCCCAATGCGGGAAAATTGTATGTAGTCCATATCAAAGCAGCACTCATCTGAAAGTTCTGTTTGAGGGATGCATCATAAGTTTTGACTCCATGATCCCACAGATATTTGAGTTCATCAATCAACGGCCTTAAATACATATTTATGTCCTGACGGGACTCTTCGGCTCTTATATTAGCAACGACAAAAACATTTACGGCTTTTTCATGCACATGCCTGGTGGAAGGTTGTTCTGGATAATAATAATAATAACAGGCCATGTGGAGTAAGGTTTGCTAGACTGCCCAAAAGGGTTGAACCCATCGATTGCCAAACCAAGTCTAACATTCTGAACTTCCTGAGCAAAGCTTGGATACCTGCTGTCAAACTCCTTCCACGCCTCTTCATCAGTTAGGTGTGTCAGCACGTCGACATCGTTGCTACGAGTCTTACAGTGAGCCCTCATATGTTCAGCCCTATTGGAGGAGTAGTATATCCTCTGAAGCCTTGGGGTACTGGAAAAATATCTCAGTACCTTCCATGCAATGTTTTCCTTCTTCCCTTTGTCCTATTTATACCTCGAATGATCACATACTGGACACCGTGTTAAGTCCTTATTCTCTTTCCAGAACAACACACAGTCGTTATTGCAAGCATCTATTTGCTCATAGCTTAGTCCAAGTTTTTTCATCATCTTCTTCGCATCATAGTACGACGGGGGCATCTTTTCACTCTCAGGTAAAATTTCTTTGATAAAAGTAACAAACTTGTTAAATCATTTCTCACTTAGCCCGTGGTCCAATTTCAACTGTAGTAACTGACCGCAGACAGTCGCGTGTGTTTTCGGATTCCATCTCACAACGGCTCCTCCACGTCTCTCAATAAATCATAAAACTGATTAGCCCTCTCATTCGGTTGCTGAGGACTGTCATCGCTGCAATATTCACCCCATTCAACATTAGCATTTTCATAATCATATCTCAGTAATCATAATGTGCCTCATCCCTAATGTTAGCTAGACTATCCAGGTCAGATGACAATACTATTATTTTCCCGTGCTGCGTCCACCTTGTGTATCCATCCATAAAATCATACCAGAGATGATGCCATTTTACTACCATTCTCCTTCTCCAATGCAACAACTCACATTTATTGCATGGACACCTTATCGTTTCAAAGTCAACATATGCAGGATGCACATAAGGGAACTCGATAAATTCGTTAACGCGATCTTCAAAATCATCATCATTCTTTTTTTTCATCCAACTTCGATCGACCGGCATGACGACTGAGATTATGTATTATATACCACCTTAAATTCAAATCGATGATTAGGCAGAGTCAATGTGAAAATGAATGCATGCATGTGACAACATGTCTATATATACCCCTTCCGTTCTCTAAAAGGTAGTGGTTCTATCTCATTCAAAAAAGCACATGTTTATAAAACAGTTACCAACTCATTTATGTCTGCAGAAAATTCGGCAGCACTTTCCCGTATCGATTAGGTGTTCTAATATCCGTCTAATCTTGCTCTTGCAAGAATTAACAGATGTTAGAACACCAAATCTGTATACACCCGAAGAAACACTAGAGAACGTGTTCTAAATATCCACAACATAAAACATAGAGCATGAGTCGATACACTATTTAATAAATGCTTTGCTTTTCTAAATTGTCCAAACTGGACATCCTAAAGCTCATTACAAAGCATTACTTTGTAATGAGTACCATTGAACGGAAACTAACGATTTTTTTGCATGCATGCGTTTGAAAATTGGTAACATATGCAACCATCTTTATGAAATTTCAAAATTTTGAAAAAATATAATCATTAGGTTAATTTGCAAGAACATGCCATAACCAAAATGATTCACTTTCAAATTCGTTGACAACGAGTTGTAAGTAACTCGTTGTTAATGGACACCACAGAATAACAACGAATATTCTTAATGTGGGTAGCCAACTCACGTTTCTCGATGGAATATGGAGTTCATTCGCAGAGTTGATATCGTGTCACCTGTGATTGTGATGGGGTTTATGGTTTAATTAGGTTTAGAGTTGTATTTAGGGTTATGTAGGGTTTAATTGAGACCTATAATTGTGATTTTGTGTCACCTGGAATTAGGGTTTAATTAGGATTAATTAAGGTTACTTCAAGATGTGTTAGGGGTTAAATTAGGGTTAGCTAGGGTTAATTAGAAGTTCCTTAGGGTTAATTAGGATTACTTCAAGATGTGTTAAGGATTAATTAGGGTTAACTCCTTAGAGTTAATTCGAGTTTAGTTAATGTTAATTAAAGTTACAACAGGCAACAATGTACAATTAGAGTAAAATTACACTATACATTACAACAAATTAACTTCAATTAATCACAATTAGGGTAAAATTAAATTCAAACTCACATACATAAATTCAAACTCAAAATTAACCACATTATATTAAATTCAAACTCACATGCATTAAACCACATTCATTAAACCACGATTAGGATAAGATGAACATACCAGCAGCAGAGGTGGTGTGGCGGTGGTGGTGGCCTGGCAGTGGATGGCCACAGGAGCTATGGAGGGGCACGGCGTTGTGGGGGGCTATCGCCGGGGGGGTGGGGTGTTGTCACCGGAGGGGAGATCACCGGGGGGGCTGTTGCCGGGGGCTGGCAGTGAGTGAGAGAGAGAGAGAGAGAAAAAAAAAAAAAAGGAAGGAAAGTGGGTATTTATAACAGGACTTTTAGCTATGGATATATCCCGTCACTAAAAGCCCGTTGCTTAAAGTTAAGACTTGGGTCAAATACACGTAGGTACCCTGGAACTACCACAAAGTCTCAATTAAGGGTCCCAAAGTTTAATTTTTACACATAAGGGCCTGTAACTCCAAATCTGCAATAAATAAGGACTTCTGTCCACTTTCTTAACGATTGAGGCTTTTCCGTCAGGGGCATTTTTGGGTTTTCATATTTGAGTGTTTTTCTCTTCTTCTTCAAAATTTCACCTCTCCTCCCCATCTAGCCCAAAGATCCACAGAAACAGAGGGAAAGAAAACTATTACGCAGGCAGAAAACAAATCCCAATCTCGCTAGAGATAATGACGGACCCAGTTATTCTCTCCTCCGGCCACACCTTTGACCGGCCGTCAATCTAGCAGTGGTTGGACTCCGGCTACCGGACATTGCAATCTCCTTGTCAGACCCCCCTTCATTAATCCCAAACCACACCTTGCGCAGCCTAATCTCCAATTATGCTGCCGCTTCATTACCAAAGCCCCAATTGAAAACAAACCCAGAAACCCTAGTTGCCACAGTAACTTCCCGATCATCATCAGTTGAATAAAAAATAGGGTCACTAGCTCAACTGGGTCAAGTCGCGAATCGGGATTTAGGGCTCCGTTGTCGGCTGATAGGTGGCAGGCGGTGGCGTGGAGGGCTTAGGGTTTGAAGATCTCTTGAGCCAGTGAAGTTCGTGACGTCGGTGTTGCTGGAAAAGTCAAGCGACGTCGTTGGCGCCTGCGGTGGAGTCGGTGGTGTTGGGCTCGTGGAAGAGGTGAGGAAGATGCGTCAGTGGGAGGGATAGAAAAATTGAAGAAGAAGAGAATAGATGATTTAAAGAAGAAGAAGAGAAAAAAATTAAAGAAGAAGAGAATAGAAAAATTAAAAATGATAAGGGAAAGAAATTAAATATGTTCAGACAATTTTGCCCCTGACGGTTTTAGTTAGATCGTTGGGAAAGTGGACGGAAGTCCTTCTTTATTGCAAATTTGGAGTTACAGGCCCTTATGTGTAAAAATTAAACTTTGGGACCCTTAATTGAGACTTTGTGGTAGTTCCAGGGTACCTACGTGTATTTGACCCTCAAGACTTTTTGTGACGGATATTTTAGCAACAGAATATTACGTCGTGAAAGGTTAGTTTTAACGACGGACTTTTCAGCGGCAGAACGTATCCATCACTAAAAAGTTTTTACAAAATTAAAAAAAAGTGGCCGAAAATAGGAAAAATTTAAATCTTTTAGCGACGGATATTCCGTCGCTCGCTAAAATCCCGTCGGTAAAGGTTTTTATCGACGGTCTATACCATCGGTAAAAGTGTTTAGCGACAAACTTTTACCGACGGTTATTTCTGTCGTTGAAACTGCCTTTTAGCGACAGATTTGTGTCCTTCGCTAAATAGCCTTTTTCTTGTAATGATGGGAAAAAAAGTTTTCATGTTCAATGTGTTTCTCATATAGTTAATTTACTTGTTGAAGATTATTTAACTGCTATAGGACCAATTATTTCCAAATTAAGGGATATGGTTATGTTCGTTGATTCTTCAGGCCCGAGAATATAAGAATTTAAAGATTTGTGTACCTCAATATAATATGCCCTGTAGCAGACCTATTACAGATGTGCAGCAAAGCAAGAACTCTACATATCATATGCTTTTACATGTTACAATATACAAACTAGTTTATACTCACTACCTATTAACCAAGTTTGCACAAGACTAACCAATTCCCAAGGAACGACAGTTAGCCACATACCTGGTTGAATTTTTGGAAGTACTTCATTCATCTACTGTAATACCCCAAAATCTGAGGTTGGTTTAACAGTAAAAACCCGACTATTATTTTTTAGACCTTTAGCCAAAAATTTGGTGAGCAATATTTTTGTCAACTTTAGCGATATTTGTTTTAAATGAAATGTTAGAGACTAGTGGAGCTGAGTGTTATAATTTATGATCCTTAGCGACGAAGTAAATTTTAGAAACCATATGTTACGATTTAACGTTAACAGTTTTAAGTGATATTGATTGAAGTATTTAGTGACGATTAGCGTGACCAGATCTTATGAGAAATCTTTTAACGGCACTTAGTATAGCGGGGTTATCTAACAAGCCTATTAAAAATTTTCTAACATATAAACTATAGCAAATAAGTTAATTTGGACCTATTTATAATAAGAAAGAGTAGCGGGTATGATTTAAAATGACTAATAGAAATTTAAGGGCTTTTTGGTAGTTGTTCAATTTAGGGTTTTATATATAGATTTTATTTTGTGAGGCAACCGTCATTGTTCATCTCCTCCTTCTGTAAAACGGCCAAGAGAGATGTGAGAGAAAGAACAGAAAAAGGGGGAAGATTGAAAGGATTTTCCGGCGAAACATTCCGGTAAGACTCTTTGGAAATTTATGTTTCTTAACTAGGTATGTATATATCGTGGGGGTTTTTGGCTGAATGTAAATGGCTTTGTGGGTATGGTCACTGTGTGCGCTGTGTATTTTTTGAGTGTGCGTGAGTTTGTGAGTTGTTGTGTGTATGTGCGTGACCCGAAGATGGATGTGTATTGGGGGAGAAGGAAAAGGGAGCAGCAGCAACAAAGTGGCTGCCTTGGTTGTGCTTTTGAAGGAGTGGGTAAAGTGCAGAGCAAAGGATAAAAGAATGCATGTGCGAGTGTTTTGCCAGAAAAGTTTGCAGGTACAACCATGGGGCTGTGTGAATACGGTGAAGAGGGCAGAAATAGACATTGCCGTGAGGATGTTTGCAAGTGGGTGAGTGTTTGTGCGTGAGTTTATGGGTTGCTAAAATTTTCAGGGTATGGATGTTTATTGTATATGTATATGAGTGTGTGTAGTGTGTTGAATAAAAGAAAAGAGGGAGAGGGAAAACCCACTGCCATGCGGCAGTGGGTGTGAAGAGGCACGAGGAAGTGCTGGGAAATAAGTGTGTTTGTGTGAGAGTTTGTGAGTGTTTGTGGGTCTGTAATGGGTGTGGGATATATGTAATTAAGTGGTTTGAGTGTGTGAATGAAGTTGTACATTTAGTGTGTTAATGGAGCAAATAGCAATGTGCCAGGGGTGAAAGAGAAGCCGCGTGAACAGTAGCTGTGTGTTCTAGGTTTTGCACAGCAGATAAGAAGAAGAAGGAGGTGCAACAGTGATGGGTCTCACCAGCAAACGTAGTACACTGTGCATGAACAGTTGTATCACGTGGCTGTTGGGTACTGTACCCTTGTCCAAAAATTCTGAAAATTTACGGAATGATTCTTAGTGCAATATTATAATTTCTGTGTAAATTTCATAATTTTCTGATATTATATGTATTTATTATATTTTCTGCAAGTTCTGATTTATAAAAGCCTTTTAAAGCCTTTAACCCATGAAAATGTTTTGGAAAAATTAGGGTAATGTTTTTATACTATAAGAAAGACTCAGTAAAAGTTTGATAACTTTTGGAGTTGATTTGGGATCATTTTTCATATCGCATTGAATTTAGCAAAATGAAAAAAAATAAAGAAATAGTTTTAGCCCCTTTTAAATCTTGATTTTCATTTCTATAATTTTTATACATATATTAAGGATTGTATAAAAATGATGAGTACTTATTTCCAGGTAGAAGCAATTATGGAAATTTGATGGTTTTTAGTGTATTTAAGGAAATTATTTTTAATTCAAAAATAGTCAAAAATTATATTTTTATCCCATACGTTCTATTAAGCTATAAATAATGCTTAATGAATGATGAGAATATTTTTGAGATATTTCAGAGCCTCGTGGAGTGTGACGAGTGTCGGGTTAGGTTGACAGAGTGGGAAACTGCTTTGAATTTCGTCGTCCCGGGTAGAGAGATGAGTATATTGTGGGTAGTTATATTAGCTTTATACTATATCAGTGTGGATAGCGTTCTGATAAATAAATTGCCCGACCTAGGTTAATTCAAAGGATTTTGGATCGAGGCCATTAAGTAGTGCATAGCTTGGACTGAGGTAAGAGATTTATATCCGTAACCCAACTCATCAGTTTGTCCTCATATATTTTTTTTCAAAATTGATATCGAACTTCTTTGGACTCTGTTGTATTTGTTATGAGAATGCTTTATTTGCCTTAAATACCTTTTCTTGAGCCTTAAGCGTTTATTGGAAATCATATTCGATGCTCTGTGTTTATTTCTCGTTGTGCATCGATTTAATTGTTGCATTATCAATTGTTGTCATTCTGTTAATTGACACGAGTTTCTGCATTGGTGTGTTTGGCGGGAGTTGGTGTATATGTTGGAGGATATTGGTGTGGGCTAGTACCTTAACGGACTAGCCGGTTTCTTGGTGTGGGCTAGTACCTTAATGGACTAGCCGGTGTATTGGTGTGGGCTAGTGCCTTGATGGAATAGCCGGTGGAAAGTGTTAATGAGCATCACCTTTGTGGCTTTACTAAGTGATTGTCTTGCATTGCCTGTGTGGCTTTGCAACTCATGTTCAATAGCGTTAGTGATTGTTTGTATCGTATCCGAAAGTCATATTGATGTCTGATCGAACTAATTATGATTCTTTTTTGAAAATCCTGATGAATTGCATCTGTAATTGTTTCGTAGTTTCTTCGTTTGAGCGACCTTACTGAGCTCTCAAAAGTTCACTCCCCTATGACTTCCTTTCCGCAGGTGATAACCAACAATAAATTGCATTGGGTGTGGGCTAGATCTGAGCCGAGAGAAAGAGAATTTAAGTTTCAGTATTAGCCTTTAGAACCCCTGCGTGGGCCATTATTGTTATTTAGAATTGTTAACTTAGATTTGATGTTTCAAGTATAACTATACGCTAAGAATATTATTTTACTCAACGGTTTAGTTGCTCTGATGGACTGACGGTTCTAAATTGCTTGAGTTTGAGGTCGTAATTGTCTGAGTGCATCCGATCGAGCGAGTGTTAACGTTCCGAAAATTTCAGAATGTTACATCTACCCTTTTATTGTATGGGACGTACTATCACACATCTTCTTTCATCATACTAGAAGTACTTAAAATGGCACAAGTTTCAAATAAAAGGAGATATATAGGAATGTTTAGTAAGATAGTGGGAAGAAATGAACATTGAATTTAGTAAAAATGAGGAGGAATTGTTTTTTATTTTTGCTATTGCCACTACTTTGGATCCTATGTTCAAGTTGTATGGTGTAAATTATTCTATTTCAGAATTAGGTAAGAAAATGGCTATGGTTCAACTACGACAGACACGCTAATAACTTTTCTGAGTACGTCGTCTAAACAACTTTATTAAAACTATCGAAATTCTGCTGATATGAGCGTGCACACTTCATTATCTAGCGGTCAAATATATAATGGGAAGCATCTGAATGGTGTTGAAAGTGTAGCTGCAAAACAAGCAAGAGTGAAAGAAAGTTCTACAGGTTCTTTATTTTTCTCTTTTAATGAAATTGGTTTATACGCAAATACTAACCAATATGCTTCACTGTTATTAGATAAGCAAGAAAATTTAGATTTATTATAATTTTTAAAACAAAATGAAAAAATTATCGTGTTTTATCTCAAATTGCCCATGATGTACTATCAGTGCAAGCCTCCGCAATTGCTTTAGAGTCATTTTTCTTAGCAAGTAGGAGAGTGTTGGATGACAGGAGGAGTTGTCTTACCCCTGAATCAATAGAGTTATGTATTTGTTGGAAGGATTATCTTGAGGCTAAATACTAGGAGCAAAAAAAAATCAATTGATAACCGGAAGAGCAGTAATGACAGCGTTAAAGATCTTCCGGTGATTAGGTAATTTCCTTTACTTCTTTTTCTCAACTTTTTAGACTGGAATATATTTTATATTGTCGCCTTTGATATTTTTGAACAAATTAGATATATATCTAAAGTAAAAATACATATGAACATGCTTTTTCTTTTTTGAACAATTAATTTTTTATATAATTGAAAAAAGGTAACTTTTGTACATGTTTACAAGCAGCAGGTCTCAAGCCCAGATTAAAAGAGGAGGGCCTATAAACGCATGTATCAGAAATTTAAGTTTATTACAAAATCAAAAGGATTAAAAATTATTTTAAAAAAATTATTTTGTTTGAGCTAGCGCAGACCTGGCCCAAGCCCTGCCTGTTTTCCCAAGGCTTAGGCTCGGCCCGATGCGTTTTTCTACGAAGCCCGTTGGGCCCAAGTTGATCGGCCTGTTTAACACCTTTAATAATGGGTAAATGGTGGTGGCTAGTGTTGGTAGTGGATGAATAAAGGTGGGTCTATTAGGTGTGGCTATTGGTGATCTATCGAGGATGAATGGTGGTGGGTTTGTTGGTCGCTGTGATTGTTGGTGGTGTAGCGATGAGTGAATGGTGTTAGTGTTGGTAGTGCAGCCATAAGAGAATGGTTGTGGGTGATGGTGGGTTACCAGGGTAAATGGTGGTATGTTTGTTGGTAGTGGTGGTTGCGGCTGTTGGTGGTTATGATCGGGAGAAGAAGGGGTAATTAGTGATTGTTAATTTGCGGTGGTGTTGACCAGTGATTATTGTGGTGTGATTACAATTTGTGTACTTCTTCCCTGAGATATAGCCAAAATCAAACAACTTCCTATATAGCAATAGCCAAAATCAAACATATTATCTTTTAGTTGATGTTGATGAACAAGAGTTCAATAGGAAGAAAAAAATTTGCACATTGCCATTAAAATAGTGCATGTGACTATCGAGTGCACTATCTATACTTAGGAACCTACCATTGTAATATCTTCAAGTATTAAAAGCCTAATGCGAAAGGGTAGCTTCGGAATATCACATAGTGCGGCGCTGCTTTTTGCCTTTTTGAGAAAGGTTTTCTGGAACCATTTATGTAGCCGTGGTGGATGGCTCTATATGGGTTAGGAATGAAGCCCATCCTAACCTTGGGTATATATACGCACACCGAATGTTGGAAAGGGGATCCCTTTTCCAAACCATCTGAAGTCGTCCACCATGGTTAGTCCTAGACCAATTTTTTAGAAAGCTAAAAAGCAGCGCGCCAGATTGTCACGCATTGTGTAACTTTACCAAAATACCCTTCTACCCTTCTTCTCTGTTTTTCATAATATGCACGAGAACAACATCCATCTAATGTTTCAAGCACTCTGAAGAAAGAAATCTAGACAGAAGGGCGAGATGTTGTTCAAGCTACATAGAGTTTGATTGTTTGCAACTTGGAGTTTTTGGTACACCATTGAACCATCACTACTTATTTTTGAAACAATCTACCGAGTAGGTACGGGGGTAGTTTTTAACCACAACAACAAAGCGAAAGGAAAAAAATTCATTTTTTTTTATTTTTGACTCAATTACAAACTTCATTTGCATGTCATGTCTCTTGTAAGACTTTGAATGTGATTTTGCCTGAATTAAGTGAAATAAAAGTGTTACCTTCAAGTTCTCTCTATGTTCTCATATAAGTGAATATATGAGTTTGAGTGATCATTTGTCTTTAACAAAGTGGTATCAGAGCCACAACGATTCTAGTGGACGTTGCGGTGTTACATTTTAGTCATTACGGTTGTAGAAAAAAGTATCCAAAATGGATATTTGGTGTGAAAATTGATGTTCTCAAATTATGTGAGAATGAAGAGTGTCCTTCCATTGTATCTCAAATTGTGTGATTTATGGGATGTGGTCGGTGAAGAACCACATATTAGCTTGTCGAAAGGAATTCGACAAATGAAGGAAGAAAAGGCACTCCGAGTCTTGCAAAAGGTCGTCCATACGGAGATATGGATGTGCATTGGAGATGTAAGATCTCCAAGTGATGTTTGGCAAATGATCGAGGTCATTGCTTCCAACCGTATAGACGTGACTTCTTATCCAAGGAGTATTGGGTACAAAGCTGGGAAGAAGATGAGTTCACAAATGAAAATGGTGAACATCTCGAGGAAGAAACTCTAATGCATGATAAAAACGAGTTTCACGCTTTCAAAGTTGAAGAGACAGAGGAGACAAAGGCTGTACAAGAGTTCAAGGCTCTTAAAGCCAATGAGAACGACGAGTTGACATATGGGGAAGAGTCATTTGAAAAATGGAGGAGAGCAAGAACACAGATGGTGATGACAATGCTCAATATGAAGAGATGGAAGATGAGAGCATTGACAAAGATGCAAAAGTTCACGGAGGTCAGAACGTGACAACTCAGGTATGACCCTTAATTTGTCTTTAAGAGAAGAAAATGTGGTTGGGTCATTTCCACTATACAGCCTCGCAAATTTTGAAGAAGAGGGTAATGATTACTTTTTCATGGTTAAAAATGATGTGGTAGTGTCACAAGGATATGCAGCTAAGGTTGATGCTTTAAAAACTTATTTCATTGAAAATCATCCTAGCGAGTTATTTTTCATGCCTGGGAAGGACAATGATTTTGTTGAAAGTCGAACAAGTTATTATCCTCAACTTGTTGTGGAGAATTTGTTGAGTGACACAGGTTGGGTGAATATGGATATATTTTTTTGACCCGGACGAGTTACTTGAAATGTCCAAAGAAAATGGTCAAGATCCAGTATGCACACAAGTGACGAAGAAATGTCAGATGTGCAATAGGAAGGTGACCCACATATGATACACGTCAAAAGAAATGGCAAAGAAGATTATTGCTGTTGATGGAATTGAAGATGAAGACCTTTTATTGACACTTATCAAGCCCCTCAAACATAAAGAATGTTTGAAGACATAAATCAAGTTTAAAGGAGGGTGTTGGAAAATAAACTTGAGTCAGTAAAGTGATGATTAGTGCAACATATTAGTGGGTATTAAGTTATGTGTTAGGGGGGTGTTAATAATATATTAGTGGTGCATATGTTACAAATGCATTACTAGCATGGTTATGAAGATGGGTAGTGGTCTTGTAATTGTGTAGATAGCGGAGTGAGTGGTATGGTTATTGTAAGTTTGGGAGTTACTTTTGAGCTCTATATAAACTTATGTACTTCAACCATTTTGATTAAGAGGAGTAAAAGTGTTACCTTCAAGTTCTCTCTATGTCCTCCTCATATAAGTGAATATATGAGTTTGAGTGATCCGTTGTCTCCAACACCGTGTTGAGGTTGAAGCGTTAGAGTAGTATAAGGAGCATGCATATAAGACGCGAGAGCTCAAATGAAAAATTCTGCAAAATCATGGCCAAAGCCAATTTTGCTTCTAGCATTGCAAAGCTTTGGCCTAAACGGAATCTGGGTCCCCATCCAAATGGAAAGAATGCCTTTGGAACTCCTTCAGAAAAGCTTTCTGGCCTGAATTCGTGTACATCGTCACCCCAATATCTTGTGTCATGATGAAGCAGCAGCGTCGGTAAATATATTTCAACATCAGCAGGGATTGACATGCCCCCAATATTGGTTCTGCGGTAAGTATGTCAGAATTGTCCTGTCACTGGTGGGTATAACCTTATAACTTCTTGTAGAATCATAGAAACCTGAAATTGAGTACATTCTGTTAGACCAAAGCCATTTGACTAGAGTTATTTCCTTCATCATAGATTAACAGTGAATCATTTGAATTACATGTTTAATGGGTAACTTTAACATCCTATTTTGGGTGATTAGTTGCAACTTGCAACAGTGTCTCAGAAATTGCAGCTGACAGTTTCAGCGAACTAAATTTTCAAGGTACCCATGCTGCAGTCTTTTCTGTCTTCAGATTCCAAATAAGTAGTGCTAATTCTAAATCGTAACTAAGAAAAACGTAATCGTTACTTAAACTACTATCAAAGAACTGGTTTTACATAAAAGTAGTAAAGATATCTACGACCTTTTCCTTTTCTCTCCTGGAAATGTTGGGCGAATAACCTACAAGGCTACGATATGAAGTGCTTTCTGGTAGGGCAGGGCTTAGTCCGGTTGAAGGGCTGTAACCTGATCGTAGAAAGATGTTACTAAGGGCCTAGCGAAAAGGGGTAATTCATCCTTAGGAAGCATCCCTTTCTTGGGTAGTATTGCCAATCTGATTGAAAGCATAGAAGTTTGAAATAACATAAACAAAAATGGAAGAAAAAACTAGAATGAGTGAGCTTCAAATTTACTTACAATCTTGAGGTGGTTTATAGTTTGAAGATCAGGTTTATTCTTCCCACAGCTTTTGAGAACCTCTTCTCTTGCCTTGTCTTGCCAGTTGGGATGCATGGACAAGACTATGATTGTCCATGTGAGCCAGTTAGCGGTGGTCTCTTGGCCAGCAAAGTAGAACAACTTGCATTCTTCTATCACGTCTTCAGTTGTCATCTCATCATCGAGTTCTCTTTTGCACTGTAAGAGCAAGCCAAGTAGATCATCCGCAAATGGTTCTCCATTTTGCACTGCCACCTCTTTCTTCTGGATCATGTTCCTCAACATGCATTTTATCTCATTTTCTATCTCATATCTCCGCTTGTTCTTCTTAGTAGGTAAAAATCTGGATAGTAAATACGTTTAGTACGATAAAAAGTATTTTCAAAAGATCTACGTTATTAACACCTCGAGCCTAATTCCTAGGGCTGCTTCAAAATAGCTTTATGGTGTGAGTTTTCTAGGCCACAGTGGACCTGAGTCATGCAGCTCAGAGCAAAGGGTAAAATATGGCAAATGTGTAGCTCGAAAATCTTCAGCCAAGTTATTTATAATGGCAAAAATATTGTAACGATGCCTTTTTGTAACTTTGGTTGAAGAACTACTAATCGTACTTTGAGAAATACTGGAGTATCACAAAAGATTTTTAGCTACAAGTTTATAATATTGATATGCGGATTAAAGCTAAATTTTGTCCATTAACTTAAGAGTACAATATTAAAAATGGAATTCCACCTTAAACCAGGGATGTAAAGGGCTTGTGATGCTTCAATTACCAGCACCACTTGCTCTTTTTGCAGTTCAAATATCTTCTTCCCTTCCTCAAGGCTGCTCCCAAAGGCTGATCGAGCTATAACATCTGCAGAAAGGTTCTGCAACTCGGATGCAATATTCAGTTCATATGATTCTTAAGAACCCACCAACTTCTTCCATCTGTATATCAGCATACTGTTGTAAAAAATAGGCTTTGTTTTGTATTTTTCACAACAAAAATATTAACAACACTAGGTGATTAAACATAGCAAAAATAATAATAAATAATTGAAAGTAATTTTGTATAAACTCTTGAAAAAATTATGTAATCTAGAGTAGTAAAAGGGTATAAAATAGCTCTTCCGTGAGAGTCATGACAGAGTCACTGTCCTAAAGACGTTATCGTCTCCCTACGTGCAGGTGTTGACAGCAGATAAAGTCTCCAAGATAAAACACATTAACGCAGCTATGTCTCCTCTATGTGCACGTCCACAGAAAGACGGTATGAACAAGTCCTCGATCACGTTGCCCAAGTATAAAATATAAAAATAGCTATAGAGAAAAAAATATTGTGATAGTAAAGAAGAAAACACTAAGTGTGGAAGCATAGTTGCTTCAAGTCTTCTATGTCACACCACATGGCCTTACATACTTGGCCAAACATAATCCATTTATTGGCCACATAAGTAAGATTAAAAGTCTTTGTAACTCATGGAATAATCATAACCATTCTCAATAATGCCAAATAATAAAGTATATTATATACACCATAAACACATTTGAGTTAATAATATTCATTATTACATTTGTAACTCATTTTATAATTTACATGTAAGTAAATACATATAGCCATAAATTGCAATATAATAACAATGCTATAATGTACATTTTATTTTATTAAAATATTTCAACAATCCCCCACTATTTTGAAAAAATAAAATGATGATCTAAAATAGTTATAAAAAAAAGTCACTGGTGAAATGTATATAAAGTCTCTTAGTTCCAACAAAGTTTGAAACATTTAAAACCATATCAAAGAAAATCATGATAAATTCATAAACCTCATTTTTTTAACTTATAAACTGGTAAAGTAAAAAATATAAAATACATAAATAAGATGGGCAACTCATACTGTGCAATAGGTGTTGGTGCCTTCCGGGCATGAACCAACACTTAGTGTCGACAACTTCCATTTGAAAGAGTCGTAATGGACTACGCTTTGAATTAGGTCCCTTGGCCAAACTTCAGTTGTCACACACACAATACTGATATAGGACTTAGTTCGCGGGTTAGCGCTATTAATGGCCATGCGCTCTTATCTTGATTCTCATGAGAGTCTTTAGGGAATGACCCATATGGTTCCCATAGTCGCGGCCTCACGACCACTCTCACTTAGGTGAGTCCTCCAAGGGTACGTGTGTGCATGTACCTCGCGAAAATATTCGCCTCAGGCTCATTCAGAGAAATCCCCTTCCTGGACGTCACACTAAGTAGCACAAGCACCGCACGGGTGGGGAGGAGACACTCTCCTATTAACAAAAAGGTGCTACTTTTATCACGAGTCACGCTTTACGGGTTGTTTCTACCCATTGAACCTTCTTCATGGGATCTCCAATTACAAAGGATGGGTTACTCCCGCTGGTGACTCCCTGTGGGCTCACCCCATCCGCCTCAGGTGAAAAAGGATCTAGCCTCTGCGCTAGTCCTGAGGCAAATTACGCAATTTTTATGAAGCCTCTATAACTCATTTTTTTTCTCATCGATGAAGTGTCACAAATCTGAAGAATTTTAAGGGCCCAACAGTGCACATTGAAGCAACCTTTTGGATCTCATCTAGTAAATCAAGTTTCAATGGTAACATCCACTTCGCTTAGGATGATTCTAGTCAGTAGCCTCACTACTAGGGATCAGATCTTTGATCAGTAGTCTACTACTAGGAACTAGTATTCAACATATTGTGACCAGTAATCTTTCACTACTGGGAGCCACTTTTCTTCAACATTTGTCACGCTTCGCATAACATAATCTCACATCAATAGCAACTTCATAAAAATCTTCTAATAAAATTTCAAGAATTTTGTATTTCAATTCTCAAGCTTTGAAAAAGCTAGATAAAATCCACTTGCAAATACAGTTTCGAATTTGCAATCGTATTATAAATATTTAGTATCCAAGATTTAAAGTATCAAAAAGTTCAACGCACCTCGTATTCTAGAAATCAAAACTTAGATATCATTTGAAATAGATATAAACACCACAACTATAAATATAAAAACAGCCAAGATAATTCGAAGTCAAAGACTTCGGTTATCATGAATTAACATCTTTGCCAAATATAATTTCAATCACAAAACTTGGGCAGCATCAACTTTGCAAAGCTAAGTGCAAGAAACATAAATACATGTATGAGATATATTACATAATCTCACTACCGTACATGCATGTACGTGACATGCTAAAATAGACTTAAAATTAAGAACATATTATAGATGGATGTTCTTTATGTCGCTAATCTTCTTTGTATATACATGACTCAAGAAATCATAATTATCTTCAAATCATACACCCCACATTTCGCAGCCATGTATTTATCAAAGAATTTAACATCAAAATAAGGATTTCCAAGACATAACATATAGTTACAATAACACATATGCCTTTACTTGTAAATTATTATGTTTGTATGTAAGTAGTTGTATTTGGATAATACATACACTTATTCCTTTTAATTTTTGACACATAGTTTTGGTTTAAAAAAAAAAGATGAAGAAAATCACGAAATGCACTTCCCTATTTTTTCTGAAAGGAAAGCACTTTTGTTTGCTTAAAAGGAGTCATTTTTCTCTATCTTTGTTTTCCAACCCTTTTTCCTTCATGGAAGGTGGAGCTGGTGGTTTCAGTTTCTTATGGGGCCTCCAAGGTCTAATGGAGACGTAAGAACCACCTTACCTATAGAGAAATATATAAGTGTGTGACCTGGGCGACTATCATTGTCCCAACTAGCATCACCACTTAATTATTTTATTTATATTATCACGGAGAAGTTTCATTGGCTGCATCCTAACGAGTGTCCTTTTATACACTGTTGTTGCAATGGCTCTGATATTTCCTTTTGATATATTCTATTTGTCATCTCGCTACTTTTTGTTAAGAACTCTTTTGTGGATAGTGTTCCCATTACAGGCAATAACATTGCATGTTGTGAAGCTGATTCTGTTTGTGGCAGTCACGCCATCGCAATTTCTATAATTCTTGTTTTGTCTTATATTGCTTAATAAGGACAACTCTACTGATCATTCGACCGTTTTCTTGGTGTTATGCATGGTCGGTGGAGAAGAAAAGCAGTGTCGCAAGAGATTGACAACTATTGGGCTGTTGGAAAACTATATTGTGTTCTTGCTTACACAATTTCACATGGACCAAGTTTTTGCCTCTTGTCATGAGTACGAGGGTCGAGATACAAGGCGTCAAAGTCTTGGACACAAAGTTCAGATGGCGGCACTTGTAAAGATCACTTATGTTAGTCATGAAAATCTCCGAACAAAATTGAATATTGGTATGAGACAGTGATATTTTCATATCACCTCGAGGTAAATTCTAACTTGTAATCATCTAATTACATACTTGATACTTGCAATAAAATGAGTAAGAGAATATGCATACCTTATGAGTTATGTGTTTAGAGCGATAAAACTTTTGAAATAAAAAATTGGGTTATACACCACATGAGGTTCCATTGTGTTCAATTACTATTAGGATCATTATTTTGGTATGTCGGTTAGAAGCCTAATAATAGTTCTAAAGTTTTTTTTTTAGATAGTAGCATCCCTACAAATAAGTAAAATTATCGAGAGCTCGTAGTTTCACATGTTAATCAAGTAATATGAAATGCAGTCATATTGCAAAGGAGTTGTACTTGAAAAGTATTTACCCTTATTTTTTTTTTCTGATACATGGCTTTGTTTTGAAAAAGAAAAAGAAAAAAGAATTTTTGAGATTTTACACATAGAGTTATAGTTTGATGAACCATCTAAAGTCAGTTTGTGGAGTTCTCTTTCAAGAAAGGAAATTTTTCATGGGATTATCGGCTTAAGTAACTTGAAAATAATTTTATTTTGCTGAGTGTGTCTATGAAATAAATTGTTTGATAAAATTATGTAATCTAGAGTAGTAAAATGTTATAAAATAGCTCGTCCGTGAGAGTCATGATAGAGTCACTGTCCTAAATACGTTATCGCCTCCTTACGTGCTGGTGTTGACGGCAAATAAAGTCTTCAAGATAAAATCCATTGACGCAGCTATGTCTCCTCCACGTGCACGTCCACAGGAAGACCGTATGAACAAGTCCACGATCACGTTGTCCAAGTATAAAATATGAAAATAACTATAATGAAAAAATATTGTGATAGTAAAGAAGAAAACACTAAGTGTGGAAGCATAGTTGCTTCAAGTCTTCTATGTCATACCATATGGCCTTATATAGTTGCCCAAACATAATCCATTTATTGGCCACATAAGTAAGATTAAAAGCCTTTGTAACTCATAGAATAATCATAACCATTCCCAATAATGCCAAATAATAAAGTATATTATATACACCATAAACACATTTGAGTTAATAATATTCATTATTGTATTTGTAACTCATTTCATAATTTACATGTAAGTAAATACATATAGCCATAAATTGCAATATAATAACAATACTATAATGTACATTTTATTTTATTAAAATATTTCAACACTTACAACAACTATCCGAAAATGCTGGCAGCATCCCCTGCTTACCATAACCATGTTAGGTTAATTGTTTTATATGCTGTACCCAACATTTTTATCAAGTTTGATGCATCTGGAGAATTTTTGTTACAATACAAATATGTTTTTAGCTGATCCTACGGGTGTGATGTGCCAGACATAAATGCATGTAACTCTATCCGGTTACGGTTCAAAAAAAGAGAAAAGTGTGAAAGTATTCAACTCAAAATTAATTGACTATGAGAGGAGAGGCACAGGAGACTTATATATATTTAATTGTTCGTCATTATTTAACCGAAGGTTATATCTTAACAGAAAGGCAAAAAAGGGTGCGGATAGCCAATCATATCATACAAATGTAACATGACGCACAATAGATCGACAAAACATATGTTAATTAAGATGTTGCATGTATTATATTGATGGAAAATCCCTACAATCCCCTCCTTCAATGCAACAGTTGACTCCTATATCAATTTTCTGCGTTTAGCCCATTTCTGTCTCTCGAAGGTTGAGACACCCAGTGTTAGAAGATCCACAAGAGGGTTGACTGGTGGCTTTCGAAAGTGGCCTTGCTTGTCCACTAATATCAACCTCATCAGCTCTGGGTCGGCTACTATCTGCCTTGGTCTTGTTTCAATCCATGCCACAGAAATTTTTCCTACGTTGCAAAAATCGACTATATTGAGTACAATAAGATACACAGAAACAGGAAAGCAGATAGTTGACACGTCACAAATAAGTTATACGTGCGTTCGGAATAACTTGTACCGTGAACAAAACCTTTACAATTCACAATTAAGATTGTAGAGGACACTTATCTTTTTGGTTATTTTCCATTTAATGAGAAGCTCAATGATTATACTCCAATTGGCTTGTGACATGTTGTCACTTATATACGAAACTCTATGCACTTTGCAAATGAGTTTGTCCTCCTCTCTTTTACCGAAAATCACTATGCAATCTCTTTACTTCTGAATTCATGTCAATTCATTTCTCATTTCAGATTTCATTGAATGCTGGACTATTTCTATCAAAACAAGTGAGGTATTGGCTAAGCACGCCTTCATAATTAGATGAGTTACTTACATTTTAAAAAAGATGTATGTAATTCCTTAACAAAAACTTAATGAAATATAGATGACTTTGAGTTAGTTACATCCTTGCTCTTACCGTGGTTCTGCACCATTTGGTGGTAGAACGGGTTGACTCGAGGTGCAATCTGGTGGCTCAAGGCCATGGGCTTGGACCAGGCTTCCATCATCATCCTCTTAAGGTCTTTCATGTCACCATACAAAAACTTGTAAGAAGTGCCTCCAATCCCTTGTTGCTTTAAGTGCTTCTCTAAGCTTTTTGGCTTCCACCAAATGGAGTTAAAAGTTCTCTGCATGCAGTAGAGTATTAGAAGAAGACAAGAGAAACCCAGAGCACTAAAGAAGAGACTCTCCATCTTAGAGTACTTGTCTTTGGGCACTGAGCAAGTTGGAAGGAGAATGAGACCCAAACTTTGGTGCATTTGTGGATTTTCTTTTGCAGAAGATATTAGAGGTGTTTGAAATTTGCTTCAATTCCCAAAAAAGAAAGACAAGAGCATGGACCAAGAAATATGAGGCCCATGCATGAAATATGCCTTGAAATGTATTTCCTTTGGGTAGAAGCAAAACTTCTTCGCCAAAACCGATGGAAGTTAACATTAATGTCTAGTTTGTTTTACGAAAATCGTTTTTAGAAAAATATTTTTCTCACTTTCTGGTGTTTCGTGCATGAAAATCATTTTTCAGAAAAGGTTTTCCGGTGTTTGGTTCATACATAACATTTCTTAACGGAAAATGATTTTCAATCGACTTATTTTAAAGAACAAAATGTCGGAAAACCAGTTACCGACGAAAACTCGATAAGTCATTTTCCGGACCACTGAACACCCACACACTTAAACACACGTGCGCCTGCTCGCCCACCCTCCGACACACACACACCGCCCCCACCCCGATACACCCACACACACCCGCACATACCCCCACCCCGATGCATGAAATATGGCCTTGTAATTTATTTCCTATAGGTAGAAGCAAAATTACTTCACCAAATCTGATGGAAGTTAACATTACTAAGCACCCAGTGGAAATATACTTGAGCTCTATTACAGAAAATCGTTTCCTTTTGGGCGGTCATGTTTTTATATGGCACTTCATGTATCTACAAATAAATACGTGTAAAATAATGTATTTTCAGCGCATTGCAAGTATCCGAAAGTGTAACTATACCCATGAAAACCCTCTTCCGTAGCATTATAGGTGACATGTTTTCTGTAAAAATGAATTCTTGACATATCAAAGTGGTCGTTCATATATATCGTGTTTGTTCTGTTTTGATAAAAAAAAAAAATAGCCAAAAGCGGGAGTTTGTACTTCTTTTTTCTCTCATTTCCTTTTGGGTTTCACCCAATTTTTCTGTGGAAATTATATTGGCATTTGTTAAAAAAAATCACCTTTAGGGACATAAAAATCTTGCTGAATATTGTTATGTATCACTGTTGATACTAATAATGTGGTTAGTGTATAAAACTTGTAGGTTGATGAGAAACCCACTCGCTGCTGCATGACAACTTTGTTTGAAACATGGAAAGGTGATACAATTAAGGATTTGTTCTTTCTTGTCTACCAAGGATCAATGCCAAGACTTAAAAGGAAGGGACTAAAAGAATATCGAAAAACAGTGTGCACCTTGCTGCCCAAGTTTACTCATGAAGGTCCCATTTTTTGGGTCAACTGCCAAGTCTTATTTGTGTTTGACAAGCAAACCCCGGTAATGCCCATAACAAGGACAATGGACGCCAGCACCTTTATTAAGGAAGGGAACAAACAATTGTATGATAAATAGTCCAATCCTATTATGTAATTTTATTGGCACTTCTTTTTTTAGTTAGTGACACTCCGGTGGGTTGTCGACTCGTTGTCTATAGTGAGTTCGTTGGTTCCAATGGCATGGCAAAAGTTGCGGCTCTTGTTGGTACTGTCGGCAGCGAATGGTGGTGGGTGGTGTTGGTAGTGCAGTCATGGGTAGAGGTGTCAAACGGGTTTGGGCCCTGTTGGGCAAGCCCGATCCAACCATGGAAAAGCCTGGCCTGGCCTGTTGGATGAACAGTGCAGGTCCAGGTCCAAAGAGCTTAGGGCTTGGACCGGGTATGAGCTTCTTTTTCCCCCCAAAACAGCCCGGTCCGACCCGTTTTAAGATCAAATCTAGCTCGCGTTGTTTTCTAGACCTGCCCGAGTCCAAGTCCGGCTAAAGTCCAAGCCCAGGCCAAGCTCGATCTTGGCCCCGTCCATTTCACTTAAATTCAAAATTTCAAATTCCCTCCAACGGTTGGGGTTTTTGAAAATTACAATTTTATCTTTCCAACAGTTATATAACAGCTAATTTGAGAGATATTTTCGACCAGCTTTATTCTAACAATTCTTTTATACAATTTAACATATTTACCCTCCCAATAACTATAAATGATTAGTTTTTAGGGATAATCTGGTCTTTTGTGAGTTTCAAAAAAATCTATAAATTGATTCATTTTCTTAATATTTTTCACACCAATTCGCAACTCTCTCTTATCCATATTCTACTAGCTTTCTTGTACATTCTTATTTTTACTAAGTACTAACCCTCTCATTCTTATTTTTACTAAGTACTAACCCTCTCTTCTTTTGGACTACAAGCATTTTTTAATCATTAGTCTTTATCTTTTGGCTCAACGGTATTGTTTAGTACTTTTATTCTTTTACAATTTAATTAGTCTTATCAATTTTGTTTTTTTTTTATTACTCTCAATCATCTTAAAAAGTATGTCTAGTTCAAGACTATCAAAATCACGTAGCCAAAAATGTCTAGCACCACGAGCAGCACAATCACCTCAAGCAATTAGCAGCGAGTATAGATAACCCAACTTTTTTTGACTTTTAACCAAAATATTTCTATTTTTTCAATATCCACCTTCACTAGAACAATAACATTTTAGTCAAGAATGCAACTTGGTTGGCGACATTAATAATCCTATGCCCATTGTTAACCGGATTTAGTGCTCATGGAGAGGAAGGACCAAAGAATCCTGCCTCAAGCCCGTTAGAAATCCAAAAGGCAGATGGAAGCTCAAAACTGAGTGTTGGGAGTATTTTACAAAGGTTATGGTTGATAGTGTACGCAAAGCACAATGTAAGTATTTTTAAAAATATTTTACTTGTGGTAGTTGTAATTCACGTCTTAATAGGCATTGGATGCCATGTGCATCTTCTCAAGGCCATCTTGAGGAGAGCCAAACGTAATTATCTTTCAACGGTAAGAAATTTATTCAAAATTAGCGACAACAATAGATGGTCTTGCTGAATTTTTGTGCACCATGGAGAACCTTTATTTTTGCTAATAATGAAAAGTATACTAGATATATGCATACTTATGTGCAACTTTTGTATAAAAAGGTTTATGTGCAACTTTTGTATAAAAAGTTCTATGTGCTACCTTTGTAGAAAAAGGTCTATGTGCTACCTTTTTAGAGAAATACTACTAGATCTTATGCACTTAAACAATATTATGTTGCTAAACAACGCTTAATTGATTATTTTGAAATTTTGATGGTAATATTAGTCTTATGTTTGATGCTTGGAGATCTCCTTACACTATGCTTCACTATTCTTATGTGACGGCACATCAGATTGATTCTGATTGAGTTATGCACAAGAGAATCATTGCTTTTGAAATATTTTCGAATCCACCTGATGCATCATATGTTGCAGACATTATAATCCGAGTATGTAACACCTTTATATAACTAACAAGATAATGAGTGTTAGTCTTTATGATGCTTCCAATAATAATGCTTCCGTTGAATTGTTACAGATGAACCTTAGACCTGTACTAGATGCACTACAAGATTTTAACGACGGACAACTCCATCGCTGAAAGCCGTATATCCGTTACCAAATACTTTTAGCGACGGATATCTCGTCGCTAAAAGTTCGTTGCCTACAACCCTATCACTACAAGTTTTGCGACGGAATTTTGAAATCTGTTGTCAAAAGTCGAACTTGAACGACAGACGTACAAATACAATCAGCGACGGATATTCCATCGCTAATTATATTTTTGTATTTTAATTTATGTCTTTTTTTTAGAAATAATTAATCACGTAAAATTTAACGACGGAACAATTCGTCGTCAAAAGTTTTAACAACCGATATTCAGCGACGAATCCGTCACTAAAAGTTATTCAAAAATGATGACTTTTAGTGACAGATTTTCTGCCGCTAAAAGTCTGTCGCTTAAAACTTGAGCGACGGAACTTGCCGTCACTAAAAACCACTTATTCAAGTAAGACTTTTTAGCGACGGAAGAAAATCCTTCGCTAAAAGTCAAACTAATTTTGAAAATAAATTTTCTTAATACCCAAACTTGTAATTACAAATTCTCAACAATTATTCTCAATCCAGCAAATATTTCTTAATGCACATTAGCGTTAATTAATTGCTAATCCATCAGCAATTATTTAACTCTAACATAGACACAACACATGTACAAAGAATGGATTCTATACTAATTGAAAAATAATATGTATACAAAGTTTAGGGGGGCACGGGAGGGAGGTACAACAGAGTAGTTGAAGGAATGGGAGTACAAGTCGCGGGAGGGGGCACGGTAGCTGGATACAAACAGTTAGGAGGCCAGGGAAGGGCTGATTAGGGGTCAGCAAGTCCTGGATCTGGATCCTACTGATCATCCTCATCCATGGGGGCACTGTGATACGGATCTGGCTTGGCGTGTCCAGCAACAGTACTCTACATATAAAGGCACAGATGCATTAATCTCGATAGCAATCATATAAATGTTTACTCAACGTATATAGTGGTTGTACCTGATTTTTCGCCACGATCATCCTATACACCTCCATAGCAATGCGACGAATCTCATCCTCTCATAACGACGTCACCCCACAGTTGGTGTCTGCGTCTGTGGAGGGACAGCGGGGGGTGGGGACACTCCTATCAAGACACATGCAGCCGTACCGGGGAGGCCGTGTACACGGCCTTTTGGCCTATTGACGACTCCTGGTGTATCTAGTCATCGCTTCAGTCCCCTAGTACTCGTGCCCGTACTTGTGGACACTAATGGCTATCCGGACTGCCGCCCAAACCCCCTGATCTATTCATACAAGGCCTGCAAAATAATGATTTGACATTCAAAACATTAAGGCGACAAACATCGAATAAAAATGCAAAAAATTAACAAACTAAACAAATTAATTTGATCTGCCATGAAATATCTGAAACATAGTCTCCTACCTACTGTTGATCGTCCTTATCCTTCTTCCTCACGTGCATTTGAGTGTACGTCGGAGCACAGACCTCATACGTGCTAAATCGCATTCTTGTGTCAGAGGACGTCGTGAGCCACCCCTCATCTCCCCCTCGTGTATGGGATCTTTGTTATGTCTGTTCTGGCTCCCACTCTTACTCTTGGCCTCCTAGGATGTATTATTCCTCCACCTATCAACAACTTCTCCCCATACAGATGGAAATATCCAAGGGGGGGAAATTTCTTCCACTCTTCCATTAGGACACCCTCGGGCATCATCTTCCTCACCCGCTCCCATGTATCATGCAGCCATCGCCGGTAATTTTTGCTGATGTGCTACCCCAACGCCTGATGCTCAAATGACTCAAACTGGAACCCTTCCTGCAAGGCATCCAACTACACAATGAATACGACTAATTTAATATTACATTCTAATTAAACAAATAATGACTGACACAAAAGGCTAAAAACTATGCCAGCCACTCCTCCTATAAGGACTCCCTCGTCGCGGCATCCCAGTCCTTCCAGTATAGCCATGGCTCAAAGAATCGGACCTTCACAAAGACGCCGATCTTCGTCTTCCCAGAGTCTCCAGGATCTTGATAGATAAACACACATCGAGTACAGTAAATAAGTGGACGGTAATAAATATCAAAATTAAAGATTGTAAGTACTGTATTATGTAATTTTTTTTACTTACTGGCCTTCTTGGGTGAGAGTAACTCTCTGTTTATGCTGGGGGGTCAATACGCACCCTGCGTGTCGGTCCACAGTGCCGTCGAGATCCTGCAAAACACCAACATTTATACAGATCAAATATAATTTAAATACCAGTCTAGCATTATGAATAAATGCCGTTATTAAATATACATGCGGTAGAACCCACAGAAGAAGAAGAAGAAGAACCAGCAAGCGTGTGGGAGGAATCGGCCCAGGGTTGGGCCAGCGACTGGGACTGGGGGCAGCAATTGCGGCTGCGGCTGGGATTAGGACTAGGCCCCCGCCTGCTGGATGTGAGAACTATGTGTCTCGTCATTAGCAAGCAATGGCGAGGCATGAGCTACCGGGGTTGATACAGCTTGGCGTCCACCGCGACCACAGATGACCCGTAATCTATCCATGTCTGACTTCGTGTATAACAAGTCCAAACAAATTAACACATACTAAACAATGTATAGTCCACATCATGTTACAACATTATATAAATGAACCGAGTATATATATGAACTGAGTATAAAAACACTATATGAACCGAGTACTAAAAGAATGCATGTTACAATAGTACAAGTCAATCATCTTCATTTTGGGAATCATCACCATCATCATCATTGGACTCGTCATCCTCTTCTTCCTGGGACTCGTCATCCTCTTCATCGAGTAATTCTTTCTCTTTGTCAGTAGACTCAGCCTTATCATCTACAACACTTTTTACGTCTTTCGCATCATCATTTATGACTTCTTTCCCTACATCAACTGTTGGTTGAAGAGGGAGATTGTCCTCCTCGTTGTCCACCTCAACAGGTACTGAGACAGGTGCTTGGTAGGCTTGAAAGGTGTCTACCTCACTATCATATGCCACGGGCAATTTCTTAGAATTGATAACTGTATACCAATGAGATTTGGGATTTGAGACGTCCTCGGCGTAAAAGACTTGTGTAGCTTGACCAGTAAACACAAATGGCTCGTCTAATGCAAGTTTTGACTTAACATTGATGTCTACAATTCCTTGTGAGCCAACACGGATTTCTCAACTGCATGTGACATTGTACCATGTACACTTGAACAATACCAGGCGGTTTTGGAAACCAGATATGTTAGCTCAACAATCTCATCCAGCTCTTCATAAAAGTCCATGCAATTCTCGTCATAACTATCGTCGTTGACCAAGACTCCACTTTTTGGGTTTGTTTCGTTCGGTCATCATCTTTTTTGTTAAACTTAAACTCGTGATGATATAACCTGCATGACAGGCTGCTTATTTACTAGGACCTTGAGCTAGTAATTTTAATAAGGAGGCTACTGGAGCATCAACTAACTGAATCTATTATATAAAACAGTAAAAGTTAATAAATCACATATGGAGTGGCATATAGAACATGGTGTATTTTGGTTAAAGACTTAGACGTCTTCTGAATCACTTTATAAATTGCGATTTTCGATGAGATTCAAGTCCGGCGGGATTAGTGATTAAAGATTTCGCATCGAATTCACTTTAAATCGAGAGAGTTAACCCACTAATCACACATTTCCAATTATGTACAGTAATTATCTGAATTCAGAAACTTACTCAACGAATGCTGAAACTTCGTCAAAATTTAGAAGGGCATATATTGTTACAGCACTGTACTCTACATCCATTAGCCACCAAGTATAGTTTCGTTCGAATGGACTACCTGAATACTTGAATATTGACAATTGCTCTTCCAAATGTGTGCTGGCTCCGGGCTCATTTTAGCCTAGTTGATTTAACCTTATATCAACATCGAGCCCAAAATATTGGCTACAAAAGTTTACAAGCCCTTCCATTACGTAAGTCTCGGCAATTGAGCCCTCAACACGAGCTTTATTATGGACTTTCTTTTTTAAATGGAACATGAACCTAGAATTTCAACGAATAGAGTTAGGTGAAATATCAATTTCAGCAGTGTTTGCATTACCTATAAACGAATAACATAGAGTTCAAATAATACCTCTCAAATGGATATATCCACCGATATTGCAGAGGCCGACCCATCTTGGCTTCATACGTCAAGTGAACGGGCAAATGCTCCATTGAATCAAAGAATGACGGTGGGAAGATTTTTCCGAGCTTGCAAATTGTCAACACAATGTTCTTCTCAAGCATCTCCATGTTACTCACCCGGATTGTAGAAGAATAGATATCCAAAAAGAAATGAGACAATTCAGTTAAACTCCTGCAGACAAGCCTTGGCAATAGTCCCCGGAAGGTAATAGGAATGATATTTCCATAAATACGCGACAGTCGTGACTTTTCACCCCTTAGAACTTGCATTTCGATACATTGCAGCAACAAGATATGTTGGACGCATATCCATCCAGAAGCTTCAAATTCTTAACCCACTGACAGACCTTCTTCACCTGTTTCTTATCTAGACAGTAAGGTGCTTTTGGAAGCAGCGTCCTCCCACTGACTGTCCAAGGATGCAGTCCACGACATACACCCAACTGTTGTAGATCATTTCTCGCAGGTAATCTTTCGATTTTCCCTTGACATTCATCACTGTGTTGAACACATTATTGAAAACATTCTTCTAAATGTGCATCACATCCATGTTGTTTTGAATAATTAGTGTCCTCCAGTAGGCTAACTCCCAGAAAATATATTATTTTCTTCAGTTATGCTCTTTCTCGTATCTTGGAATCTTCTTATCCGGCACACCCTTTCCGTATGGTATGTCAATATCAAGTGCCTCCAGGTGTGAGAACACTTCTTTACCAGATAGGTAGTCCAATGTGACAACCTCAGGCTCGATTGTCCCCGTCAAATTTATCCTTCTACCTACGGAATTGATGGTCTAGTGGCAAAAGCTTTTGGTGACATTCGAACCATGAGGGCTTCACATTGTGCTTTAACGTATGACCGGGATTCACATCCATAAAAGCAGGGCATGCTAACTTTTCATGTGTGCTCCACCCACACATCATTCCCAATGCGGGAAAATCATATATAGTCCATATCAAAGCAGTGTTCATCTGAAAGTTCTGTTTGAGGGATGCATCATAAGTTTTGACTCCATGATCCCACAGCTATTTGAGTTCATCAATCAACAGCCTTAAATACATATTTATGTCCTGACGGGACTCTTCGGCTCTTATATTAGCAACGACAAAAACATGTACGGCTTTTTCATGCACATGCCTGGTGGAAGGTTGTTCTGGATAATAATAATAACAGGCCATGTGGAGTAAGGTTTGCTAGACTGCCCAAAAGGGTTGAACCCATCGATTGCCAAACCAAGTCTAACATTCTGAACTTCCTGAGCAAAGCTTGGATGCCTGCTGTCAAACTTCTTCCACGCCTCTTCATCAGTTAGGTGTGTCAGTACATCGGCATCATTGCTACGAGTCTTACAGTGAGCCCTCATATGTTCAGCCCTATTGGAGGAGTAGTATATCCTCTGAAGCCTTGGAGTACTGGAAAAATATCTCAGTACCTTCCATGCGATGTTTTCCTTCTTCCCTTTGTCCTATTTATACCTCGAATGATCACATACTGGACACCGTGTTAAGTCCTTATTCTCTTTCCAAAACAACACACAGTCGTTATTGCAAGCATCTATTTGCTCGTAGCTTAGTCCAAGTTTTTTCATCATCTTCTTCGCATCATAGTACGACGGGGGCATCTTTTCACTCTCAGGTAAAATTTATTTGATAAAAGTAACAAACTTGTTAAATCATTTCTCACTTAGCCCGTGGTCCGATTTCAACTGTAGGAACCGACCGCAGACAGCCGCGTGTGTTTTCGGATTCCATCTCACAACGGCTCCTCTGCGTCTCTCAATAAATCATAAAACTGATTAGCCCTCTCGTTCGGCTGCTAAGGACTGTCATCGCTGCAATATTCACCCCATTCAACATTAGCATGCCCAGTTTTCATAATCATATCTCAGTAATTATAATGTGCCTCCTCCCTAATGTTAGCTAGACTAGCCAGGTCGGATGACAATACTATCATTTCCCGTGCTGCGTCCACCTTGTGTATCCATCCATAAAATCGTACCAGAGAAGATGCCATTTTACTACCATTCTCCTTCTCCAATGCAACAACTCACATTTATTGCATGGACACCTTATCGTTTCAAAGTCAACATATGTAGGATGGACATAAGCGAACTCGATAAATTCGTCAACGCGATCTTCAAAATCATCATCATTCTTTATTTTCATCCAACTTCGATCGACCGGCATGACGACTGAGATTATTTATTATATACCACCTTAAATTAAAATCGATGATTAGGCAGAGTCAATGTGAAAATGAATGCATGCATGTGACAACATGTCTATATATACCCCCTCCGTTCTCTAAAAGGTAGTGGTTCTATCTCATTCAAAAAAGCACATGTTTATAAAATAGTTACCAACTCATACTTAGTCTTATGTCTGCGGAAAATTCGGCAGCACTTTCCCATATTTCTCTAAGGACACGACATCGATTAGGTGTTCTAACATCCGTCTAATCTTGCTCTTGCAAGAATTAACAGATGTTAGAACACCAAATCTGTATGCACTCGAAGAAACACTAGAGAACGTGTTCCAAATATCCGCAACATAAAACATAGAGCATGAGTCGATACACTATTTAACAAATACTTAGCTTTTCTAAATTTTCCAAACTGGACATCCTAAGACTCATTACAAAGCATTACTTTGTAATAAGTACCGTTGAACGAAAACTAAGGGTTTTTATGCATGCATGCATTTGAAAATTGGTAACATATGCAACCATCTTCTTGAAATTTCAAAATTTTGAAAAAAATATAATCATTAGGTTAATTTGCAAGAACATGCCTTAACCGAAATGATTCACTTTCAAATTCGTTGACAACGAGTTGTAAGTAACTCGTTGTTAATGGACACCACAGAATAACAACAAATATTCTTAATGTGGGTAGCCAACTCACGTTTCTCGATGGAATATGGAGTTCATTCGCGGAGTTGATATCGTGTCACATGTGATTGTGATGGGGTTTATGATTTAATTAGGTTTAGAGTTGTATTTAGGGTTAAGTAGGGTTTAATTGAGACCTATGATTGTGATATTGTGTCAGCTAAAATTAGGGTTTAATTAGGATTAATTAGGGTTACTTCAAGATATGTTAGGGGTTAAATTAGGGTTAACTAGGGTTAATTAGAAGTTCCTTAGCGTTAATTAGGATTACTTCAAGACGTGTTAAGGATTAATCAGGGTTAACTCCTTAGAGTTAATTGGGTTACTTAGGGCTAAGTATGGCTAATTAGGGTTAATTGGGTTTAAGTAGGGTTAATTAGTATTAATGAAGGTTTAATTATGAGTTAATTAGGATTTAGTTAGGGTTTTGGGGACTAATTAGGGTTAATCGGGTTCAATTAGGGTTAGTGACTATTAATTAGGGATAATAGGGTTTAGTTTGGGTTTATCGGGATTAATCATAATTAGGTTAACTATGGTTAATTCGAGTTTAGTTAGTTAGGGTTTATCGAGTTTAATTAGGGTAGTTAGGCCAGTTAGGGCTAATTGAGTTCTTTAGAGTTTAATTAAGTTATAATTAAGAGTTATCTAGGGTAAATTAGGGTGGGTTAGGGTTAGTTCGAGTTTAGTTAATGTTAATTAAAGTTACAATAGGCAACAATGTATGAGTAAAATTACACTATACATTACAACAAATTAACCACAGGAGTTGTGGAAGGGCACGGCGTTGTGGGGGGCTATCGCTGGGGGGTGGGGTGTTGTCGCCGGAGGGGAGATTACCGGGGGGCTGTCGCAGGGGGCTGGCAGTGAGTGAGAGTGAGAAGAAAAAAAAAATGAAAGTGGGTATTTGTAACAGGACTTTTAGCGACGGATATATTCCGTCACTAAAAGCCCGTTGCTTAAAGTTAAGACTTTTTGCGACGGATATTAGCAACAGAATATTCCATCGTAAAAGGTTAGTTTTAACGACGGACTTTTCAGCGACGGATCGTATCCATCACTAAAAAGTTTCTACAAAATTAAAAAAAAAGTGGCCGAGAAAAGGAAAATTTTTAAAATCTTTTAGCGACAGATATTCCATCGCTCGCTAAAATCCTGTCGGTAAAGGTTTTTACCGACGGTCTATACCATCGATAAAAGTGTTTAGCGACAAACTTTTACCGACGGTTATTTCCGTCGTTGAAACTGCCTTTTAGCAACGGATTTGTGTCCTTCGCTAAATTTCCTTTTTCTTGTAGTGATGGGAAAAAAGTTTCCATGTTCAATGTGTTTCTCATATAGTTAATTTACTTGTTGAAGATGATTTAACTGCTATAGGACCAATAATTTCCAAATTAAGGGATATGGTTATGTTCGTTGATTCTTCGGGCCCGAGAATATAAGAATTTAAAGATTTGTGTACCTCAATATAATATGCCCCGTAGCAGACCTATTACAGATGTGCAGCAAAGCAAAAACTCTACATATCATATGCTTTTACATGTTACAATATACAAACTAGTTTATATTCACTACCTATTAACCAAGTTTGACAAGACTAACCAACTCCCAAGGAACGACAATTAGCCGCATACCTGGTTGAATTTTTGGATGTACTTCATTCATCTACCCTTTTATTGTATGGGACGTACTATCACACATCTTCTTTCACCATACTTGAAATGGCACTAGTTTCAAATAAAAGGAGATATATAGGAATGTTTAGTAAGATAGTGGGAAAAAATGAACATTGAATTTAGTAAAAATGAGGAGGAATTGCTTGTTATTTTTGCTATTGCCACTACTTTGGATCCTACGTTCAAGTTGTATGGTGTAAATTATTCTATTTCAGAATTAGGTAAGAAAATGGCTATGGTTCAACTGCGACAGACACGCTAATAACTTTTTTGAGTACGTCGTCTAAACAACTTTATTACAACTATCAAAATTCTGCTGATATGAGCGTGCACACTTCATTATCTAGCGGTCAAATATATAATGGGAAGCATCTGAATGGTGTTGAAAGTGTAGCTGCAAAACAAGCAAGAGTGAAAGAAAGTTCTACAGGTTCTTTATTTTTCTCTTTTAATGAAATTGGTTTATACGCAAATACTAACCACTATGCTTCACTGTTATTAGATAAGCAAGAAAATTTAAATTTATTATAATTTTTAAAAAAATGAAAAAAATTATCGTGTTTTATCTCAAATTGCCCATGATGTACTACGAGTGCAAGCCTCCGCAATTGCTTTAGAGTCATTTTTCTTAGCAAGTTGGAGAGTGTTGGATGACAGGAGGAGTTGTCTTACCCCTGAATCAATAGAGTTATGTATTTGTTGGAAAGATTATCTTGAGGCTAAATACTAGGAGCAAAAAAAAATCAATTGATAACCGGAAGAGCAGTAATGACAGCGTTAAAGATCTTCCGGTGATTAGGTAATTTCCTTTACTTCTTTTTCTCAACTTTTTAGACTGGAATATATTTTATATTGTCGCCTTTGATATTTTTGAACAAATTAGATATATATATATATATATATATATATATATATATATATATGGGAGCTGATCCATTGATAGCGCTAGTAAAATGGGGTATTTTGCAAGCGCGATCTGACCGTCCATCCTGAAAGATGGACGGCCCAGATCGCACCCTTTTCGAATACTGTCAGTCGTCCGCAACACTATGTCGCGGACAGACTTTTTACCTTTTTGCCCCTCTGCCCGTCCGCTACACTGTATCAGCAAAAAGGCATCTGCTATACAGTGTAGCAGACGTCCCCTAGGCTGACACCTGTCAGGTCCTGTCCCCTAGATCTTTTTTTTTATGTTTTTTTAAAGTACGTCCGCTACATTATGTAACGGACAATTTTTTCACAAATATACCCTTCAGCTCTCGTCCGCTACATAATGTAGCGGACGTACTTTAGAGAGAGAGAGAGTCAGAGAGTTAATTAGAGAAAGGAGAGAAAGAGAAAAAAATGATGAGAGAGAGGAGAAAGAAAGGAAAAATGTCAGAACATTAAATGAGGAGAAGGAGAGAGAAAGAGGAAAAAGTCAGAAGATTAGTCCGCTACATAATGTAGCGGACGGAAGCTAGAGGGTATTTTTGTCAAAAAAATAGTCCGCTACATAATGTAGCGGACGAATTTTAAAAAAACAAAAACGTAAAACTTGAAGGGAGCCCATCCCTGTCTACGGTGGAGATAACAATTTCTTCACCATAAATCTAGCCGTCCACTTGTACTCGTGGACGGCTCAGATATGTGTTTTTTTTTTCTTGAAGTGGCAACCGTGCTCTTTCTTTTCTTGCGGTTGCAAAATTTTACTAAAGACCCCAACCGCTACTAAGTGTAGCGGTTGGTCATCATATTTTTTTTTGACCAACCGCTACACTTTGTTGCGGTTGGTCATCATTACCACAAAACACTCCATGAAAAAAATAGCCCAACCGCAACACTTTTATGCGGTTGGGCATCTCCTGTGCACAAAGAGAGAAAACAAAGAGAGAAACAGAGAAAAGGTAGCTAGAAAGAAAGAAAGAGGGAAACGGTGGGCGACGCACGGAGAAAAAGCAAAAAGAGAGAAAACAAATAGAGAAAGAGAGAAAAGGTGGGCCATGCACACAAAGAGAGAAAAAGAGAAAGAGAAAGAGAGAAAAGGTGGGCCATGCACACAAAGAGAGAAAAGGTGGGCCATCTAGAAAGAGGAAAAAAGGAAAAATGACCAACCGCAACACTTTGTTGCGGTTGGAGGCTGGGATTTAAATAAAATGTTGTCCGGGAAACAATGTAGCGGACGGGCAGAGGGGCAAAAAGGTAAAAAAGTCTGTCCGCGACATAGTGTTGCGGACGACTGACAGTATTCGAAAAGAGTGCGATCTGGGCCGTCCATCTTTCAAGATGGACGGTCAGATCGCGCTTGCAAAATACCCCATTTTGCTAGCGCTATCAATGGATCAGCTCCCTATATATATATATATATATATATATATATATATATATATATATATATATATATATATATATATATATATATATCTAAAGTAAAAATACATATGAACATGCTTTCTCTTTTTTGAACAATTAATTTTTTATATAATTGAAAAAAGGTAACTTCTATACATGTTTACAAGCAGCAGGTCTCAAGCCCGGATTAAAAGAGGAGGGCCTATAAATGCATGTTATCAGAAATTTAAGTTTATTACAAAATCAAAAGGATTAAAAATTAATTTAAAAAAATTATTTTGTTTGAGCCAGCGCAGACCTGGCCCAAGCCCGGCTTGTTTTCCCAAGGCTTAGGCTCGGCCCGATGCGTTTTTCTACGAAGCCCATTGGGCCCCGATTGATCGGCCTGTTTAACACCTTTAATATAGGTAAATGGTGGTGGCTGGTGTTGGTAGTGGATGAATAAAGGTGGGTCTGTCAGGTGTGGCTATTGGTGATCTGTTGAGGATGAATGGTGGTGGGTTTGTTGGTCGCTGTGATTGTTGGTGGTGTAGCGATGAGTGAATGGTGTTAGTGTTGGTTGTGCAGCCATAAGAGAATGGTTGTGGGTGATGGTGGGTTACCGGGGTAAATGGTGGTATGTTTGTTGGTAGAGTGGTGGTTGCGGCTGTTGGTGGTTATGATCGGGAGAAAAGGGGGTAATTAGTGATTGTTAATTCGCGGTGGTGTCGACCAGTGATTATTGCGGTGTGATTACAATTTGTGTACTTCTTCCCTGAAATATAGCCAAAATCAAACAACTTCCTATATAGCAATAGCCAAAATCAAACATATTATCCTTTAGTTGATGTTGATGAACAAGAGTTCAATAGGAAGAAAAAAACTTAGCACATTGCCATTAAAATAGTGCATGGGACTATCGAGTGCACTATCTATACTTAGGAACCTACCATTATAATATCTTCAAGTATTAAAAGCCTAGTGCGAAAGGGTAGCTTCGGAATATCACATAGTGCGGCTCTGCTTTTTGCCTTTTTGAGAAAGGTTTTCTGGAACCATTGATGTAGCTGTGGTGGATGGCTCTATATGGGTTAGGAATAGAGCCCATCCCAACCTTGGGTATATATACGCACACCGAATGTTGGAAAGGGATCCCTTTTCCAAACCATCTGAAGTTGTCCACCATGGTTAGTCCTGGACCAATTTTTTAGAAAGCTAAAAAGCAGTGCCAGATTGTCACGCATTGTGCAACTTTACCAAAATACCCTTCTACCCTTCTTCTCTGTTTTTCATAATATGCACGAGAACAACATCCATATAATGTTTGGAGCACTCTGAAGAAAGAAATCTAGACAGAAGGGCGAGATGTTGTTCAAGCTACATAGAGTTTGATTGTTTGCAACTTGGAGTTTTGGTACACCATTGAACCATCACTACTTATTTTTGAAACAATCTACCGAGCAGGTACTGGGGTAGTTTTTAACCACAACAACAAAGTGAAAGAAAAAAAATTCATTTTTTTTATTTTTGACTCAATTTACAAACTTCATTTGCATGTCTCTTGTAAGACTTTGCATGTTATGTTGCCTGAATTATGCATCTTCATTGCATATCTAAACTTTGTAGATGACTTTGTTGTGATGAAAGACTCCCCCACCGCTACCCCTGTGAGCAATCTTTCGGGAGCGGGTGCAAAACTAATTGATTTAAATATTTTCGATCAGTTTTTACTGGAAATCTATCCTTACACAAGCTCCTCAACCACCCATTCCCATAAGTGATGAAAGACCACCAATCTTGAACTTTTGTCATCCTCATTCTTTCAGTAAAATTTTGAGTTATGCCTCAATAAAACACTAAAAAAGTAATAAGAAGGCCAACATAATTATGCCTCCTTACCATCGTTCAAAGCAGGGTGCCATTCCTTCCCCTATGTCTATAACCTTTGGACTTGCTTGGTTGAAGATGAAGTATGGGCTCAAATACGAACTTATGAATTAGGTCTTGATGAAGTAGGTCTCAGACTACATAATGTTCTTGTGAATATGGCCAATACCGGGTATATAAGCAGTGATTTCGAATCTGGAATAGATATATTCCTAGTGTTGACGATGATTATGGTTGACTGGTTGATGGTGAGGGTGGTTATTCGGATATTGTGGTGACAAGAACTCAATAAAAGTGAGGAGTAAAGCCGTGGTGTCAAAGAACACAATTTGAAGAAGTTTTGCCACACATGCGACCTTTTAGTGTTAAATTTGAATGTAAAAGTATCCTAACAAATTCTTCCCGCATTCTTCCTTTTTAAACTTCTGATGTACATTTTGACTTTGAATACCTAATATAAAGGCAAAAAGGATGTTAACTTGCATATCAGGCATTTAAATCCTTGTTTTCCTTCCAAATCCCCTTCTTCGTTACTCTCTTCACAAACTCCTCTACCCCTGACAATTTGGCATCTTAGAGCCTGGAGGATCCATTATGCGTCATGATTTCAGTAACAATCCATTGTTTTCTAGGTCATATCATGGTGTATATACAGAAACAAACCAAATAACCCGCTATGAGCATATTCATCTTATGGAACCTCATTATCATGAGCATTTCATTTCCATGGAAGACTAGTTGCAGTCTTTGAATAATTCAATGTCTGAGGTTGTTGAAGTGAAAATTGCAGTTACTCAGTTATGAATGGTGGCACCAACTGTTGGATTTAAGGAGTTTATTTACAAGCAAACTCCTTAGTCCCACATTGCTTAAAAATGGTTCTCGAAAGAGCTTATAAATGGGAGGGTACTTTTACATTGTATTTGATAGTAAGATTAGTATGCTAGTCTCCATGCTACCCGCATGTGAGTGCGCGTGTTTAGGCGCACTTTGCACGCTTACCGCAGTCGAGCATTAACATGATTATATTTTTGGAAAATGTTTTATTTCAAAAATATGTTTTACTAAAAAGGTGTAATTAACTATATTGTTTTAACTTACTTTTATTTTAAATGAATTTTGACCGTTATTTTGAATATATAACTATCACTGTTATCCAACAGTTGTGTCTTTTCAACAAACAGCTCTTCAGATTTTGAAATCTTGAAAACCTTTTCCTTTTGAGTAAAATTTCTACATTCAAAACTTACATTGTTTCAAAGAGAAGTCCAAGGGGAACTTTTAAATTTTCTGCTTGTAGATTTTCACCGAGACTTTGTTGTTTCCTGGAGAATTATCTGTCTTTAACACGTCAGCAAACGTAGGGCCCATTCCTTGGGAGGACTAATTTCTTGCATGAAGGAAGGCCTTGATAGTCAGAAACTGTTATTGAGTGGGAACATATAGAACATTAAAGATTGCTACTTGCGTCTCAGTTTCTTTATTTGTGATTTCGATTCCATCAAATCTCCAATAATTTTAAGGCTTTAGTTTGTTCAGCTTTAATGCATTCAGAGTCAATCAGAGCAATGAATCAAAACTTGGTGAAATTATATTGTTCTGATGACAACAACTATGTACGTTGGAAGGACAACATGATGTTTCTCCTCACTGCATTGAAGATCTCCTACATTCTGGATCGTAATTTTCCATCACCACAAAAGAACCCAAGGTTTTTGCAGAAGGTGTTTTACCCAATGCTGAATAAGTTGAGCGTGTTAAGGAGGAGAGGAAGAAACGTGAAGATGATGAACTTTTGTGTCATGGACACACTCTGAATGGGCTATCAAATTGTCTGTATGATATTTGGAGTGCATTGAATTATAAGTATAAGGTAGATGAGGAATATACGAATAAATACCTTATTGCTCAGTACTTTGACTTTGTTGTGGTTAATGATAAGCATGTGTACTTTTCAAGTGCAGGTTTTTATTGGGTAATTACCCCCTTCTTGGAAGGATTATTGGAAGAGGTTGCTACACAAGTCAGAGGACTTTACTTTGGAACAGTTCCAGAAGCATCTTCGTATTGAAAAGGAGTCACATAAGTGTGACAATAAGGTTACCATTGCAATTGAGTCCAGTGTGCACTACATGGATGGGAGCGGATCGCAATAAAAAAAAAAATTGGCCTTACAAGTAAGCAATATGAACAATTTAAGGAGAAAGCTACCCAAGATGAAGGACAAAAGAAGAAGAAAGGAAGCTGTTATGTTTGCAAGAAAAATGGTCACTGCACTAACAAATATAGGCACCAAAAAGGAAAACCTGATGGAAAGGCCAACATGGTAGAAGACAACATAGTTGCTATGATTTTTTAAGTCAACATAGCAGTAGAGAAAACTAGATGCTGGTTAGATTATGGTGCCACAGTTCACAAGGGCAAAGACATAACTCTATGTTTAAAGCATGTGAGGAGCTGACAAATGGCCAAGAGGTGTAAACAGAAAAACTTTACTTGTTCCAAAGTTTTCGGCAAAGGAACCGTGGAAATTGACTTCACTTTTGGGAGGAAACTTAGTCTTTTGAATTTTTTCTATGTATCTGAAATTAGAAAAGAGTTATGGTGTGTTTTAAACCCATTCAATTTTCAGTTTTTGTTTTTCCAAAAAAACTAAAACTAAAACCTCTTTGAGTTTTCCTTTTTATAAAATTGATGCGTTATTTGATATCAGTTTTGCAAAATTAGTTTTTACTTGTGTTTTTCTTTTCTATTTTTCTTCTCTTCTCTTTCTATATTTCGTCGATTTTCTTTACATTCAGCATTCCGATAGTTGAGAGCTTTTTTTGACCTCTTATGTTCAATAGCAAGAAATGTCTCCACCACGACCAAGACATCTTCTCTGCCACCGTCCAATTACTGCTACGGTAGTAACATACTAGCTTGCGAATTAGGGCATCAGTAGGTCTGATTGGGGTTTGATTTGGTGAATGGGTTTAATTGGCTTAGTATTTACCTCGCAAATCGAAGATACTAGGGCTAACCGATGGACGAAATATTATGGTGGTATTTGTTGCAGGGACAATAGGGGTGGGTATAATGGTGGGTTTGGATTTAGAGGAGTGGAGGGCCATGGTGGTGACCGATGTTAGAGGGTTTGCTGTTCAGTAGTGTTGGTCAGTGGTGGTGGTAGTTGTGGTTATCAGTGGCTATGTTGATTGGTGGTGTTCGTGGGTGTTGGTCACTAACGGTGGTGGCGACGATAGCCCGTGGCTATCATTTATGGCGGTGTTGGCAGGTTTGATGTTTAGGTGTCTTGACAGGTGGTGGTGGTGGTGGTGGAAAATTGGCGGCCCATGGCTGTGGTGTTTTGCAGTGTTTGGAGTTTGTTGTTAGGGCGTGTTGGTCAGTGGTGATGGTGGTGGCGGTCAATCGGTATGGTGGTTGGCAATGTTGGTAGTTCGGTGTTCTTAGATGATACATGTTGGCAATGAAGATTGAAGGGAGGAAGATACATAAGATGTTTCCAACAAAAATTGAAAGGTAGATCTCAAAAAAAAACAAAAAAAAAACTGAAAACTAGAAACTAGAAACTTCAACATGAAGTTTTCAAAAACAGCCCTATTTTGAAAAGTAGTTTCTAAAACTGAAGAAAAAAATAAAATTGTCTTCAAACGCCGATATTCTTTTCAGTGTAACTGAATAAAAAACTGAAACAAAAACTATTTCAAACGCTACCTTATTTTTTTTTAGTAGCTTTTGAATCCGACAAGGGTATCTTGTTAAAGAAGGGTAGTTTTGTGGGTAAGGGATACTCTTGTTACGAAATGTTCAAGTTAAGCATTACCGAAACTGCAAGTTCTACATATATTTTTTAATCTTCTTCCTTACGGCATGGTCAGTTGGCCCACTTGAATTTTGGTCGAAGAACATGAAGAAATTGGACTTGATATATTTTAATGATATTCTGGACAAATGTGAAGTACGTACTGAATCTAAAATGGTTAAGAAACCTTTTCCTCGCGTTAGAAGAGATACAAAAACATTAGATTTAGTACATTCTAATATACGCGAATTAAATGGGTTTCTAACTCGCGAAAAAGGTTTTCTACAACCTTTGTTGATGACTATAGTATGTACTCATATGTTTACCAATTGAGATCTGAGGATGAAGCATTTGTACAAGAAACATAAGGTAGAAGTTGAAATCAAGTTGAAAAGAAAATTAAGATCCCACGTTCTGATAGAAATGAGAGTACTCTCGAAATGATTTACAGATTTCTGCGAGAAACATGGTATGATTCATCAAAATTATAAACCTTACACACCTCAGTAAAGTGGCCTGGCTGATAGGAAACACTAGTCTTTAGAAGAAATGGTTAATTGTATGACAGTTAATGGCAAACTACCTTATGAAGCATGCTATAGAGTTCCAAATCCTAAAAGGACTAAGCTTGGACCAAGGGCTATTAGAAGTGTATTTGTTGGATATACTAAAAATAGCAAGGCGTCTAAACTTCTTGATTTGGAGTCTAATGTGACAGTAGAATCTCGAGATGTAAAATTCGTTGAAAATAAGTCTTCGACTGATTTTGAAATCATAAAAGATGATTCTCAAGGAAATGGCCCAGATAAAACTTTAGGATTGGGAATGCAAGGAAGGGATCACCTTACTGATTGTAGAAATCAGCTAGCATAACCTAGAAGAAGCGTTACATCAAGGAACGACAAGGAATTAAATCCCGGTTTTTTTTATTCTCAACATATCGTGTTTCTTGTTAAAGGTGACATAAATAATAACATAATTAACAGGTACCCTATCATTCTAAATTTAGAGGAAGACCTTAGGTCATTTAGTGAGGTATGTCATCGATGGATGCATCCTTTTGGAAGGAAAAAAATTGATGATGAAATGGACTCAATTACGTCTAACAACACGTGGGTACTAGTTGCTTGACCCCAAGGTTCCAAAGCCATAGGGTGTAAGTGAGTTATTGAAGAAAATATAATTCTGATGGTTCTGTTCAATCCTTTAAGGCTAGATTTGTAGCCAAAGGGTTTACATAGAAAGAGCGAATTGATTACATCGATACATATGCACCAGTGGCTGGTATAACTTCAGTTTGAATTCTCATGGCTTTAGCATCCATTTTTATGTTCATTAAATGGATGTTAAGACTGCCCTCTTAAATGGGGACTTAAGTGAAGAAGTCTATATGGAGCAACCCAAAGGGTTTGTCTTACTTGGAAATGAAAAAAAAAGGCATGTAAGTAAAATCACTGTATGGAATTAAACAGGCACCAAAGCAGTGACATGAGAAATTCAATTCAGTTATACTATTTTTCGTTTATAAGCACAACAATGCAGACAAGTGTATTTATTATAAATTCATTACTAACAATGGAGTGTTAGTTTGCTTGTATGTTAGTGACATGCTGATTTTTAGAACTAACATGGTTGAGATAAATAATACTAAGAAGTATCTATCTTCCATGTTTAGAATGAAAGATTTAGGTGAGGTGGATATTGTCTTAGGAATAAAAGTCATGAGGCATAATGGGGGGTTATGCTTTGAGTCAATGTCATTACATTGAGAAAATATTGAGTACTTTAAACATCTTGGATTTCAAGAGTTCAGTACTCCTTTTAGTCCAAATATGAAATTAGGAAGCAATTATGGTAGAGCAGTAGCACACCTAGAATATCGTGGTGCTCTTGGTAGCTTAATGTATGCTATGCATTGCCTGAGACTAGATATTGCTTTCTCTGTGTGTAAATTTAGTTGATAGGCTATTGGCAGAATACTCGGTTACCTTAAGAGAACCATCTGCATTGTTCTATAATCACTATCCAGCTGTATTAGAAGGATACACGACGCATGTTGGATCACGAGTATGGGAGATAATAAGTCTACTTTTGGATGGGTATTTACCCTTGCAGGAGGAACAATTTCTTAGGCAAGTAAGAAATAGACATGCATATCTCATTTCACTATGGACTCTGAATTTATTGATCTTGTAGCAAGTTGTAAGGAAGTAGAATGGATTAGAAACTTGTTGTTAGATATCAAGTTATGGCCTAATCATGTGCCTCTTATTTCTATTTACTGTGCCGTTGAAGCCACTTTATCAAGGGCATATAGTAGTACCTACAATGGTAAGTCCAGACATGAATTTGTGAAACAATTAATACAGGATGGCATTATTACAATTGTCTACGTAAGGTCAAGCAAAAACTTGGCAAACCCTCTTACTAAAGCTTTGTCAAGAGAACTAGTAGAAATGACATTGTATGAGATGGGGCTAAAACCCATTGAATTAATCACTATTGGTACCCAACCTAACACTAAGAAATGACTAGTTGTAAGGTATTAAAGGTAAAAACAAGTTACTCATGTGCGATTTCTAGTACCGATGATGGTGAGCCCCTAATAATCAAGTATTCAGTACTATCCATTACGACTTGGAGGATGAGAATTTTCTCTTAATGAAATATGAGACTATTTTGTTATGCGTTCTTAATAAGGGAAACATATAGCATAACTTCACTTATATAAACTTAGAAATAGTGTCGCTTCTTATGAAAGTTTGGGTTTACTTTCTAGAGAGTTCATGAAGCAAGATATAGCATAAGGCCATAGTAGTGCTTAGTTGACTAATAATTTCTCCTGGGAGCACGAAATTTGTATATGTACAATTGCTCTGTTTCATAATAAAGAGTAGCTAAAGCTAAGGCCACTAGTAACTCTTATAACTTTGAGTTATTTGCAGTAACAAGAGGTTTAAATCGAAAGATACATTTACATATACATATTATTTTTATATAAGTCTTGGCTACAAATGTTTTAAATATTTTGTTGTTTTTAAACAAGTGGGGGACTCTTGGGTTTAAGGAGTTTGTTTGAAAACAAACAAACTCCTGAGTCCCAAATTGCTTAGGTATGGACTTTGGAAAGAGCTTATAAGTGAAAATGTGTTTTTACATTGTACTTGGTAGTAGGTTTATAGTGTGCTAGCCCCTATGCTACCCTATGTGGGTGCGCGAGTTTATGCGCATTATTAGGCACACTAAGCATTTTGCACGCTTGCTTCAAGTCTGCAAAAACGTGATTATATTTGTGGAAAATGTTTTATTTTGGGAATATGTTTTACTTAAAAGGTGTAATTACTTATATTATTTCAACTTATTTTTATGTTAAATGTTTTTAGCAGTTGTGTCTTTTCAACAGACACCTCTTCAAATTCTATAAATGCAAAGTATTTCTCTTTTTTCCAAAACACTTGCAATCTTAAAAAGCTTTTCCTTTTCCACAAAATTTCTATAGCCAATGCTCACATTGTTTCAAAGAGAATTCTAAGGGGAATTTTTGAATTTGCTGTTTATAGATTCCCACCAAGATTTGTTGTAACTCAAAGCATTGTTTTCTTTTAACTCGTTAGCAAACTCGTTATTCAAGTGGGGACAGATAAAGCTTTAAAGAAAGTGATACGCAACTCAAAGTCTTTGTTTGTGATTTTGATTCCATCAAATTTCCAACACCTCTAGTCCATCAATGTCTAAATAACCTTAAATTCATGATGCAACAACTGATGCACTCTAGATCTGGGCTTGGATCGAGTAATTCTGGAGAATCCTCAACAATCAAGCAAAGTTTTAAAAACAAAGGACTGAAGGTTAACAGAGGGATTATTCCTAGATCTCCAATGTGTTAGAGAGAGAGGGTCACTCAAACTCACACACTCATTTGAGCACCACTAACTTGGTGCTATGATACCACTTCAAAAACCAGAACAAGTTTATTTTCAACACCCCCCATAAACTTGATTTATCTTTTCAAACATTCTTCATGATTGAGGGGGATTGATAAGTGCCAATAATATTCTTCATCTCCAAAATAACAACAATCTTCTTTGCCATTTCTTTTGGTGTGTATCGCATGTGGTCATCTTCTTATTGTACATCTGCATTTTTTAGTCACTTATGTATACTGGATTTTAACTATTTTCTTTGGACATTTTGAAGTAACTTATCCGGGTCAAAAAAAATGTTGTCATGTTTACCCAACCTGTGTCACTCAACAAATTCTCCGTACCAAGTTGAGAATAATATGCTTGACTTTTAACAGAATCACTTTTTTTTTAATTGTATAACATGTTTATCAAGATAATTATTTGCAAAAACAATTCATGAAAATATCAATCTGTTTGACGTATTCATATGGCATCTTTTCAACTTCCTTCATCATGCAAAATTTTTCATTTTCTTCTTCCATCCTTGGCAATCCAAGTAATGAAAAAAGTTACCTGGTGTAACGCCCCGAATTTTCGGAGCGTTAATGTTAAATAATCATAGTCAGAAAAACATTAAAATATCGAAATGTCTCCCCAAGTGGTCATTCAGAGCATGTTCTAATTTAATCCCATATACATCGATAAATGCCTTAGTAGCCTAAACATTTATGTAATCCAAATTACTCTGACACGGAGTTCCAAAATAAATTTCAAACTCACATAGGTCCTCCTATTGTACTTTCTAAAACTTTATGAAATGGGTGGAGTAACAGAAAATATAGCCAAAAGGGCTATTTCCATAGCAGCATCCAAAATGCCTATACGAACTCAATTCATTATTTCGGGATAAAAATGGAGAATCAAAGGAACTAGGTCTTGGGGATAAAAAACAATCGCAATAACCAAACTAAATGCAAAACTAAACTACTAAATACTGACTCTGATATGAAATTTGCTAGCTCTCAATCACACAGCTATCCTTGCAATTCAGTCCCCTTTTTACTGATCACCTAAGAGAAAAACCGTAAGGAAGTGAGCCGAATGCCCAGTAAGGTCGCTCAATGGACCAACCAAAAGGGATACAAAAAAAATGTCTGAAGAACGAAATTTTGGAGGTACAAAACTCTAACGGAACATATATGAGACAGAATTTTAAAGTGCCAAAATATACTTTCTTAAAAAGACAGAATGTCAAAAGTACATCATTGTACAAAGACAGACGCTAGAGAATCATTCAGAATAAGGTCACACATGCCATCACTGACACATGAAACCAGGTTGAGAAAATAAGATCGCAATCTCTAACTCATCCCACTGAGCTAGCCCACGTTCCAATCCACGTGGGTAAGTCAGAAAACAGAAAAGTCACATAAACTGTGACATGGCTCATAGAATTAGTCATACACATAGATTCAATAATTTACCATGATACCAACGAGTTATCTAAACAATGTGATACGGAACAAAAACAAACATATATTCACAATCACTTCACGAACTACATTCCAAACAATTTCATACCTATCTCAATATTCGGCTTGAATCGGAGAGGACGAAACGACAGACTCAAAAAAATGTACATTGTTGAAATATGAGCGCATATGACCATAAAATGATCGAACACAAAAATATCCACATAAACCGGAGTAAATGATTCAAGATCAACTACAATAAATAAAAAACAAGACATGAGCCTAGCCAAAACAAGGCATGTACGGTCAAGTGACCAAAGAATACTAGATAGTAGGTAACGATGACATGCATGCAACACAAAAGATGAAAAACTCAAATGCTTCCATGGCATGCAAGAAGTCAACTATATGGCATGCGTGGATGGTTGGAAAATTCATGAATTTACATGAATTGGAATTACAGAATGATAAAGGCCACCTGACGCTGGAATAGCCACTGGATGGGCACGCTCGGCGAGGTTAATAGCCATTAAACACGAAGACAAAATGCAAAGGACAACTACAACTGAGCAGTCATGGTGACGGTCGAAGGATTTAACGGCACGAAAATCAAGACTGCTATAACGATCAAATTTGGACGGTGCTAGAGCTGAAATCGAGACCGCAAAGGACGATCTACTCCCAATCAAAATTGCATTCGGACAGTAGTAAAAGAAAATCAAATTGATCGGACAGTAATTATTTGAACGGCAATTAGATTGAACAATTAAACCATTAGTAGATGATTGGTTCAACGCTAATTTAGATTTCAAAAAGAATAAACCCTTACCTTCAATTGTGCAAATTGACCCAAAACTTTGATCTTCTAAATCAATTGCATCAAAATCCCTCGAAAATAATGATCAAAATCTCAAAATCTCTTATGAAAGTACGTAACTATCAGACACCTAAAAAATATATATTTATATTCCTAAAACAAATAGAATTTCAAAATATCCATTACGTCCCAAACTCTCTAATTTTATTATTATTTTTTAGGCATTTAAATATGAGGGGTCTAACACCTGGGTTATTCGCCTTTTGGCCTGCATTGACTCCAATGTCTTTTTTAATTTTCTCAAACTTCATTTCTTCATTTTGAGCAATTTTCATCACCATTTGTGCTCTTGCTCTCCTCTATATTTTGAAATGACTCTTCTTCATTTTTCAACTCTTGGTTCTCATTGGCTTCAAAATCCTTAAACTCTTGTTCATCATTTAACTCCTCTGTTTCTTTAGTTTCAGAAGTGTGAAACTTGTTTTCATCCTCTATTGGAGTTTTTTCCATGAGATGTTCGCCATCTTGGTTTGTGAACTCATCTTCTTCCCAACTTTGTACCCAATATACTTGGAGTAAGAAGTCAAGTCCACAGTTAGAAGCAATGACCTCGATCATTTGCCAAATACACTTGGGATCTTACATGTCCAATGTGCATCAATACCTCTATATGGAAGGCCTTTCGCAACATTTGTAGTGCAATTTCTTCCTTCTTTTGTCGAACTCCTTTCAACAAGTTTTTATATGTGGTTCTTCACCGACCAAATTCCAAAAATCACATGATTTGAGATACATTGAAAGGACACTTCATATTCTCACATAATTTGAGAACATTAGGCCCCGTACGTTTACCATATTCGTTTTCTGTTTTTAGCAATGATGATGAAAAAGATTCTTTTTTTGCGTACTTTTACCATTTTCTGTTTTCGTTTTTGATAAAATTACTTAAATAGTAACAAAAAACTGAAAACACCTCAGCTGTTTTTCACTCAAATTTAACCCAATATAAGAAAAAATAGCTAAATTTTTTTTTGTAAAAATAATAAAAGTACAGGAACATGTTTTCAAACTGAATATGAAAATCGTGAAAATGAAAACAGAAAATGAAAACAGAAAACAAATATGGTAAGCGTACGGGGCCTTAATTTCTCACCAAATTTTCATTTTGAATACTTTTCTTTACAACTGTAATAACTAAAATATTAATGTCACAACATCCACTAGGACCGTTGTGGCTTTGGTAGCACTTTGCTAGAGACAAAGGTTCACTCAAGCAAAATTAGATTAAATTTTATCCTTTGGATGATTTTCATAAGGTGTCTTTTGCATATGTGCATCATGATTGCCAAGTGAGTACTACCAGAGAGATATAGACAGAACTCACTATAATGACTTTGTTAGAGATTTAAGTGCTAGATTTCAAAAATTGTTTGAGGAAAATGTGGAAGGTGAATTCCATAAACTTTGACAAGAAGGCTCAGTGGAGCTGTATTTTACAGAATTTAAAACTTTAACATAAAGCTTACCAACGTCCCCATTAACCTTCCAATCTTTGTGAACACCATTTTCTAACCCTTTTTATAAGTTAATGACATCCTCATTTGTAATAAAACCTACACTGAGCACCTTAACTACCTCACCACTTTCTTATCACTCCTGCATCAGCACCAATTGTATCTCAAGAAGTCCAAATGTGCTTTTCCTCAACCAAAAGTTGATATTTTGGACATGTTATTTTTTGCGAGGTTGTAGACAAGGCTAAGATAGCTACCATGATCAACTAGCCAATACCACAGTCTATTAAATACCTAAGAGGTTCCTTTGTGTAACCAATTACTAAAAGAGATCTATTGACAAATATGGTGCGCTACTCCTCGTGGGCATTACCTTGGTGCTCTCTGACTGCTTTAGCACAAAGACTCAATCACGGAATAGGATCTCTCTCTAAGACACTATTTTTTTCAGGGAGCTCTAAGTGCTCCGGCAAGAAGACTCTCCTTCCACTAGGTAAGCTACTCTTTCGGGAAACTGCCTTGGGCCATCAAGTAGGCGACTCCTCCGAGACACTACCTTGGCGTGTCAGGCAGGCAACTCCTTCTGAACACTACCACGGCCCATCAGGTAGGTGACTTCTCTGGGACACTACCTTAGTGCACTCCGAGTGCTTCGACACGAGGACTCACTTACGGGTTTGAGGACTCCTCCGGGACACTATCTCTACCAAGTATCCTTGTGACTAGTCTACATGCTCTGGCTTTGCGAGATTTTCATTAGTACCCGTAAGGACTATGACACCCAGAAGGCATCACGCCTAACCCGCTTGGCATGGGTGTCAGGTGTTCCCCAATAACGATATCAGAGATCACAGAAATAAAGATCCGAGAAATGGAATTGGAATTTTTAGTGGAAGAATTTGGGCAGTCGAATTGAAACCGTACTTGAAAGAAGATTGAGTGCTTTGAAGGTTTGTGGATTGCTTAATAGGATTTTGGGACAATCTTTTAAATAATGACCAAGCCCCTTTCGATGAGACATTTTATAAATTCTTGTGGGACAATACAAATGAAAATGACGAGACTCGCGATATTATTTGCATATCTTCTGACAAGAATCTAAAAGAATTCCCTTTGAAAAGGCAAGAAGAAGAAGTGGCCATAAATGAATCAATGCATTGTAATTTTAGTGAAGCAAGTTGTGCTTGTTCATAAAGAAGGTTAGAGCTTCAAGAGTTGGAAAGGGACTCCAGTGGCGAAGAGAAGAAAATAAGACTTAAAATAATTGGTGAGAGCCAAAAAAGACTGAACCAGGCTCTGACGATCTCAGCAAGTAGTAAATTTTTTATTGTCAGCATTACAGTCCCACTTGGTTCAGATGGTACTAACTAAGCCCGAATGGATTGCATCTGCGATAGAAACTCATTGATAGACTGTCCAGGTTCCTGCCTCCTACGATGTAGTGTCTCTCAAAGCTAGTATTGATGAGCAAGGTCAGAAGTGGTGTATTGTTGAGATAATAGATCCCAAATTTCTTTGGCTGTGCTAAGGTGGCAGAACTGAAAGATGAATGGAAGAAATAGATTTATTTTGAAACCATGTTATAATTTGATTATTTTTTACAACGCATTCATCATGTCGCTCAGCAAATTTGGCAGCATCCTCGTCTTTTGCTTTTGTTGGTTTGCAAATATCTCCTGTAATAAATGTCAATATTTTTAACCTATTAAGAAATTGCTCATTGATTAGGCCCAAAGAATGTGATTAGTACCATCTAAGATAGTTTGGATAGTTTAGCAAACCACCTCGAGAAAAATCCTAGACCGCAAAAAAGGTCTAAAATTATGAGTCACTATCTTATTTCATAAAATAAAAAAAAAACTAAAAAAACTCTAAACTATCCAAGGACTACTAATCCGTTAAAAACAGATAAATGGATTCGCGGACTAAGCTATATCAACAAGAAGATATTAAGCACTTGTCATACCCTTTCGGTCTTTACTTCTTTTTTTTTTTTTGTGATTTTTGGCCTTTAGCACATAACTATGCAATAAATAAAGCAAACCCTACTTCTACATTATTGGTTTGAATTAGACAACAGGGGTCAAATAGCCTACATATCTGGTCGGGCAAACCAAAATCAAGACTATCATGGTTCAACCGGGCTCTATGCGTGGAAACTACATTCGATCTTTGACTCGAACTTAGAAATTAAATGAAAGATTCTTTTGAATAATTTTATAGATTGAAATGAGATCACGGGAATGTGAGACACTCTAGACCATTATAGTTTAAACTAGTCTAGAAAGTTGTAAAGTACCTCGAGAGTGCGTTTCTCTAGAAGACTCGGGAACGCTTTGTGACGAATCCATGATGCAAATAACTTATGAATATAGAAAAATGAAGTATCAGCTACTATGCCTTCCTTTAAAGATGATCTACCACTTATGTGGAGAAATGATATAAAAGCTCTAGAGAGAAAACCATGGTCACTTAGAATGTAGCCCAAAGTACAGAGGTCTGGGACGACAAAATGATATAAATGACCATCTCAATCTGTGATCTGGTTATGAAACTAAATATTTGATGGGAATCGCAATTCATCCCTCATTTCAATCATATTTGAAACTTTAAGACCGTTTAATAAAATAATTAGCCTATTCAAACTACAAACTAAGAAAAAAAGTCAATGAATTGCATAACTGAAAAAATGTCCATAATCCCAAGTTACAATTACATCATGGAGCCATCCTAACCTTCCATTGGACGTTTGGGGCAGCCAGATCAAGAGGTATTCTTCATTCATTTTTAGGTTTTATAGTTCATTTCTTCTTTTTTTTTTAGGTTTTATGAATTAATCTAGGAGTCTCGGTCTTATTTATCCTTCCCCACGATCAGATTCAGTTAAAAAAAGATATATATATATATATATATATATATATATATATATATATATATATATATATATATATATAAAACTAAGAATTAGAGTCCTAATAGAGATAGAACTATATTAGTCCAAGAATTTTACTAGAGTTTCAACTCTAATTCATTTAGAATTCTAAAACAAATAGAATATTAGCCAATTAGAATTTTGTCGACGGTCGACTAGAAGAAGTTGAGTCCATTTAGGTATTTAAAATAAGACCAGAATCTACACCGCCTCCCGTAGGATCGATATGAGCTATGTGATTTTGATCTCGATTAGTCTGAATAGGTATGTTGGCCACTCGACCCCCAATGTTAGGTTTAGACCAAAAAAGTAATTTTTAGTATAGGTTTGGCACGCATGTTTTATAGTCATGTGGGATATAAATTAAAAATCACCAGAAATAAAGTAGAGACCATTAGGGTACTACAAGATGCCTAACACCTTTTCGGTGTATAATTTAGTCACTGGACCCATAACTTCTAAATTCCTATGACCAGATGCATAGGTTGGTAAATTTAGGGTTATCAAAGGTTCTTTATTAATTTTCTATATTTTAAATTATTAATGCTAAAATAAGATGGCAACTCAATGTTTTTTAGGCCTTTTTGGGTCTCTTCGAAGGTGATTTGCTACAATGGTGCTTGGGTGCAGTCAGGCATTATGACAATCAATTGCGGCTATGAGCGTTGTGTGAAGGATATGTAAAGTGGAGGCAGCATTGGACGCAGTCACAACAACGGGCGTTGTGTCGGGGCACATAATGTGAAGACAGTGGTTTGGCGCGATGACGGGCGTTATGAAGCATGGAGCTTCCAAGGAAAGAAGCAAGGAGCCCCAAGGAAAGGAAGGGCCAAAGGGGTGAGGCAAGGAGCCACCAAGTAGAGGAGAGACCAAGGGGTGAGGCAAGGGAGCGCTTAAGGGTCAAGGAGAGGGAGAGACCAATGAGGGGAGTTCAGGCCGACTCTCAAGGAGGAGAGCTTGGGCCGACCCCCCAAGGAGGGGTAGGCAAGGGAGAGGAGGAGGAGCTCGGGGCCCGATTCTAACATTTATAATATTTTTGGGTGATAGAGCCGCGGCACATGACTTAGGGCGTGCACTTCGGATTACATGGGTAGCGTTTAATTTTGACAGTTGCATATTTGTGGACATGTCGTAAAAGCGACACCCAAGAGGGGTCAAAGGTATGTTGTCAGGAAGGCTAACAACAGGTAATATTTTGGACTCCTAGCGGGCAGGGATGCCGTTCGGCCTTGCTCGTATTGGCATTTATGATGCCCGTGTTCTGGATTTTGTCATTGATTTTTTACGATGGTATATAACTGTATTGTTAATCAGAAAAAAGAAATCTTTTGCGAACCCCACACAAGACTATTCAATTATCCTAAGCCATCCCAAACGGGTCCATTACCATCATTAATACCCATCAAAAGAACCCCACATATATGCAATTTGCATTGTTGTTCCATCGATGCCAACATCCACCGTAGCCAAGACCAATGATCACCATTCCGTTAGCTCAATAAAGCAACTCATCGCTTGCTGTAAACGACACACAATATCCACCAAAACACCCTTAGCATACTAAGACCTTGATATCTAACGCCACCTTAATCTAACATTTTCAAGAACCAATCTCAAGTAAACAATTGCAAATCCAATAGCTAAAGTTAAAGAATGGTGTACGGGCTAGCTCTTGTGAAACTAAATCTCAATCACCACCATAAGCGTCATGCCCTCTCAATCGCCACTGACATGTGCTCTAACCATCGCCGCATCCTTTCGATCAAATTCACTTTACAACAACATGTTGTCTTCCTTTGATCATCAACCACCACTATCGCCTCGTTGACCACCGCTAGGAATCGATCAGGTTCACTTAAATCGATCAAATTAAACCATCTAAAAATCTTAACGGTTTGGTTTTATATATATTTCTTAAACTGATCTTGATTGGGTTCAGTTCGGTTCACGGATCATTGTTTTTGGAACTTATCACAAACCAAACCAAACCGAATCGAATACCATAATATATTTATGTATTTTAAGTGACATCCAATTATTATCACATACGTAGTACTAAATAAAGCCAAATAAATAAAACATTAAAGAAAAAGAAACTTTTGAGAGCACTTGTAACACAAGAGCCCAGTGATGAACATCTTTAGTATATATTAGCCCATTTTTTCTCGTACTTAAAGGACAAAGCATGACTTAAGTTTGCATAGTAATATATATCCGAAATAATATTCATAACTTATGTTAACGAGAGCACTTAAATATTGAACGTAACAAGATTATGTACAATTCAAATAAAATATAATCTCAATTTCCTATAATAGTTAGAGGCGAAGTAATAGATGTGCAAATGAATAAATTTTTTAGATAGACGCAAGTTGATCCACACCAACCAAACTGAAACGCTTAACCCGACTAAAGCTATGGGGTTTGGTTCGGTTCAAAGTTTTTCAAATTAATGGATAATGATTGGGTTTGCGATTTGAAATCAAACCAAATCGAACAATGTTCATATCTGACCAACACCAGTGTTGCAAGAACGTCGGCCATCACCACCTTTGCAGGACCGTGACCACCGTCATTTCCTTCCAAATCTTACACATTTAAGCACACATCATGCTGTCTGATTTCAAGTAATGGATTCGGCGGTCTCTTCTCAGGGTTGGGGAGGATTAAAGGAGAAAGGGTGGAGAACATGATGAAGGCGCGAGGCCTTAAGATTTGGGGTCGAGGAGTGAGAGGTGCTTCTTGGCTGTACTAGTGGAAGGTTAGGTTCATTCTCAATCTCATGAGTCTTAAGTAGGGCCTTGATAACGTTTTCAGTTTATGAAAGTAGATGGAAGGTCTTATAAGATATATGATATGATTCTTTAGTTAAAAGATCAAGCAAGTGCTTAAAAAAATGGAAAGGACCAATCAGGTTATGACACCAAATTTAAGGAACAATTATAAAATTACTCATTTGTTGATTGGTGAAACTAAAGCGAGATTGTGCCGTAAACAATATAGAGTTTGAGCCAGCAATTCCTTCTGTTACATTCATTCGGATCTTGGTCCACTTAGTAGAGCCAGCACTCCTCGGACGAGTTTCGTATCCTTTCAACTCGTAAAAATGTAGCTTGAAAATTAATAAGAGAAATCAACGAATTGCAACGGAAATGAGGATTTAGTCAAGAGTAAAACATGGAGATGAGCAGATTGATTTCCAATTGTTGACCAGGAGTAAAATAATAGTAACCGGTAAGGCTTCAACTTTGATCACGACTTTGAAAGCGGTAGGGAAGTGTCATATGCTTGAGAAACATGTTGAAGTTAAATAATGCAATCAAATGTTTGGTGAGGAGGCTAATCGAATGCAAACCTAACGCAAGTCATCAGCTTTTGTAAGTAACCAAAGGGCCTTTTGAAAGTTAGATGAGGCCTCAGTCCAGTAACTATCAGAAATACTCTATGTCTGCCATGAGAGCTCCATCACCGGCTCTTATGACATTTAACTGTCTCACCCCACCTCACCTCATGACCTCTCTTCTCTCGCTTCATAATTAAATTTCTCTCCTACGGTGAATATCACAGAATTTTAGTTAACAAGATAATATAGAATTCAGTAAAAAATAATATAAATTTTTTGTTTTAAGTGACGAGCTTAGAAGACAGACGGGGGGAGGTCCCAATCTTAAGGAGCAGCATCATGAACAAAAGTCAATACTGACGTTTAATCTGGATCAAACAATTGGCGCTGTCTCATGGCCTCTTCCGAGGATTTTCCTGCTCCCCTACCTTTGACATCGACATGTGAAATTATTAATTAATGATGTTTCATTTCTTGTTTTTTGTATATAGTCCAAATTATTTAGATTTTTGAAAACCTAGAGCATTGGTTACAAAAGGTTGCTTTCCACGTGATGATCTAGATTAGTAAGAGTTTGATCTTAGTTACAAGAGTTTTCATATTACTTTTCAAGAAAACCATATTACAACACTATCGAGATACAATAAACCTTCTCTGAATCTAACTCTTGATTAACAAGACGGAACTTGGACAGTTAGATTGAAACATATTCCAGTATGACCGAAATTGTTTAGCCGCCATTGTAAGGAAAGAGCAAACTTCTTTCTTTTCCTTTGATCCTTTTTCTATCCAAATGTAAGAAGTAAGACCAAAAAAAAATAAAACTCATACCGATGGCTCTAACATAAAACAAAAGGTAACACCATCTTTCATTAGTTGCGAATTTATTAGTGGACATGTTCAATCATGCATGGTTGTAATTTTTGAAGTAGTGACCAGAGTAGTAATAGAATTGATAAATATCGTAATAACAATTTCTTATTTATTTTTGGCACGAGATCTAACGAATGTATCAAAAATGGTCTTTAGAAAAAGAATTTATTCCTATTTTTCAAATTCCGCGTGCCTCTGTGATGAGCATAAATTTGTTTTTGAAAAGAACTGTTTTACCTTTTAAAAACATTGTACATAGTATAATACATCCATATAAAAATGCCAAGTTTTTTGAACTTCATCTCCCTCATATTGACATAGCAAGACATGTTGATGAATGGTATTCTAGCAATATTAGTCATAATAATAATTTCATAATTTTAAAAATTTATCCTATAACTTGACTAAGTCATTTTTTGTTGTTAAAACTAATATCCAAACAAGACCAGAGTGCTATCCAATCATAGGCTCGGTTGCTCGTTAATTGCATTTGAGCACCCTCAATTCTATCTAATCAAATTGGTATTTGATATTCATAAGATCGGAATTAAGGCGGACATTAAAACGACCCAAGCAAAGTCGGGTAATATTGTAAGGATGACGTACGTAACACTCGTAAGATCCGAATTATGGCTGACAAATCAATCTTTATTTTAATTTGAATCGTACAAGTTTTCATAGTTACTAAGATAATATAAAGTATACAACGTTCTTTGCCCTACAAACGAATACAATACGAGATTCAGTACTTAGATATGACCGGAGGGTTGAAGAGATGCACATATTTTAAATTTTAATTGTATTCTCACTCTGCGTGACTTGCACGGACAGCTCCATGCCCATTGCCGTACAGGAATCGATGCCAATGCCATATTCACGCAGAAGAACCTTGAGAGAAAGGATGTCTAAATAAATTTATTGTGTTGGTGTGTGTGTTACATCCTCGACTTAAATTAATGCTCTATTATGCCCTTGACTTGTCAAAGAAGATCATAACTAGAGTTGTTCTATAGAATTTTAGATTTAAAAATTACACATCAATTGACAAGATAACTGATCCCTGGAATATAATATTTATGTTCTCTTTTCTTGTCTTGTTTCTTGTAGGTGGTGGTGGTGCTGCTGAAGGGGGGGGTGGTGGTTACAGGTTTGGGCAATGAGAAATACTTTTGGACTAGAAATGAATGTTTAAATTTTTTAACAGTTGAAATTGTTATAATAATTACTAAAAATGTATAGTTGTTGGCGATATAAATCAAGAACGAACGTTAGTCATAAAGTTTAGTGGTGTCCGGATGCAGGGAATATGTATAGCAGATTCATGAACTCTGCTTTTTGCCCTTTTCAATAACAAGCAAAAGTTGAATTGTCTATCAAAGTTACTAGTGAAGCTCTTGGCACTGACGTTCTAGGGTGACTAAATGACAGCCATCGTTTGTGTAGATTCTTGATTGAAAAGTATATTAAAAATAAGATTTCACGGCACAAAGACTTTTATAATAAATTAAACCAAAAAAACAACATCCAACCATTCTGGGGCCTGAAAATCAGCCCCGTAGTCGTTGGGGTCAGCCAGTGTTGGACGGTTCTGATTATTAGACCCCCAGTCACATGAGGGAGCAGTACTTGCTTTTATCTTGCACTTGTAGCTAGCTACTTCGGTTCACATTAAAGTACAATAGCGACAAGCATTTCCTTTTTCTAGCGCAAAACTAATTTCGCTGCGGACGGGTTAGTAAATCTACCAGTAGTGACAATACTATATCTCTATACCTTTTATATATCTATCTGGACGGGCTCAATCAGTCAATCCTCTTTTGTAGTCAGATATGCACAGCAAAATGTTGTTTCCGAAGTTTCTATTATGTAATTATCACTTAACGTAAATAACTTAGTTTTTGGCCAAAAAGTACTCCAATTGGTAAGACACTAACGTTGAGAAGACAAGAGTAACACTGCACTCTAGGAGCACAAGAAGCTGCATTTCTACCATCTGTTAGGCAGCTTTAGTTTTCAGTGTCACTCAAAAGCCAGCGTGGTGTTATTTTTTCCAAACAACAAGACTCTCAAACAACTTCTTGTTTGAAATGATTGTTGCTTGTTAGACTTTCATTTGATATCTGACATCCCAAATTAGCCCAGAAGTATTAGTTATGTTTACACTTGGCTTCTCTAATGTTTGAATATTGCGTGGCTATAAAACGCAATCAATACCCTCCAGTAATACAATTGCCTGTTAGCTTGTGAGTTCACCAGGAAAAGAGAGATAAACAGAGTGGAATAAAGAGAGACATGGGGAGGAGTCCATGCTGCTCCAAGGAAGGACTAAACACAGGAGCATGGACTGCCGCAGAAGATAAGATACTTTCAGCTTACATTAAGGCCCATGGAGAAGGCAACTGGAGGAGCCTCCCCAAGAGAGCTGGTACACTACATTTGTTTTCAGTTTCCTGTTTTGAAACTCTTCTCTTTTGCTTTGCTTGACCACAATCCCATTGAATGCCAAAATATGAACAATATATATCACTGGGGAGTGAATGCAGGTTTGAAGCGGTGTGGAAAGAGCTGTAGACTTAGATGGCTAAACTATCTTAGACCAGACATAAAGAGAGGAAATATATCGCCTGATGAAGAGGAACTTATCATCAGACTCCACAAGCTTCTTGGCAACAGGCTCTCTCTCTCTCTCTCTCCCTCCCTCCCTCCCTCCCAGAATTCTAGAAAGAGATACCATGAACAAGAGCTCTCACCTGTTCATGTCTCGCTAGAAGTATAAGAATTGTCATCTTCTGAGGTCTTACACATTATAGATGTGTTTTGCATAGCTTGATTTGTCTCTCACGTGCAAGTGAGGGCCGCAGTGGGGGTGGGGTTGTTGAATATCATTAGACTCGGTTTCTTATCGCTTAAAAAGCATTTGGAATTATCCAAGGGCATAACTTTACTTGAGCTAGAACGAGTTTGCTGGATTCAAGTTTTGGTTGCTGCGAGTGGGATCACATGCAAGGGGATTGTGAACGTATGAATTATATAAATTGTTCGACACGTCTGCTAATAGCTTTAAATTTTAGAACACGTGTTGGCTGTACCATAGCTGATCAACAAGTTGTGGTCAGAGCTTTTTTTTTTTGGCTAGAAAGAAAGTTTCATTAACTAAGAAAATAGGTTACAAACTATAAGGAACAAGTGAATGCTTGACTCATGAAATAGAGTACAAATCTGTACAAGAGCAGAAGCGGATGCTTTGCTATGGAAACTAGCTACAATGGCTAACATGACCTTGAAAGAAATTAGAAACGATGTAATATCAATGGCGACATGGTGGAAGGATAAGTATCACCACCGCAGGAGCTAATTCTTCTGTTTATGGTATACAGGTGGTCTTTGATAGCTGGAAGGCTCCCGGGCCGAACAGACAATGAAATAAAAAACTATTGGAACACAACGCTTGGAAAGAAAGTATCTGGAGCTCAGTCATCTTCAAAACCATGGAAACACCCAAGTCCCAGGAACAAATCTGAACTGAGAAAACCAGCTGAGCAGCCCAAGATTGCCCAGCCACCCATCTTACCACCAGTTGCAATCCGAACCAAGGCTCATAGGTGCACCAAAGTCCTGCTTCCAACAATGACACCTCCAGAAAGCATCTTCCTGAACGACTTGGATTTACAGAAATTTGGAAATAATGAATTTCCAGCATTTGAAGATGCTACCAGAGAAGATTGCAACAATGACTTGTCCATCTTCAAAGATTGGACAGTAAATGATTTTCTAGATGAAAACGCCACTATGGATCTAGGTTCTTTGGAATCCTTACTTTACACCGAGGAATGGTCATGCTACGAAGATCGCGCGCGATAGAAGCATTTAGCCTCGGGACAACGTTCGGTTGGCATTTTGGAAGCACTTTTCTTGTACCGTGCAGGACACAGACTGGTCCCCGAAACGAGAAATGTACTTCCAATATGCTAAGCAAATAGTATTACTTGATAGTGTATTAATGTAGATGATGAATTCGGTGGTAGTAGTTGTAAAAGAATGGAATAAAAATGCATTCACTGGTGTAGCAAGACAAGGGCGTGTCATTCCAACCATGTACTGTATCGTGTAACCTCACCCCAGCTAGTATATAAACTTGTAAACGCAAAAGTCCGCGTGGTCCCTGCACCATTCTCGTCTCACCATCATAGTTCTTCTGCGAGTTTATTCGGCGTCATGGTTCTTTAACTTACAAACGTTAGTCAAACCCTTTTTCCCCGTTCTCATTTAAATTTTGTTGCTTCATAGCAGGAGAATCATTTTTCAAGAAGTAGAAACTCTCTTATGGGCCCTTAAGTATTAACGTGTCACTAAATTAGTCCCTGAATTAATCTTTGCGCTCTCGATCCGCTCATATTGCATCATTAGCAATATGCTTCTGGTATAATTTTGCTTAGATTTTGGACATTGATGAAAACAATAAATTAAGCCTCATTAAATAAGTTGCCACCATCATTACAAGAAAATGGTTCTTTATCGACGGAAATTTCCATCGGTAAAGAGCCAAAATCCGTAAAGACTTTTACCCACGGAATGTATGTCAGTAAAACTCTGTGATGGATAATCCCATTGCTAAAAGTTTACCGACGGAGATGGATAATCCGGTTGGTAAAAGTTTATCGGCGGAATAGCGTGTTCGGTCGGTAGTTGATGGACTTTTACCGGTAGATCATACCACCATATTTCTTCCCTTTCACTACAAGAAACTGGACTTTTAGCGACGGAATATTCCGTCGTTAAAAGTCCATATCTCATCGTAAAAAACTTTTAGCGACGGATGCCCCGTCGCTAAAACTCTGTTGTGATTAAACCCGTCACGATAAGTTTGGCAACGGAATTTGAAAATTCATTGCCAAAAAGACCACCTTTAGCAACGGACGATAAATTCATTAGCAACGGAAATTATGTCGCAAAAGATAATATCTGTAATTAAAGTTTAATTTCTTTTCAAAATTAATAATTTTGAAAAATATTTAGCGACGAAATATATTGTCCCTAAAGGTATTAGCGACGGACATTTAGCGAGGGGAATTCCGTCGCTAAAAGCCCGTGTAAAAAACTAACTGACATTTAATGATAGGGAATTCCGTTGCTAAAAGTGGCCTTTGCTAAAGGTTTTAACGACGATATATTCCGTCGATAAAAGATTTAATGTACCCGAAATAAAATCCGTCGCTAAAAGTTTATTTTTAATTTTTTTAGGGTTAATTACAAAACTGTCCCCTATGGTTTACATATTTTTGCACTTTGCCCTTCGTGTTTACAACTTTTGTAATAATGTCTCTCGAGGTTGACAAAAACATTGCAAACAGCTCCAAAAACGAACGGCCGTTCAAATTCAGCCGTTAAGACCCCACATGCACAGCACACCAGGTTTTCTCATGGGTATATCGGTCATTTGCCTACCCCATGTTCCCTCCAAAAGTGACTCACTCCTATTTCCCTCCAAAATCTATGTCTCGCTTCAGTATTTCTTTAGGGGTTTTAAGAAAGGAGAGAGCGACTTCAGTGGAGGAGAGAGAGAGAGAGAGAGAGAGAGAAATTTCGAAGAACCCATCTCATGGCTCATATATACTGTCAGTGTGGTCAGAGAGCCGTGGCTAAGACTTCGTGGACAGATCTAAATCCCGACCAAAGATTTTGGACTTGCAGCAACCAGGTGAGTTTTGTGTTTAACCCATTTTCTTCTTCAATTTCGTGAGCTGAATAAACAATCTCCTTGTTCTCACAGGTTGATAGGTGTGGGTTTTTTGCTTGGCGTGACCCTCCAATTACGATTAACAGGTCAAAGGAGAGATTTTAGAAGATTGTTGCAATTATTAGTTGGGTGTTGCTTCTACTGATTGTGATTGCATTACTGTCTGATTTTGGTGACGGGACAGAGGAATTGAGCAACATTGAAGGCGAGGATGTGGGCAACAACTTGTAGAAATTGCTAGGGATGTACTGAATTAGGGAATTAGGGCTTTTTTGTAATGTTTTGAGCTGTGGAATGTACTGAATTAGGAATTGCCCTAAAAAAGTCATCATCCCCTATTTCCAAGCTGTGTACTCAAGTAATGTAATGAAGATAATTTCAATTTGATGTTTTTGCATTTCTGTTCCCTGTACTTTTAATGTTAATGGAAAAAGTGTCCCCCGTACTTTTCACATACCGAGCAAAAATGTCCCATGTGTATTGCAATTGTGTTCCCTGTCATTTACAATAATAGACAAAAGTGTCCCATGTGGTTTACTTTTTCAAGACAAATTTGTCCCCCATACAGTGTTACATGTTGACAAACCTGTACCTAAATACTCAAATGAACCTGTCCTTAAACACTGCATTGTGCTGTATTCCAATTGCGATGTAGCACAATGAAATTGCATCATCTCACTTGCAGATTCATCACATTTGCATCATCACAAGTGCTAAAATATCTCTTTCATGTAAGATTCACAACCAAATCTCAAGACAAGTAATCAAGTTACATTACATCCAACATACAGACTCACAACCAATGGTTTTGTCATCAATCTTCCAATTAAATTACATCCAACACATAAACAATATCATCCTTCCCAATTCTAATTATAGCCAACATCCAAAAACATGTACACTGGCACTATCTTATAGTGTATGTACTAGGCTTCCAGCCACCTACAAATTTATCTACTGTTCTCCAAAAACCATCCAACCTTTCTATACTTTGAACAAAAACTAACAGTGATTTCCCTACATTCACAAAAGTAAGCTACACTGACATTCTATCACTTTTGCTTTCCCTTACCCTTTGTACCAGCAGGTGCTTGTCCTTCACGTTGACTCCTTGCAGCTGTTCTTGATCTTGTGCTTATTTTTCCTCCTGTTAGATTTGGGCCACCCTTGTCTTTTGACTTCTCCTTCCCTTGGCTTGGACCTCCCTTGGCAGTCTTCTCTTTCCCTCTTCTCTAGCCACCTTGGCTTTGGCTACCTCCAACAGCTGAAGTTGGTGGTGACTCTACCATGCTTGGTATAGGCCATGATGGTCTTTGGGCTGATGTTGCCTGTGGAGTTGGCATAAACCCTGCTGGTATCTGCTTTGTAACAACTGAGCTTTGTGGAACACCTTGGCTTGGTTGAGATGCAGTTTGTTACCTTCTTGGCTGCAAACAGACATTTTCAGTAAAAATACCTATTTATAAATACAATTCAAATATATAACTCTGTTATTTACATACTGGTAACTTTTGCCTTCTTGGGGTTCTGCCCCCCTTGTTGCCATATCTCCCTACTGTAGGGCTCTGCCTTGCTCAGTTGCATTATCTACCTGTTGTGAGACTCTGCCTTGCTCAGTTGGCATGTTTCCCTGTTAGAGAGGTTATAATACATTAATCTCAAACATAAATAACAACTAGGCCAACTAAATAAAATCAACATGTACTTAGTGAGGAAGTATTTTGTCTGCTGCTCTGACATTTCCTCCTGTTGTGCCCAAGCTGATGGCATGTGCTGCATCTAGTTGTTGTTCCTTTCCTTGACATCTTGCCAGTGCCTATGTTATCCTCAGCTTTATATTTGCCTCTTCTCTCCAGTTTCTTAGGTTTGCCACTTGGCCTTCTTGTATGTGTCAATACTGTAGCACTCATGGATGAAATTTTCTCTACTACCAGGTTCTTGTGCCAAATGCATGCAATGGCATGGGGACAGGGAATCCCATTCAAGTCCCACCTCCTACATGAACATGTGTACTGCTTGAGATCAACAGTGAACTGCTCCCCCCATGGACATGCTACCTAACCTCAACTCCCCTGAGTGTGATGGTATCCCTTCCCCAGCATACACCTTCCATCTTTCAGTTATCCTCTGTATTGCAGGACAAATCTCACCATTCCATTCCTCAGCTTGTTCCCTAAAAAACCTCATCCTTGCCATCAAGGTATTTCTTATTGTTTCAAGACAAGTAATGACCAATTTATCCCTTGCTTCCTTTATCATTGCATTGAAGCTCTTACAATAATTGTTCAAAAGAACATCACATTTAACATTTGTACTAAAATGTGACCTAGACCACTCTGTAGGTGGCTTATCATCAAGCCAGGCCACTGCCTCCTTGTCTATGTCAACCATCTCTTGCATTCTGTGCTCCTATCTCACCACATTGGTTGCCTTGGTTATAGCAAACAGAGCATCTCTCAAAGCAATCCCAGTAAACCCTACTGCCTTGAAGTTTGCATGCAAGTGCATGACACAAAACATGTGCTCAGTATGAGGATACAATGACTCTATGCTCCCAACCAACCCTTTTTGTTTGTCAGACAAAAATGTCTAACTCAAACTGTCTTCTATCTTTAAGTCATCACCCAATAACTATACAAACCAACCCTAAGAGTTTCTGTTTTTAGCCTCCACAATAGCATATGCCACTGGATACATCTGGTTATTGGGATCAATGCCCACTGCAGTCAAGAGCTAACCACCAGTGGGACCTTTCAAAAAGCACCCATCTAGCCCTATCAATCTCCTACACCCAGCTTTGAACCCTTCCTTCAATGCACCAAGGCATATATAAATCCTTTGAAACTTGTACTCACCCTGTCCTATGCCCCTTGGTTCATACTGTAGATCTACAGTGGTGACAGGATTACTTATCTTAAGTTCATCAATGTAAGAGTTCAATTGCCCAAACTGTTCCATTATATTGCCCTCAACCATCATTGCTGCCTTCCTCTTACTTCTATAAACTGTCCAAAGTGGCACATCTAGTTGGTGATCACTCATCAATGTATTTATCAAAGTACCAACCTTCATATTAGGATTTAATCTGAAATCTTTACTGTATCTAGCAGCTAGCCAAGTACTAGTCACATGTTTATTCTTGTGTACCCTGGTACAGGTATGCTGGGTTACTGCAGTCTTCACAACCAAATCAACCTCATTGTCTCCTTGCATCCTAGACACATACACCTGCCATTGACACCCTTCTGAAGCACACATAGCCCTAACTCTCCCTGATTCATTCTTGGGGAAGACTACTGGTTTTCCTTCCAAAATAGAATGTTGCCTAACAGCTTCCTTGAAAACCTTGTTGTCTTTAAACACCATACCAACCTTGAACTCAGGTATTCTCATGTCTGATTTAGGGTTAAATTCCCTAGTTAGTTTCTTGTTTCTTGCATTGTCAATTTCTCCCTCAGAATCTAATGGTGGATGTTCCTGCCACTCATCAGAGTCATATTCTTTCTCTTCAAAATTTTGGCACCATTTGTCCCTTCCCTTGCTTCTACTACCCACTCCATGTTCTACTACATTCATGTCAACATTCTTCTCATACAATCTATCATCCTCATTGGCATCATAGTCACTATCAAACAAATTTGAGCAGTATGATTCATCATTGGAATCAGTGTCAGAATCACTACACCTTGGCCCCTCAAAAGCACCACCACCTGGCCCCTCATTAGCACCAGTAGCACTGCCCCTTGGCCCTTCAGAAGCACCACCACTTGGCCCCTCATTAGCACCAGTAGCACTACCCCTTGGCCCTTCAGAAGCACCACCACTTGGCCCCTCATTAGCACCAGTAGCACTACCCCTTGGCCCTTCAGAAGCACCACCACTTGGCCCCTCATTAGCACCAATAGCACTACCCCTTGGCCCCTCAGTAGCACTGCCCCTTGGCCCCTCATTAGCACTGCCCCTTGCTGCCCTAGTCATTTGGTGTATAGTTCTACTACCCTCAGTGCCCATTCTTGCCCTACTGCTCTGGTTTATGTTTTCCTCCACCCCAGTGCCCACATTTATTGATGCTTGTGTACCAAGCCCATCATCACCAGCATTGCTTGGACCTTCTAGACTTAGCCTAAACCTTGAATCACCTCTCACCCCCTGTGTACTTGTTGTCCCCTGTTTTCCTAAGCTCCAAACAGGCACAATAGTCCCTATAGGCACATTTCCTCCTACATTGCCTACATCATCAAGCTCTTCAATAACCACACTAGAGCCCACAGTTTCTTGAAGCCCTAACTGAGTGGAAATTGATTCCATCATCTCATCCTTTGACATATATTTCTACTTGGCCCTGTGAATTTATGCAGTCTTTCAATGCCAAAATGTTTGAGTCTACAATCATCTGCACTAGTCCATTGTCAAGGCTTAACCCAGGCTTTTTATAGTAATAGTTCATAAATCATATAGCTCCTACACTCTCTGCCATGTTATCAATCTCAATCAAACTTAACATGTCAAGGTCACAGTAATCAAAGTAGTCTATTTTGCAAGGGGTGTAAACCTTGTGTGGCATGTTCTTAAATTGCCCCCCAATAGTACAGTTTTATGGTTAAAAGAGAAGAATGAGGATCTGAAAACACACAAACAAACCAAACATGCACAATCCCAAATTAACTACTGTATAAAACATAAACTAATAAAAGCTTTAACTTCAAAAACATTATTCTATCAATAAACAACACGCACGAACAAACAACAACACTTTAAGAAACAAAATTATTTAATTAGAACTGGAATTATAAAATGATTTGCACATGTGAGAGACATTAGTTAATTATATACTTAAAAGTCAAACCCTAGTTTAATCAAACAGGGACAAAATATGGGTTTCAGTAGCACTGACCGTAAATGGGTTGTGCGACGTCGCTTTTTCGGGGTTCCCAATCCATTTTCGCTCATCAATCTCCCACACGCGATCTTCTTCGTCCAAGAATTTTGATTTGCAGGTAGTGATCACAAGACCGTTCTCTCTATTTTCCTGCTACTCTGTGTTTCTCTCTCCTCAGCTCTGGCAACGGTTAGGTTTTTTGATTTCGTGATAACCGAGGGAACATGGGGTAGGCAAATGACCGATATACCCATGAGAAAATTGGGTGTGCTGTGCACATGGGGTCTTGACGGCTGAATTTGAACGGCCGTTCGTTTTTAGAGCTGTTTGCAATGGTTTTGTCAACCTCGAGGGACATTATTGCAAAAGTTGTAAACACGATGGGCAAAGTGCAAAAACATGTAAACCACAGGGGACAGTTTTGTAATTAACCCTTTTTTTAATACACACAAACCTGTAACTCAAATTCAATCCCAATTCTTCAATCCACATTAAAGTTAAATGATTGTTGATCCAATCATTTAAATTCAACAATCAAAACTTTATATACTAAGTAAACATAAAATCAATACAAAATTGCTTATTCTGGAGATGATATATTAAGAGCGGGAGGGGGATACAAATAGGGGAGGGGAGCACAAGTACAGGATAGCACGAGGGGGGAAGAGGGGACGGACTCGATCAAGGCTCGCCGAGACAGAGATTTGGATCCTGCTGATTGTCGGTATCGTCATCTAGATCCGGTTAGGGATGTCCAGTAGCAGGGCCCTACTGATCCCCCCGTGCGCTAATCATCTGGAACACCTCATTCGCAATGCGACTAAGATAGGTTGGGTGTAAAAGTGACTCTGGGGGTGATGTTTGCGTTTGTGGAAGGTAGCAGGGGGTGGGGATGCTCCTATCACGGCATGTGTAGTCATGCCCGGCAGGCCGTGTAGGCGCCCTTTCTGCTTATTGACAACCCCGGTGATCTAGCCACCGCTTCAATCCCCTAGCACTCTTACCCGTACTCGTGAACGTTGATGGCTAGTCAGACAGCTGCCCAGATCCCCTGATCTGTCCATACAAGGCCTGCAAAATAGTGATTGATATTAAGGCAACAGACATCGAATACATAGCCAAAATTTAATATAGACAAATTAATTTTTAACTTCCATCAATTTGCCAGGGAATATCTGAAATAGAGTCCCCCGCCCGATGTGTATCGTCCTTATCCCTCTTCCTCGTGTGCGTCTAAGTGTACGTCAGAGCACATGCCTTATCCAGTTCCAGGTCTGGGTGCTAAGCTGCATTCCTACATCGGAATATGTTATGAGAGACCGACCCCTCCGTGTGCGTAGGATCTTGATCATTTCTGTTCTCCCTCCCACTCTTACTCTTCGTCTCCCATGCTAGATCAGTGATCTACTTATCAACCATTTGCCCCCCAATAGATGGTGAGATCCAATAAAAGGGATAGCCCTTCCACTCCTCCATTGGGGCACCCTCGATGAACATCTTCCTTGGCCTTTCCCGTGCGTCATGCAGTTATCGTCTATAATTTTTGCCGATATAGGCAAAAAAATGCATGGCACCCCAACGCCTACTGCTTAGGCAACTCAAAGTCGAATGACTCGAATCTCTCCTGCAAAGCATTTAATTACACAATCAGTATGATTGATTTAAATATTAGAACTAATTAAATAAATAATAACTGACAAAAGCTTAAACCATATCAGCCACTCCTCCCATAATGCCTTCCTCGTCCCGGCATCCCAGCTCTTCTAATACATTCGTGGCTCAAAGAGTCGGCCCTTCACAAGGATGCCGATCTTCATCTTCGCCGAACACTCCAAGATCCTGATAAAGAAATACATTTATAGCATTAAATATGTGAACCATAATAACTATCAGAATTAAATTAATAACTATTGCATTATGTAATTTTTTACCTACTGACCCTTCTCGATGAAAGTAAGTCTCTGTTTACGCTGGGAATCGATGCGCACCCCACATGTCGGTGCCAAGGGCTCGACGAGATCCTAGAAAACACCAAGATTAAATACAATTCAAATATAATTTAAATATAAGTCCAACATTACGACTAAATGTTATTATCAAATATACCTGAGGTCGAACCTACAGAAGAAGGGAAATCAGCATGCGGGTGGTAGGACTTGGCCTGGGGCAACTGGGGCTCGCACTATGTGCCTCGTCATCAGCAGGTAATGACGCGGTGGGAGCCACGAGGGTGGATGTAGCTCGACGTTCACCACGACCACGAATGGCCCATAATCTATTCATAACTGACTTTGTATAAAAGAAGTCCAAAAAAATTAACACATTAAAATGACAACATGAGTATTCTATCACATGCTTTCGATTACACCAAACCAAGTCTAACATTCCAAAATTCCTAAGCAAAGGTTGGATGTCGGTGATCAAACTCCTTCCACGCCTCTCCATCAGCGAGGGGTGTCAACACATTAGGATCATTAGTACGAGTCTCACAGTCAACCCTTATATGTTCAGGCGTATTGAAGGAGTAGTACATCTGCTGAAGCCTTGGGGTAGCTGAAAAATATCGCAATACCTTCCATGCAATATTTTTCTTCTTCCATTTGTCCAGTTTATACCTCGACTGATCACATACTGGACAATTTATCAAGTCCTTTTCCAGAAAAATACACAGTCGTTATTGTACGCATCTATCCGTTCATAGCCCAAACCAAGTTTCGTCATCTTCTTCTTCGCATCATAGTACAATAGGGACAATTTTTCACTATCTGGCAAATTTTCTTGATAAAAGTAAAAAACTTTAAATCATTTCTCACTCAGCCTCTGGTCTAATTTTAACTGTAATAACCACAAACAACCGTGTGTGTTTCATTATTTCGTCCCATAATGGCTCTTCAGCGTCTCTCAACAAATCATAAAACTGATGAGCCCCCTCGTTCGGCTGTTGGGGACTGTCATCGCCGTGGTAATCGCCCCAATCAATATTAGCATGCCCAGCATCTATAATGATATCTCGATAATCATACTACGCTTCCACCCTAATTTTAACTTGACTAGCTGGGTAGGATGACAATACTAATGTTTTCCCGTGCTGTGTTCACCTTTTATACCCACCCATAAAACCAGAGCGGAGAAGATGTCTTTTTACCACCATTCTCCTTCTTCAATATAACAACTCACATTGACTGCACGGATACCTTATCGTCTTAGATTCAATATATGCAAGATGCATGTAAGCGAATTCGAGAGATTCCTTGACACAATCCTCAAAATCATCATTATTCTTCCTTTTCATCCAACTTCGATCGTCCGACATGATGAATGAGATCACTATATATCACCTTAAATTAAAATAGTTAATTGGGTAGGGTCGATATGAAAATGAATGCATGCATGTGACAACATGTCTATAACCCTTCCATTCTCTAATAGGTGGTCCTATCCCATTTAGAAAAGCACGTGTCTATAAAGCAGTTACCAACTCATGCTTAGTCCTATATCTACGGAAAATTCGGCAGCATCTTCCCGTATTTCTCCAAGTACATGACATCGATTAGATGTTCTAACATTCATCTAATCTTGCCGTGCAAGACTAAGCGAATGTTAGAACATCAGATCTGTATGTACCCAGAGAAACACTACAGAGCCATTACAAGAAAATGACCTTTAGCGACGGATTTTTGTACGTCGCTAAAAGTAACATTTAGCGACGGAACACCCCGTCGTCTAAGATCCGTGGGTCAAAACTTTTACCGACAGACAGATTTGTCGGTAAAAACTTTTACTGACGGATTTTAGACCAAGGGTTTTAAGCGACGGATAATCCGTCGCTAATAGGATTTTCTAAATTTTGTATTTTTTGGTCAAAAATTTTAAATATTTTTAAAAAAAATTTAGCGACAGTGTCTTTAGCAACTGTCTTCTCCGTCGCTAAAAGTATTAAAAAAAAGTAGAGCGTATGATGTCGATGGCCCGAGGAAGAGCACTCAATGGGCTAGAGTAGCCCCATTTCGCCTAACCAACCCTAGGGAAACTTCGAATACAGGCCTAGATCGTTTGTACAGACAAACTTTTTGGGTGCTAAGATCCAAAGTCGAGAGGGAACAACTACTCGGAGTAGCTTCTCTTTTGAGGAATTCCGTACTCTTTCTCTTATTGAATCCTCTGCCCAGGTAATCTCATGGAATCACTACTTGAATAGAGAATTGAAGGTGAATTCCTTCTTTTTCTGCTTCTTCACCGTTGATAACACATTTTTTGTCGCTATTGATTAGCGTCGAATCTTGAGTCACAAAATCCCGTCGTACGTATATAACGATGTTTACTATTTTATATAGCGGATTCATATTCCCGGATGGCTAAAAAGTCAACCGTTAATCACGTCCATAACGACCACCGATTAAAGAAATGCAAATAAAATAATATAAAAACATAAACAAAACTTTTCATTTATGCATGAAAATTTTATGCATCATATATTCAAAATTTACATAACAATAAGATAAGAAAATGAAAAAAAAAAGGTAGGATTCACCTTGAACCCATTTCTCTCTCTCTATCTCTCTCTCTCTCTCTTTTCTTTTCTTCCTTCCTTTCTGCTGCAACAGTGGCTCCCTTTTCCTTTGCTTTGCTGAGTCTTCTCTCTTTTGTTTCTTCTGCTTCGTCCTTTCTTCCTCCTTTCTCTTGAGTCTTTCTTTGATTCCCTTTTTCTTCCTCCTTTTTCCTGCTCCTTCTTCGATCCCCTTTTCCTCTATCGAGAGAACTCCTTAAATAGTTGAAGTCCCCTTTTCTTGAATGGCACTTCTCTTCAAGTCAATCCCATGTGTTGATAAAATTAAGCCTATCTTTATTAGTTACTATCTCTTATCTCCAAGTCTTTCAATAAAATATGACTTTATCTAACTTTTGAGAAAATCTGACTTCATTCATGGATATGGCCACATTTATTCTAATTGGGCCATAGCCAGCCCAATTCAATATTTATTGGAATTTTAAAAGCGGACCAAAATTTTGGGCTTTGTTTTAGCAACCTCATTTTGTCAAAATTTTGGTGCCAACAAATGCCCCTCGTGATTCGGACTTTTTGGATTTGCTAAAAGACCGGATCACGACTAATTTGGCAACCAAGCTTTTGTCATTTTTTCTTCAGCTCCAGACACTTCGAGTGGCAAACCAACTTGAAGTAGGTCAGAAAACTTGCATTTCGGTTGTATTTACTCGAGTGCTCACGAGCTTTGTTCTTGTGCAACTTATTATTCCTTTTTCCTGTAAGCGTTCTTCTTGTTGCTCTTGACCAACTCATATATCCATTTGGTCTTTCTCTGCATTGCAATACTTTTGAGGAAGTTGCTGAGGTCCTCCATTGTTACCTTAGAAGTACGTGTCAATTGAATATTTGATACAAGTTGTCTACGTTACTCGAAAGATGAAGTCATGTAGATCAACTTGAAGATTCATTTTTTTTTCTTTGAAACACTTGTTTTTCTTGAAGCTGCACTTGAAAGTATGTCCCAAGCTACCCAATAGATCAAGCCATCATATATTCAAAGGCTTCTTTTATAAGAAATAGATTTTCTTTTGAGTATTGTGGCTGAACTTGAGGAATATGCACTAAGCTGCCTACGTACCCGAAGGATCAAGTCATGACGTAGTTCAAGAACTTTTTTTTAATGGAAAATAAATTTTCTTTTGATTATTGTGATTGAACCTGAGGAATATGCCCCAAGCTGCCTAGTACTCGAAGGATCAAGTCATCACGTAGTTCAACACTTTTTTTTATATGAAAAATAGATTTTTTTTTATTATTGTGACTGAACCTGAGGAATATTTCTCAAGCTGCCTACGTACCCGAAGGATCAAGTCATCACGTAGTTCAACGAAATTTTTTTTATGGGAAATATATATATATATATATATATATATATATATATATATATATATATATATATATATTGTGACTGAACTTGAGGAATATGCCTCAAGCTGCCTACGTACCCGAAGGATCAAGTCATAACGTAGCTCAACAATTTTTTTTTTATCGTATGTCCTAACTTTTGCCTAGACCGCCATTTCCAGGGTTTTCAGTCTAGCAGACTCTTCCTTTTTTTTTTTTTGTACCCTAACTTTTGCCTAGACCGCCATTTTTTAGGGTTTTCAGCCTAGCAAACTCTTCCTTTTTTTTTTTGTACCCTAACTTTTGCCTAGACCGCCATTTTTTAGGGTTTTCAGCCTAGCGGGCATATTTTTTTTCTTTGCGCCCTAACTTTTGCCTAGACCGCCCTTTTTAGGTTTTCAGCCTAGCAAGCATTTTTCTTCATGGGTAGTATTTCTTCAAGAATCTTGCATTTGTGGGAGGGATTACCCGGTCTCCGTCCATGGTGACCAATAGGTATGTTCCATTAGAATAGACCTTTTCAATGACGTAAGGTCCTTCCCATTTAGGCTCCAGCTTCCTTTTGGTCCTTCTAGTGACTACGATCGGTGTCTGAACAATGAGGACAAGGTCCCCTTTCTTAAATGACCGCAGCACTACTCTTTTGTTGAAGGCATTTTCCATGCGTTGTTGATATATCTCAAGACTCCATTGAGCAATAAGCCTTTTCTCATCGAGGCTTTCTAGTTCGGCCAACCTGATCTGAACACTTTCTTCATTTGTGAGTGATTCTTGGATGGCAACGCGTAACGAGGGTATTTGAACCTCGAGCGGTAAAACTGCCTCACTTCCAAACACGAGCGCTATGGGGTTGCTCGGGTTGAGGTTCTAAATGTGGTTCGATATGCCCACAAGGCCTCAAAAAGCTTTTCATTCCAACTTCTTTTATTTTTGTCAACCATTTTTTGAGAATCTTACACAAAGTTTTATTAAAAGCTTCTGCCAATCCATTCGCCGGAGCATGGTATCTGGATGAATGGTTATACCTTATGTTGTACTTGGCATAGAGCTTATACAATGCCCCTTCCTTAAAGTACTTTGCATCGTCAGCAATGATGGACTCGGGAACCCCAAATCTGTAAATTATGTGGGTTCTGATGAAGTCTGCGACAGTTTCCTGCTTAACATCTTTTAAGGCAACTACTTCGGCCCATTTTGAGAAGTAATCAGTTGCTGCTAAAATGTATCGGTGACCTCTGGATGACGGTGGTGTGAATGGTCCTATGACATCCATCCCCCAAGCGGCAAATGGCCACGAACATGTAGTGAAATGCAGAGGTTCTAGGGGGCTGTGAATGAAATCACCGTGAAATTGGCATGTCTGACACCTTTTAACAAAACCTATACAATCAGCTATTATAGTTGGCCAATAGTATCCCAAGCGTTTTATCTGCATTTGTAGCTTAGGACCCGATTGATGGGCTCCACAGCTTCCAGAATGGACTTCTTTCATGACGTCCTCAACTTCATCTTTAGCGATACATCTCAAGAGCATTCCATCCAGAGACCTTTTATAGAGAATATCTTTCCACATTACAAATTGTATGGAGCACCTTCGAACCTCGGTTCGTTTGGCACGGTCATCTGGTAACCTCCTGTGTTGCAAGTATTCCATGAATGATTGACGCCAGTCTAACAGGTTATCTTATCCCTCCAACCTTTCTGATGTTATAAGGACCGCATCTGTCTGTACGTCCACAGAGACCTTTCCATAAGGGTGCAATACTCTTCTTGCCCCAACTGTTATTATCATTTTCTCTTTTTTCGAAAGGCCTAAAGAGGCGGCGAGGCTAGCCAAAGCATCGGCCCTACCATTTACCCCTCTACGAACATGTCGAATCTGAAGCTTTTGGAATTTTGATAAGAGATAGTCTGCCCTCTCATAATAAGGAAAAAGATTGGGCTTTCTGATTTGGTATTCACCCTTCAGTTGCTTTATGATCAATTATGAATCTCCATATATTGTCAGATCGTCTATCGACACTTCTAGGGACAACTTGAGCCCCACAATTATGGCCTCATATTCAGCTTCATTATTCGAACAACGCTCCATTAGAGAGAAAGAATGGAGGATTATGCCCCCTTCTGGTGTAACGAAGACTATCCCAATACCAGATTGGTTATTCTTTGGATCGTTTTATTTTTCACCATCAAGACTCCTTGAAGCACCATCAAAGTACATCTCCCACCCTTTTTTAATCTCTGTCTGCATGACCTCTTCATCAGGGAGATCCAACACTAGTGGAGAATCATCCAGAACGGGGTGGGCTGCTAGAAAATCTGCAAGGTCTTGTCCTTTAACCGCTTTTTGTGGAACATACTCGATATTAAACTGATGGAGAATAGCTGCCTATCTTACAAGTCGTCCTGTTAATACCGGTCTTGCCAGAATGTACTTTAAGGGATCAGTTCTAGATATTAACTGGATTTCATGTTCTCCCAAATAGTGCTTTAATTTTTGGAGAGCGAATACCAAAGTAAGGCATACTTTTTCCATAGCCATATACGTTAGTTTGGCTCCAACTAATGTCCAACTCAAATAGTACAAGGAATTTTCTTTTCCTTGATCATTATGTTGAGCTAGCAGAGCTCCTAGGGAGGTATCAATTGCTGCCGTGTATAGGATCATGGGTTTCCCTTTCACTGGAGCCATCAAAACTGGCGGTTTCATCAATTAATCTTTGATTTTGTCAAATGCCTCTTGACAAACTTGATCCCAAACAAATCGGGCATCTTTTTTCATAAGGCGTGAGAAAGGCTAACAACGCCCTGCAAGATTATAGATGAATCTTCTGATGTACGCGAGTTTCCCTTGCAGACTCCTGAGTTCTTTTAGATTCCTCGGGGGTGGCATCTCCAAGATAACCTTTATTTTGGCGGGATCAACCTCAATCCCCCTATGACGAACCACAAAGCCTAAAAATCTTTTGAAGAAACCCCAAATGCACACTTTAAGGGGTTCATCTTTAACTGGTACTTTCTGAGCCTTTCAAAAATGACCCTCAAGTCTTTGAGATGGTTAAGACGAGTTTTGGACTTCACTACTAAGTCATCCACATAGCATTCTATGGTGTCATGGAGTATATCATCAAAGATAACTGTCATGGCTCTCTGATATGTTGCTCCGGCATTTTTAAGCCCGAAAGGCATTACTTTATAGCAGAAGACCCCTTTGGGTGTTCGAAAAGCTGTAAGTGCTTCATCTTCCGGAGCCATGCGGATCTGATTGTATCCGGAATATCCATCCATAAAGGATAGGACCTCAAATCCCACAGTGGCATCCATAAGGAGTTCTGTGATGGGGAGAGGAAAGTCGTCTTTAGGACAAGCTTGATTCAAGTCTCAGAAGTCAATGCACACCCTAATTTGACCATTCTTCTCTGACTGGTACGATATTTGCCAGCCAAGTGGGATACGGGACTTTCCTAATGAAACCTACTTTAATGAGCTTGGTAATCTCTACTTCGATTTAAGCTACCAATTCAGGCCAAAACTTCCTTTGTGGCTGTGTAATAGGCCTCTTTCATTACGGATGGCTAACCTATAAACAACAACCTTTGGGTCAAGTCCAGACATCTCTGTATATGACCAAGCAAATACATCTCGATATTCTTTGAGAAAATTGGTATACTGTTGGATTTCTTCTTTAGACATCAAGGCGCTGACCATGGTTGGCCTCGGGTCTTCTTTGGTTCCAAGATTAACTTCCTTGAGCTCATCAATAGTGGCTTGACCCCCTTCTTCGTATTCTAATGGAGCCGGAGAAGAATCTTCATATTTGGTTGCATAGGAAGTCATGTTCACTGTTTTCTTAACAAAAGACTTAGAATCTTGATACCCTAGGCCTCTTCTAGGGTGCTTCAGTGTTCTTCCAGTGAGTAGAGCATCAGCTTGTTCTTCATTCATCATCGTCTCAAATATAGGAAGATTGTGGGTTGAAGTGCAATCCAAGCCAACCTTTTGGAACATTTTCACCATCTTTGGACTATTATCGGTCTTCTGAATAGTTATTTTTAGCTTGACTTGCCTCATCTGGGGTTGTGTTTGTGTATTATGCAAATTCCCCAACCCATGAAACTTGATAGGGTTTAATCCCTTTTTATATGGAGGGACAAACAAGTGTTGATAACTCTCGACATGCGAGCTATCCGTTTTCCTTAAGGGCAACACAAGTTCCTCCTTGAATGCTTTCAACGTGCTTGAGGATCCTTATTCCTGCGCACTAGACCTTCTTTGTGATTTTGGGACATAGACAAAGGTTTTTCTTTGGAGACTTGCTCTCTCTTTCCCTTTCTTAAACCCTTACTTCCACCTACTGACACATGTTCATAAAAGCGTGCATCTGCATAATAGGCTTCCACGCCATGAAAAGGAGCTTTATCTGCTACGATGCACCCATCTTTTTTCTCGTCATCTCACAACGCATATTTTAGGCACTGATGTAAGGTAGACGGGATGATGCCATTGGAGTGGACCCAGGGCCTTCCCAAAAGGACATTATATGAGGTGTCGGCATCTATTACCAAGAATTCGGGTCATATTTTTGCAAACCTGGTGCTCAATTTAATTTTTCCCACCGATCTTTGCTTATTTTGATTAAAACCTTAAATTACTACCATGTTTGGCTGAAGACTCGAAATACGAACCCCCAAGACGGATAGGGTCCTTTTTGGTAGCAGATTCACCATCGATTGCCCATCTACTAACTCCCGGGATATCATCACCTCGTTTACTTTACTGGTAATATAGAAGGGTCTATTGTGATTTCGATCAACAATTTGCATGTCTTCTTTTGTGAAAGTCACCATTGTTGAGGCGCTTTGCAGCAACCCGTTGATGTTTTGCTGGTGATTCCTGGGGACGCAATTCATTACAAAAGTCCTCGGGTTTTGTCAAAGCAAGGACAAGAGACTTTCGTAGCTCATCAGATAAGAGAAGATCATCGTATACGCTCAACATCAAAGGGGTCTTTTTTAAATGAGCTAGGACATCATATTTAACATAGTTTGCTTTGTCTCCCGTCGTGGTGTCCTCTTGCACCGGGATATCGACTAAATTTTTCTTGCGTCCATGGACAATATTAGCCTCTTGGTCCTCTTCATGTTCTTCTTTAACCTGTTGATCGCTTTTCATATATAGCTTGTGGCGACTCATCAATTTGGACCATGTTAGTGGAAGCAACTGATGACTCTTCATCTCCCATTTCCTGGATTTGGGGGCAATGACCCAATTGGTTTAACGTTTGATTAATGGCCCTTTCTCTCAAATATAGAGGATCATTACGGTATATATTTTGCTCCCGTTGAAATATCTTTTCCATTTGATCCAATGAGGATATACATAATCCAGCCAAAGAACAATACCAGTCAAAGGCAATACCTCCAAGAGAGAGGGGAAATTGCTTAAGACATAGGGCAGAGTTTCGAGCCGTTGGTCCACATTATCGCAAGAACCGATCAACATGACTGCGAGGGGAACCAAAACCCTTATATTTAATGAAGTTAGGGAGATTATATCCTTCAGGGAACTAGACTCGCCTTACTTCAGGTGTGTAATATCCCGAACTTCGGGAGCCGATTAAAAATACCATCTGGGCTCCGAAAAATAAACGGGCACTAATTTTGAGCAATACTCGGGTATTAAAAGCTTGTGGAAGCTTAAAAGAATTTTGGGGCAAAAATTGTAATTTTTGAAATGTTGGAGGTATTTTTGTAATTTTGAAAAACTTTGGGGGTTAATTTGGAATTTTGAGAAAAATTGTGGGAGTGCCACCTCATATTTAATCTAACATGACTAAGCTATCTAAACAATTTAATATAAGATAAATAAGTGAGGATTTTCGGATAAAGAAAAAAAAACAAATGAAAAGCCAAAAGAGGAAACTTTCCTTTTCGGGAAAGTTGAAGAACAAAACAAAGAGGGAAACAGGGGCTTCGGCCGAGATGAAATCAAGGGAAGAGGAAGGGAGGCCTTCTTCGACAGAGCTGAAATCAGAGATGGAAGATTGAAGGAAATCGGGAAAGGGTAAACTCTTAAGCTTTAGTGTGTATTTCAGTGTGTGTTTTTGGGGTGCTCAGTGTGTATGCGTGAGTGTTCTAAGTATGGTGTAGTGGGGGAGTGGTTGTGTATCATGTGGGTATGTGATGTTGTGTATGTTAGCAAGATATGAGGTGAAACCGTGGGTTTCAAGGTGAATTGGAGGGGGTGTTGCGTGAACCCATGAAGAGTGTGTGTAACAGGTGTGTTCTTGTGTGTGTTTATATTTAGGGTGAGTGTATATGTAATGATCCGTGAATAAATAGGTGTAATTGTGGGAGTTAATCATGTTAATGGATTTTAATGAATCCATGTAGATGTTTTCCAAAGTGTTGGGGGACAAATTAATGGGTGTATATGTGAGTTGGACTGTTGGAGCAGCCATATGCCTCGGCTGAAGGTTGAAGAAAGTGTGTGTGCGTGAAGGTGTAATAGTGTGTGGATTTGATTTGAATAGTGACTGTTTTTGTCACTAAAAAATCAATTAATCAGTTTTAATCCAAAATTTTTATAAATAGTTAAGGCCAAAATTAGACAAAGTGCAAAACTGTAACCCCTAATGTTTTTACAAGAACTACTCTCTGGAATTGTTTGGGAATTTTTGGGATCCGTGAAGGGTGCTAAATTGGGATACCGATTAACAAACTATATCGAATTATTTAGCATAGAAAACCTAACATTTTTAATCTGAAAATTTTATGGTAACCTTATTATATGGATATGTTTAATATAAATTTCAGGCCATTCTGAGGCCGATAGGTATTTTTTGCGAAACTGGCCTTTTAGCGCTAGGTCCGGACACCGGTTCGGGATTTTCGGGAAAATTTTTTTTAAAATACTTTTTTGGCTAGAAATAACATCAGGATGTTTAAAATAGCGGTTTAAGATATTTTTGAGATTTTTCAGGTGCCAGAAACCCCTATGGGTGTTTTGGTAATTTACCACCCTGAATGGGTATTTTGGTAATTTACCACCCTGAATGGGTATTTTGGTAATTTTACCCATAAGAGGTATTTTGAAGTAAATTTACACACAGTAAGATTATTTTAGTGACTTTACTTATGGAAAAGTCATTTTTGATGATTAAAGTGTAACGGGGGGTATTTTGGTAATTTGCCACCCCGAAGGGGTATTTTGGTAATTTGACCTAAGAAAGGTAATTTTGCATAAATTTACATATGGGAAGTTTATTTCAGTGATTCTACTTATGGGTAGACCGTTTGGGTGATTTAAGTCCGAGAGGGACATTTTTGGTAATTTTACACCCTAGGGGCGTTTCGATAATTTTACATACCCGGTAAGGGGAGGTTCATTTTGGGAGCATGCGTGAGTTCGTATTACATTATACTTTTGTTCTGTAGGCTGTATTCTAATGGTTCGATTATTCCATTTAGGTTAAAGCTAAAGACTTCCGGTTAGGATAATTTAGCTGCGGATCCAGGTAAGGGATTCTATCTGAACCTTGGGTAAGGACTTTTGTCCGAACCCTTATTCGATTACTTGTACTCGTAAGTATTCCTTTGATATATTTACAGCTAATGCCGAACTCTAAGTTAGGTATTGATATCAGCATAGAAAACCCTAATGTTGAACCCGAATCGGTTATTTGGAAATCTTGTGATGCTCGCATGTTATTGCGGGCTGACCAAATTTGATAATTATCTGTATCCATTCTTTTGAATTGTTATGATTATATTCGATAATTATTCGCAGTCGTTTTTGTTGTTTATCAGTGATTTTTTTCGTATCCATTCTTTCAAATTGATATGATTATATATGATAATTATTCACGGTCGTTTTTTGTTGTTTATCTGTGATTTTTCTTCTGAAGTTCTGATTTCTTCTAAAAATCTCGAATGCTGACTTATGTCAATATGATTATTGTTATGAGAACCCGAATTGATTTCGGGGATATGAGCTTATGTTAACGCTCATTGATATTGTTAATTTCTGTGTTGACCTGGATACCTGTTTAGTAGGGAGGCGGTATAAGGTTGGTTGAATCCTGCATGAAACGCAGGCTAGTACCCAAGTGGACTAGTAATTATTTTAGTACATCATGCATGTGTACACTATATAAGCTTGCCATAATGGCATTGCAATCGCCCAGGATCAACTTTGATTTTTGATTTTTGATTTTTTTTAGCTAGAATGATTTGTACTTGGGTTGAAAGCCCTTGACAAACATTCATTGTACTAAGTTAGAAGGATTTGTACTGGGTTGAAATCCCTTGACAAGCCTTTATCGTATTATCTTATTTGATTTCTGCTTAGGTTAAAATCCCTCAGGAAATCTTGCTATATTTTTTAAATGAATTTCTGCTCGGATTGAAATCCCTTGAGCAAGGGAAATTTTCGTGGTACTTGGAAATGCTGACTTGAAAAGGATCTTCTATTGATCCTTTTGAATTTTGTTCTGATTTTTAATATTTATTTTGGCATCTATTTCTGATGAATTTTGATCATTTTGGATAATCATTGAGTTTTGATCGTTCGAAGTGTTTTGAAGATCATCGTCGGTTGAATTTTTAGAGTCGTGTTATAATCTCTTTTGTAGTCCTTGTACGACCTTACTGCGCTCTCAAAAGCTCACCCTTCGTTTGGCTCCCTTCTGCAGGTGATGATCAAATGTAGCATGTTCGGAAATGGGTTAGAGTATGTGTGAGATCCCGATGAGCCCATCACTACTGTGTAGGGAGACTCCTGCGTGGGTCAGTTTTGTCAACTCGTTCTATAAGAACTTGAGTTTGTAAAGAACCTAGATCTTAATAGTTCAAGTTGAGTAGTTTTGTAATATTGAATGTGAAGAGTTTGAGTTGATATCGGATTAACTGTTTTGGAACTATGTGTCAGTGAACAGGACTTGACAGGTTTGATGTGATCCGGTAGGTTAACGACGAGAGAGCTCAGGGCGGCGGAGCTTTGGATTTCCGGGGGTGTTACAAGGTGGGTACAAATCTCGAGGCAATGAGACCCCCGTATCTCTGGCCCTCACGAACTCCAATGTTACGTTAAGCAGATCTTCGGTCAAAATTTGTGAGAAGGAATAATTTTGCACTGAGACTTGGTCTGTCTTCTATATCATCATACCCTATTTGTAATGGAGATGATACATAAAACTTTCTATAGAACCTATCAGCCAGTGTATCCCAGTCAGGGATAGATTCCGAAAGGAGGTTCAAATACCAAGCGAGGGTCGTCCCCTCTAAAGACAAAGGGAACTGCCTTAACAAGAGTGCTTGACTTCGCTCTGTGTCGCCACATATAGCGAGAAACAAAACAAGGTGTTTCCTAGGGCAACCAGATCCTCTATATAGATGAAAGTGATGAATGATGTAGCCTAAGGGATACAATACTTGATCTACCCAGGCTGGGTATGGTGCCCTTATTATCTGCCACATCTGAATAATTGTTCTATCTTGATTCATCAGGTTGTTGTCCATATCAATCAATATTCTTGTTCTAGCAAAGCCTGTCCTCTGTATATTTTATAACTGATCTTGCCTGGTCACGAGCATTGTGTGTGACTTCAACATCTCTTGTACCAAAATCAACATCCACTGTGATGATGTTGCATGCAAACCGGTCATCAACGGAGAAATGGGAGCTTCCAATACTTTCCCCATCATATGTCCCTGCCTGAGGATAATATGAGTCACCAGACTTGCAAGCATAAGAACATGTCTCATCTTACCCCACTAGCAAGGATCTAAACTTTTTCTCGATATCTTCCAGAGTTACATCTTGTCCATCAAACATAAGCGTTGTATCTTTCTCTTCATTACTACTTAATTCAGAATTTGACTGATATTCTTGGGGAAAGAACTCATGGAGAGAAACTGGCAGCCTAGATGGTTGGATCAACAACTCCTTAGTGGTTGGATCTCCCTTGTAACGTTTCTTAGAGATCTTCTTCTTTTTCTTCTTGTCCTTGAGGGCTTTCAATCTCTTGAATTTCTTCAAGACTTCTTGTTGTCTACTTGCAACATGTGAGGCCTGCCTAGACCATCATTGACGCCTTTTCTTAGCACCCCTGCTTTCAAAAAGGACCCATTCCCCCTCGTTATCAATAGAAAGGGAGTGAGGTGCATCTGCTGAGTGAGGACTAGAGACTTAATATTTCTTCTGGTTTAAGTGTCAATGTGATAGGGTTGGCTGTGGTTTTCTCAATATGAGGGAGGCTTATGTCACCTGCATTGATGAGATTTTTTATCCATTCCTTTAAGACAAAACACTTTTCAATAAGATGATTTACCAAACGATGATAAGGACAGTAATTAGGGTCATTGATTTTTCCTTCCTTGCTAGGTCTTTTTACCTGAGGGAGGGTTATGAGGTCTTCATTTAACAATTCCTCGAAAAGGTCCTTGATGATATCATCAGGAAAAGAATACTTTTTATCCATCCTTTCCTTTAATGAAGGTCTTCTTTCACCCCCACCATTTCCTTTCTCGACTGGGTTCTCAATTTCCTTTTTGTTTTTAGGAAGAACTGCAAGTTGCTTTCTTTTTTCCTCTACTAAAGCGATTTCGACTTTATCAATGGCTTTAGATCTCACTTTTCTTTGGCCCAAGTGCATTTCGAGGTCATGTGCTCTTGTGCACAAGTCATTGAACCCGTTAAAGGTTTATGATAACAGGTGTATTGAGAGTTCATGCTTAAAATTATGTAAGAACATTTATAGCATTTCTCCTTGGCTAAAGTTGTGAGAACACCTAAAGGTGAGAGCCAGCCATCTTGCAATGAAATCGGATGCTGACTCATTGTCACGCTGCTTTTATTGATCAACTCCGCTATACTCACTTGTCATTCTGTATTACTGAACTGGTTGTAAAACTCCCTGATCAGAGTGTCCCAGTTAGGAATTAACCCTTCTGGCAGATTGGAGTACCATATGAAAGCAGGTCCCTCCAAGGATTGCACGAACAGTTGTAGCCATAAAAGCTTATTTTCGTCTAGATGGGCTAAACGAGCAATGAAATGAGCTACATGTTCTCTTGGATTTCCTTTCCTGTTAAATCTTCAGAAGTCTGGTTGAGTGAAAGTGGACGAAAAAGTACTTGGTCTACCCAGGATGGGTATGGTTTTGTTACCAAGCTAGTAGTGGGAGTGGTCCCATCTTCGACTTTCCTTGTTTCCCTTTTGACTATACTGTCGATATATGATAAGAGATTTGGGTCCAAACTTCCACTGGGTAGGTGATGTTGCTTAGGGCCCCCTCCAGCATAAAGGTTTTGGGTTTGACTTGTCTTGGCCTCTGCGAATGGTGTGTCGAAAGGTTGGGAGCTATGGTTGACATAACCATCACCTCTCATAAAGATTTTCCTTTGATCATGACGCTTTGGATAGTCATGGCGAGATGATGACTTCTTTTTGGTTGTGGCCTTTGCTAATTTAGCTGTTAGGCCTTCTATCTATGCCATCATCATAGCCATCCGATGGGCCATCTGGGCTTTTAGGCAAGCAACCTTATCATCAAAGAGAAGTTATCTTCATTTTTATCATTTGGTATTGAATGCCGATCTTGTTCAGTATTCTTGCTAGAAGAAGGGGAAGAAGTCTAAATAGTTTAGGCACTTTCAGGAGATGCCAGCTTATCAGGCACTTCTTTGAACAATGGATTAATAGCCCCCTCGATATGTGCCCCTTTGGCTGTCATAGAGCGAGTTACACGGACTGAGCAGCCCTCCTGAGGTACTATTTTCTTATCTTTCCTCAGGTTCATCTTTCTTAAGTCTGCGCTGGATGCTGTGGAACTTTGACTATTAACCACACGCACCTTTTCCCTCACGTTCCTTTTAGGTTTTGTCCTTTCCTTGCCTCATTCCCAAAGACTGGTGACTCCGTGGTTCTTATCTCGCCTGTTTCAAGGCTCAATGTCTTATTTAGACTAGCAGCTATAGCGGCTGCATCTATCTGGGACGACTGGTTTTGAGAGATAGACCCGTCCTTATGCCCTATTGGTTTTGACCCTACTACCATCGTAGAAACAAACTCAACATATTTACGTGGCCAGACAGGTGGGATATATCTCCTGAAGTTTCCTGATGGCATATGCCTGTTTGGCTCGACATTAGCTTCCAAAGTCTTGGCCCTATAGAGGACTTTAATTTCACCAATATTTCTTGGTTGATTTATTTGAATTTTAACCGATTCCCGTCCATGTTGATTATTTTCCAATGGAATCTTTTGGGACCCAATGTACTTTCTGGATAGGACACCCCTTGGTAACCCAGTCATCGCTGGGCGGCGCACCTGAGAGGGCAAGAAACATCCTCGTGGATTATCCTGGCGAGGTCCATGGGTTTTGACTGGATGCGGCCTTAGCTTATGCCCCAGTGGCTTTACTGCGTTAGACGCCTTTGCTTCATAAGCTGTGGGATGTGGACCCTGAAGCCTTTGCTTCACAGGATAATGCCCCCTTGGGAAATTGAGGTCGTGGCCTATTTTCCATAAGTGGTGGGCCCTTAAAAATTTGAGGTCGTAGCCTATGTTCCAAAAGGGGTGACCCTTGGGGAAACTGTGGTCGTTCCACAAGTGAGGAGCCCCTAGGAACCTGTGGCCTTGGCCTCTGTTCCTTGAGGACTGACCCCTTAGGGATTTGTGGTCGTAGCCTGTGTCCCCAGGGATATAAGCTTGTAGGTGGCCCATGTTCTTTTGGCGGGTGGCCTCTAAGAACTTGTGGCCTTGACCCTCATTCTATATATGGCATACCCCTATGAACTCGTGGCCTTGACCTTTGTTCAATAGATGGTATGCCCCCAGGAACCTGTGGCCTTGACCCTTGTTCCATAGATAGGAGACCCCTAGGAACATGTGGCCTAAACCTTTGTTCCATAGGAGTTGACCCCTTGGGGACTTGTGGCCTTGACCTTTGTCCCAAGGGGTATGAGCCCGTAGGCCTAGTGATCTTTGGGGTAGAGGTTACAGTGTTGCATGATAGCAATGCATCTTTATATGTCATCACTTCTATCTTTCGAACCACGAGCGTGAATTTTGATCTTATGATTGTGATTTCATTCCTGCCAAATGCTCAAAATATAAGTTAGTGCTTGAAAAATGAATAATTAGATCAATAAATATATATTGCCCCCTTTTTTTTGAAAGAAACCTTTTTACGTATATATGCATATATATTTATTTTTGTTTTGTCAAAATGCCAAGTCTTAACATAAGAATATATGGCAAAAAGAACAAAGATATTGAAAATATTTTTCCGCCATGCATGGGCCAACCAAGTAAACCATTTTTTTTTTACTTTAGTTGATTTGGGCCATAGCGCTGCTGTAGTTTATATTTCTGTTTCGTTATGTATAAGCAGAAGATGCAACGAGGCCCGCTGGTAAGGCCTCCAATCACCACCATGAGGTCCAAGGGTCAATACCCCCCTTGATGGTTGAACTATTGCGCCCTATTTGTTTTTTTTGCTTTTCTGCTGTAGCCATTTTATTTCTGCTTTGAACAGTAACTTGACCAAATTGACACAGAAAATATGAACAGTAAATAAAGAAGTAGAAACATTTTTTTTCAAAAATATGCATCTATATATGTATATGTATAAAAAAAATGCATTTCTAAAGATGGGAGGAGGAACAGGTCCCACTGGGCGTGCCAAAATTTGATGACACATTTTTCGTCGCTATTGATTAGCGTCAAATCTTGCGTCACAAAATCCCGTCGTACGTATATAACGATGTTTACTATTTTATATAGCAGATTCATATTCCCGGATGGCTAAAAAGCCAACCGTTAATTACGTCCACAACGACCTCTGATTAAAAAAATGCAAATAAAATAATATGAAAATATAAATAAAATTTATGCATCATATATTCAAAATTTACATAACAATAAGATAAGAAAATGAAAAAAAAGGTAGGATTCACCCTGAACCCATTTCTCTCTCTCTCTCTCTTTTTTCTTTTCTTTCTTTTCTTCCTTCCTTTCTGCCGCAACAGTGGCTCCCTTTTCCTTTGCTTTGCTGAGTCTTCTCTCTTTTGTTTCTTCTGCTTCGTCCTTTCTTCCTCCTTTCTCTTGAGTCTTTCTTTGATTCCCTTTTCCTTCCTGCTTTTTCCTGCTCCTTCTTCGATCCCCTTTTCCTCTGCCAGAGAACTCCTTAAATAGTTGAAGTCCCCTTTTCTTGAATGGCATTTCTCTTCAAGTTAATCCCATGTGTTGATAAAATTAAGCCTATCTTTATTAGTTACTATCTCTTATGTCCAAGTCTTTCAATAAAATCTGACTTTATCTAACTTCTGAGAAAATCTAACTTCATTCATGGATATGGCCACATTTATCTCAATTGGGCCATAGCCAGCCCAATTCAATATTTATTGGACTTTTAAAAGCGGACCAAAATTTTGGGCTTTATTTTGGCAACCTCCTTTTGTCAAAATTTTGGTGCCAACAACCGCGTAGGTCAAGCTTAGCTTCTCAGCTTCATTACTGTCACCCGGTTGATACTATCCATTTGGCAACGGCCTTTTAGCAACGGCATAGTCCGTCGCTAAAAGTGAACCCTAATAAGCGAATGTCCCCCTTATTTCTCTCTCTCTCTCTCTCTCTCTCTCCATCGTCGCCAGTCATTCTCTTGTCCTCTGTCGCTGCCATTCACTCCATCGCCTCACTTCATCACCGGCGCCCCAGTCCTCTGTCGTTGCCCTCCCCGTCCCCTGCAGCCTCTGTCCTCTCTCGTCCCCCTCCCCCTCAGCCTCCCCTCGATCTCTACTGTCGTTGCTCTCCCCCTTCCCCTCCCCCGTCACCCCTCTCCTATGTCGTAGCCCCTCACCTTTGTGGCTCGTAGCCCACAACCACTACAGTTCCGGTAGTCGCCCACCGCAGCGCCACCAACGGCCACTGCCCATCCTCGATCGGTATGTATTTAATTTGATTTGTTATAGTGTAATTGAATCCTGATTTGGTATAATTGTATTTGTTATAATGTAATTGAATTTGATTTGTTATAATGTAATTGTATTTAATCTGTTGTAATGTGATTGCATTTGTTTGTTATAATGTAATTGAATTTAATCTGTTGTAATGTACTTGTATTTAATTTGTTGTAATGTAATTGTAACAGTTAAACCCTAATTATCCCTAATTTGTTCCTAATTAACCCTAATTGAACCAAATTAACCCTAATCAAACCTAATTATCCCTAATTTAACCAATTAATAGTAATTAACCCCGAGTAACCCTAATTGAACAAATTAACCCCAATTAAATCTGATTAACCCTAACTGAACCAATTAATTGTAATTAACTCTTATTCAACCTAATTGTACCAATTAGCCATAATTAATCCCGATTTACCCTAATTTAACCAATAAACCCTAATTAGCCCTGATTATCTTAATTGAACCAATTAACTGTAATTAGCCCTGATTAAACCTATTTGAACCATTTAACCTTAAATCCTAATTAGTCAGGATAAACCCTAATTAACCTAATAAAGCCTAATTAATCTAAGTACATCTAAATTACTCGAATTATAATCGAATTAGCCTAATAAAGCCTAAGTACATCCAAATTACTCGCGATCCCGCTCCACCCCCCACCTCAATCACGCTCCACTGGCCCACTGGCCATCGCCCGCAACCTCGGCGACCGATTACCGCACTACTGACCAATGGCCAACCGCCCCCTACCTGTACATATTATTTTAATTAAATGTTAGAATTTTTAATATTTTAGTAAAAATTATTTTTGTTACATATTAGAATTATTCTGATTTTTTGTTTGTTTGTGAAAAGGTCATTTATTCCATTAAATGCAAAACTTACATGCCTATGTTTATGTATAATCTACATAGTACACTAAACTCTCAATTAATCTGTAGTACTCTTATTTCATCAATTCCCTACGCCCTACATAATGCTATATTCTTGGCATTTGCTGTGACTTGTTGAATTATTCTGATTATAGTTAATTAGAATTATTTTTTTTCAAGTTATTCTGATGTCGAAGTGTTCTTTCTGATTTCCAGAATTGTTGTAATATGAAGTTTTAGAAATTGATGCCTTAGCCCATTGATTGGTAGTTGGTAGTCACATGGAAATTGAACCCCTCCACGAGGGGTAACCATAAAAAAATAATTCTGATTAACCCCGATTAACCCCTAACACATCCCTAGGTAACCCTAATTAACTATAATTAACCTTAATTAATCCTAATTCACCCTAATTAAACTTAGTTAACCCTGATCAACCCCGATTAACTGTAATTAACTATGTCACCCTAATTAAACCTAAACAACCCTGATTAACCCTAAGTAAATGTAATTAACCCTAATTAGTCCCGATTAACCCCTAACACATTCCTAGATAACCTTAATCAACCCTAACTAAACTCTAAGTAAACCCTAGTAATATATTCCTAATTAACCATAATTATTATAATTATAATCTAACCATAACTATATACTTAAACCCTGGACTCAATTACAGGTGAGACAATATCAACTCTGCGAATGAACTCAACAAATTTTAAAGTGACTCAATCTTAATTAACCTCTAATTAACACATTAACTCTAATTAACCTTAATTAGCTCTTACTTAAATCCTAGTTAACAATAATTAAGTCTAATTAAACCTAATTAACCCTATTTAGGTCGAATTAGTCCTCATTAGCATTAACCCTATTTAGCTTGAATTAGCCCTAATCGGCCTTAATTAGCCCTAATTAAAATTGATTAACCCAAATTAACCGTAATTTAATCTCTAATTAGCCCTAATCACTGCTGATTAACCGAATTAAACCCTGATTGTCCTGATAAACCGTACACAAACCCTAATTAAACCTAATTAGGGTAATTAGTTGTAATATGTTTTAGTTAGGCTCAACTAGCCCTAAGTAGCCCAAATTACTTCCTAAATAACACTAATTGAGTCTAATTAAATGCAATTAACTGTAATCAACCCTAAATTGCCCTAATTGCCCCTAATTAACTCATTAACTCGACATTTTCACCTTAATTAGCTATTATCTATTTAAGTTCAGTACAAAATCATTTGGTTATAGTGAACTTGAGCAGAGAAATTAAATCATCATTCCTAAATCCTTTAATATCTAACGATCCACCAAATCGGGATTCTCAAGTAAACTCGGTACTTTTGGTTGGTAAGTTATGGACTCAAAAAATTTCCTTAGCGCATCATGTTGAACCATCTCGTCTAAGATCTTATCTTCCGAGACTTTAGATAACACTTTTGGCTCGCAACTCTCCATGTCTGCAAAAGATAAGACTTTCTGAGACAAAAGGTCTTTCTCAGCTTGTCGCAGACATTTCTTGCCCTCCATTGTTCCTGAAGTAATTAGATGGTATATATACACAGTTTTTCTTCTGACTGATCATGTATGCCCAACATATGACTTGCCTTTCAACTGATGGGTTCCAACCAATATCAAGCAAAACAATTCTCGACGCCCTAACCAAATTTATGCCCTACATAGCTTGCCTTTCAGCTAAATAGGGTTAATGCTAACGAGAGCCAATTCAAGCTAAATGAGGTTGGCATAAATTTGGTGCCTTTCAGCTAAATAGGGTTAATGCTAATGAGAGCCAATTCAAGCTAAATGAGGTTGGCATAAATTTGGTTGGGGCGTCAAGATTTATGTTGCTTGATATTGGTTGGAACCCATCAGTTGAAAGGCAAGCCATATGTTGGGCATACAGGATCGGTCTGAAGAAAACTGTGTGTATTTATCATCTAATTGCCTCATGAACAATGGAGGGCAGGAAATGTCTACGACAAGCTGAGAAAGATCATTTGTCTTGAAAAGTCTTCTCTTCTGCAGACATGGAGAGTTGCGAGCCAAAAGTGTTATCTGAAGTCCTGGAAGATAAGATCTTAAACAAAATGGTTCAACATGACAAGTTTATAAAACTTTTTGAGTCCATTACTTACCAACCAAAAGTACCGGGTTTACTTGAGAATCTCAATTTGGTGGATCGTTAGATATTAAAGGATTTAGGAATGATGATTTTCTCTACTCAAGTTCACTATAACCAAATAATTTTATACCGAACCTAAATGAATAAAGCATTAAGGTGAACATGCTGAGTTAATGCGTTAATTGAGGGCAATTAGGGCAATTCGAGCTATTTAGGATCGATTACAGTTAATTGCATTTAATTAGACTCAATTAGTGTTATTTAGGGATTAATTCGGGCTACTTAGGGCTAGTTGAGCCTAATTAGAACATATAATAGTTAATTACCCTAATTGGGTTTAATTAGAATTTGTCTACGATTTATCAAGACAATCAGGGTTTAATTAGCGGTGATTAGGGGCTAATTAAATATTAAATTAACAGTAAATTAGTGTTAATTAGGATTAATCAGGACTAATTGGAGCTAGTTGGGTTTAATTAGGAATAGTTACTGTAAACTAAAGTTTAATTAGGGTTAATCAGTTTTAATTAGGCCGTGTACGTGGCCTCCTCGGTATGACTGCACGTGCCGTGATAGGAGCGTCCCCACCCCCACTGCATCCCCACAGATGTAGACACCGAACGCGGAGAACTCATCATTACATGAAGACGAAGTCCGCCGCATTGCTGCAGAGGTTTATAGGAGGATCACAACGCATAATCAAGTATAACCACTATATATGTTTAATTAGTGAACACTATACGATTGCTATTGAGATTAATGTGTCCGTGCCTTTACATGCAAGGCACTGCTGCTGGACATGCCAAGCCGGATCCAGATCACAGTGCCCCCATGGACGAGGACGATTAGCAGGACCCATCAGATCTGTGATTCGCCGAACCATGATCAGCCCTTCCCCTCCTAGCTCTTTGTATCCCGCTCTCGTCCCCCCCCCCCCGCCCGGGACTCGTATTTCCCTGCCCTACTCTATTAATGTACCCCTCTCCCGTGCTCTCCTGAATTTTGTATACATTTTATTGTTAGATTGTGAATTGTTGGACTGTAAGTTTGGTATTAAAAAATATTTTTTTAAAAAAATTAGTTTGACTTTTAGCTACGAACTTGATTCCGTTGCTAAAAGTCAAACTAATTTTAAAAAAATGACGTTTAGCGACGAGAATTCCATCGCTAATGTTTTAAAAGAAAAATGTTTAGCGACGGAATTTCGTCGCTAAATATTTTAGGCAATAAATTATTTTTGAAAAAGAAAAATAATAAAAAATACAAAAAATACAATTAGCAACGGAATATCCGTCGCCAATTGTATTTGTAATTTCGTCCTTGAAGATAACTTTAGGCAACAGATTGAAAAATTCCGTCTCAAGACTTTTAGAGACAGGGTTGTAGGCACGGAGTTTTAGTGACGAGGTGTCCGTCGCTAAAACGCTTTGCCGACGGACTGCGGACTTAAGCGACGGATGTGTCCGTCGCTAAAAGTCATTTTTCTTGTAGTGAGCATGTACCAAATATTCACGACATAAAACACGGATCATGAGTCGATGCACTGTTATATAAACCCTTAGCTTTTCTAAATTGTCCAAACTGAACATCCAAAGGCTCATTACAAGGCAATACTTTGTAATGAGTACTTTTGAATGGGAAGTAAGGGTTTTTATGCATTCATGCCTTTAAAAATTGATAACATATACAACAATCTTTTTAAAATATCAAAATTCCTGAAAGATGGAATCATTAGGTTAATTTGCAAGAACATGCCATAACCGAAATGATTCCCTTTAGAATTTGTTGACAACAAGTTGGACCAACTCATTGTTGACGAACATCACAAAATAACAACGAATATTCCTAATGCAGAAAGCCGAGTCACGGACTTGATATTGTCTCACTAGTGATTGTGATGGGGTTTACAGTTCAGTTAGGGTTAGGTTGTATTTAGGCTTATTATTAGGGTTAATTAGGATTTGTTTAGGATTTATCAGAGCAATTAGGATTTAATTAGGATTAATCAGTATTTATTAGGACTGATTACGGCTAATTAGTGCCAATTTGAGCTATTTAGGGTTAATTAAAGTTAATGGATTTGGTGGCAAGTTAATTAGGGTTGATCAGTGTTGATTAGGATTACTTAGGGCTAATTAAGGCCTAACGGGTTAATCAGTGTTTATTAGGGCTGATTACGGCTAATTAGTGCCAATTTGAGCTATTTAGGGTTAATTAAAGTTAATGGATTTGGTGGCAAGTTAATTATGGTTGATTAGTGTTGATTAGGATTACTTAGGGCTAATTAAGGCCCAACAGGTTTAATGCTAGTTAGGACTAATTAAAGCTATTTATGATTAATTAGAGTTAATTGAGTTTAATTAGGATTAATTAGTGTCAATTAGAGTTTAATTATCATTAAATTAGGGTTAATTAGTATTAATTAGGGCTAATTCGAGTTATTTGGGGTTAATTATAGTTAATTGGTTTAATTATAGTTAATTACTTTCAATTAGAGTTTAATTAAGAGTTAATTAGGATTATTCATTGTTTATTTAGAGTAATTAATGCTAATTAGTGTTAATTAGGGTTTAATAAGGACTTACTTAGGGCTTAATTAGGATTCATTCATTATTATTAGGATTAGGATTTTGGGATTGTCGAGTTGATGATTGACCTTTCGGTTTAAGTTCGAAAGTTTATACAATTCTACAATAATAAATAACCATAATTAATGTTGCTAAATTCCATAACCATTCTATCAATAATTACAACAATAATTATAAAAATAACCAAAATCATAACAATAATTAGAATAATAATTGCAATAATAACCATAATTAATTAGGGTTTATCAGGGCTATTTTGGATGTAATTAGAGTAATTGGGATTTAATTAGGCTTTTCTAGGTTTCAATTAGGTTAATTAGGGTTTATCCGATTAAATTAGGATTTACTTAGGGTTAATTGGTTCAATTAGGTTAACCTGGTTAATTAAGGTTAATTGGTTTAATTAGGGTTAATCGGGTTTATTACGGTTAATTGGTTCAATTAGGATTAATCAGGATTAATTGGGGTTAATTGATTCAATTAGGTATAATCAGGATTAATTACGGTTAATTGGTTTAATTAGGAATAATCAGGTTTAATTAGGATTAATTAGTTCAAATAGGGTTAATCAGGTTAAATTACTGTTAATTGATTTAATTATGGATAATTAGGGTTAATTTGGTTTACTTAGGGTTAATTGGTTCATTTAGGTTTAATCAGGGTTAATTACAGTTAATTAGTTCAATTAGGTTAATCGGGGTTAATTAGGGTTAATTGGTTCAATTGGGGTTAATCGAGATTAATTAGGCTAATTGTTTCAATTAGGTTTAATTAGCATTAATTACAGTTAATTGGTTCAATTACGGGTAATTAGGGTTAATTTAGTTTACTTAGGATTAATTGGTTCAAATAGGTCTAATCAGGGTTAATTATGGTTAATTGGTTCAATTAGGATTAATCGGCACTAATTAGGGTTAATTGGTTCAATTAGGATTAATTGGGATTAATTAGGGCTAATTGATTCAATTAGGTTTAATTAGGGTTAATTACGGTTAATTGGTTCAATTAAGATTAATCGGATTTAATTAGGGTTATTTCATTCAATTAGGGTTACTTAAGGTTAATTACTATTAATTAGTTAAATTAAGGATAATTAGGGTGAATTTCATTCAGTTAGTGTTAATTGGGAATAAATTAGGGGAAATTAGGGGAAATTGTTACAATTATACTATAACAAATTAAATACAATTACATTATAACAAATCGAATACAATTATAAAAAATTAGGATTCAATTAGACTATAAATTAAATACATACTGAGGCTGGGCAGTGGCTGTTAGCCGGCCCTGTGGTGGGCAGTGGGCGGCCGCAAGGACTGCGGTGGCAGTGGGTGACGGTCGGGCCTGCAATGGATAGGCAGTGGGCCACCAAGGTAAGGAATAGCGGTAGAGGAGAAGGGTGGTGGTAGAGATGTCAATGGGTCGGGCTTGGGCCGGCCCAGCGGGCCAGATAAGAAAAAGACTAGGGTAGGGCTTCGGGGTTGGGGAACCGGACAAGGCCTGGCCCGGGCCCACTTCGAGGGTACCAAGGCTTAGTCCAAGCCCAAGCCCTAGGCCCTAACTTTAGGGTAGGGCTAGCGCCAGGCCTAGCCTGAAAAAAATTATTTTTTTTAAATTCTTTCTATTCATGTTTTATGTAGCGAAAAGAATAAATTTTGGATAAATTTGTTCATAGACCCTCCCCCTTTTGCTTAATTATCAAGTCATTTAAAAATTCCTTCCCTTTGTTCCGGTAAGATGCATGTTCCTTGTGACCAACTGGCCCTCTCAGATTCATCTCTGTCATAGTTTTCATGTTCTACTTTACTGTGGTGGACTCTAGAGTTAAGAAACTTGAAATAATACTAACCAAAAATTGTTAGAGTAAGATGGATACACCCATAATAGCTTGTTTCTAGAGCTTTATAAGGACGATAGAAGTTTATTTAAGAACAACTTACGGTCTTGTTTGCCCAATTAAACTACAATATTATCCTAATTAATTACACATACATTGAACATATGTTATTCGAATGCTATATTATTGGTCATTTTGTCACATTAAAATTACTTTTAATACTTAAACAAGAGCATGAACATATAAAAGTGTTCATAAAGATGCTCACGAACGACTCATTAAGCATGAGATTTTTATATAAAGTTTTATATTAAAGTTGGACTATTTGCATAATTGTCAAGAAAATTAGAAGGCTTAAACTTAGATAACTTCAAAAGTCAAGCCCAAATAACCCAAGTCCAAGATATTAATCACAAAAGTCAAGCCCAAAAAATTAAAATTTTGGGCCAAAAAAGGGTCTGGCCCGGGCCCACGGGAAATGGGCCAAACCTGGGCCAAAAACGGGCTGGGCATTTTGGACTTGGGTTGGGCCTGACCCGAACCTTTTTAGCGTCGGGCCGGGCCGGGCTGGGCTTTTTCCTCCAATTCTTTGGCTTGGCCCTATAGACTAGGGCAGTCACTATTCATGTTTAGGACCGGGCTGGCCCGAGCCGTTTTAAGTCCGGGTCGGGCTGGATCCCGGGCAGCTCGGCCCTTTTGACATCTCTAGGTGGCGGGGGAAGGGGAGGTCGACAGCAGAGGAGAGGGGCAGAGGGAGAATGACGATGATGAAGTGAAGAGAGAGAAACGAAAGAAAAAAAGGGAAAATTTTGGTTTTATTATGGTTAACTTTTAGCGACGGACTCTATCGTCGCTAAAAGTATTTTTTTAATATTTTTTTTATACTTTTAGAGATAAAAATAACCGTCGCTAAAGACACTGTCGTTAAATATTTTTTCCAATTTTTTAAAAATTTTGACTGAAAATATAAAATTTGGAAAATTCTATTAGTAACGGATATTGGTCGTTAAAATCCCGTCATCTAAGATCTGTTGGTAAAAGTTTTTACCGACGGAGTTTACTGACAAACCTTAGACGACGGGTGGATCCGTCACTAAATATGGCTTTTAGCGACGGATTTTGGTCTGTCGGTAAATACCTTTTTTCTTGTAGTGTTTTTTTTTTCTTTTTTAACTCCAACATCACCCCACGAACGCTGCGCTTAAGGAATCGCCAAACATGGTTTTGGATTGGTGGAGTAAGGTCCCCGATGCGATAAGGAACAAAGTGGAGGCCACGGGATTCAATCTTTTCTTGAACGAGTTGCACATGTTTAATCGGTATAAACGGCTCCTCCTGACTTTGGTCGAGCCCTGATGGGACACCCCCAACACATTTCACCTACCATTCGAGGAGGCAACGCTCATCCCATACGATTTCATCAACATTACTGGGGTAAGGCATTGAGGGTCGCCCAATATCTTGATCTTATAATGTGGATAGAGACCGAGACTTTGTATAGAGAAGCTTAAATACATCCCGAAATTCAAGAAGGGGCCTCTTTCTTGCTTTCTATCATATAGGAGCACAATGAAGACATGGAGGTGGAGGGCACCGAGGACACTATGATTGATCCGTATGCCCGAGAATTTTTTGTGTATGTACTCGGGGGACACGCTGTTTAGCAACGGAGATGACTCCGTCCACCTTTGGTGCTTGATGGCGTTGGAGGATATTGGCAAGATCAAAGAGTGCAACTGGTTGATGTAGTGCTCTCATAGCTCTACCACCCAATGGACTCCGCATTAAACACGGTGGCACTGAGTTTTATGGCCTATAACGACGTACATGAGGTATATTCTTAACCCCCTTCTTCAGCTTATATCTCATTTCAAGTTTGTATTTTTGGAATGTTCTAATTGTTTTCTATTCTTATGAAGGTATAGGAATTCAAGACTTTTCCGCTGCACCCACTGACTTCAGGCCCGAGTAGCCTAGGGCAAGGAGCTGACCAGATATAGGTGGAACCGGAGAGGGAAGCACTTAGGTCTTAACGCCATCGCTTATCGCGAGGTATGAACAAGTACACTTAGCTACCGATACTTTTCGTAACTTGTTTTTAAAATGTTTTTCTGCATTTATATCTAGGATATGTCTTCTTTTAGAGATTGATTGCAAAGTGGCAAATCGAGGCTTAGTACCTCCAGGAACAGTTGCTGCCAAGGAGTCAGACACTATTGGTTGGCTTCTCTAACCAACAGTTTTACCTAGGTGAGAGGGTGCTACCATAGCATCAATCGAGACTGAAGCCTTAGATTCCTTATAACCCGTTCATGGATATGTTCATGCCCAGTACCTTTGACCGAAGCTCACACAAGCAACTACTGAGAGGGATGTCGGTCGACACCCTCAATTAGCGGAATGACCAACAGGCATACACTGTTACTGTTCAAATTAAGCTGGCACCCTTTTCGCAAATGGATGACATAGTATTCAATCCAACACCAGGTGAAGAGGGTGATGATCAGGACGACGATGATTCCCCATTACCCATTCATGGAGACGTTCATGCCCGATTGCTTTGACCGAAGCTCACGCGAGCAACTGCAGAGAGGAATATCGGTCCCTCAATTTGTCGAATGACCAACGGGCAAACACTGCTGCTGTTCAAATAGAGTTGGCACCCTTTCTGCTGATAGTCATAGTATGCAATCCAGTACTGGGTGAAGAGGACAACAATCAGGACGATGACACCAACAAAGACTACTCCCTTTTTATTCCCTTCCTTTCAAGGTCAGTGAATGTATTACAGCTGAATGGCGGTCACGAGATGACACCGATTCTCAGGCTAGATACAGAGTCAGAGGTGTTAGGTTCAAGCCCGTAGTGTGCACAAAGATGGCATTCATTCTCCATTCTCTAATTTTATGGCCAACTCTCCTTATATGCTTCTAAGTACTATGACTATAGGTTCCTGGCAAAAACCTTCGAGAGGGCATACACGATGATTCACAGCCTGAAGAAGATGGCCTTTCGGTTGCCTAACCAGCTTGTGAGCCGAGAGTTCGTAACGCGCGTAGACTCATTCTATTATCCATAGAGCCGATGGCACGTGCGGGATCATAAAAAGCGGACAAGGGCATAACCCTGCATCAAGGAAGGGTAATGAGGAGATGTCAATCATCTTCAAGAAAAAGAAATGTGCAACGGTTCCACCTCGTAGTCTGAAGGGGATGGAGACTAGAGAGCCAAGATCAGGGACTCCCACCAACACTAACATGATGAGCTCCGGGACATCGATGAGTTCAGTTAAGAGAATTCAGACTTTATGGTGGAGGAGAACTTAGGGGTCGTTTGACACGGTTTTTTTTGCTCTTTTTTTCAGTTTTAAAAATTGGAAAAAATAGGAGTGTTTGGTAACACTTTTTTTTCAATTTAAAAAGTGGCTTTTTAAATTGTAGAGTAAAAAAAAAGAGGAAAAAGCTCTTTTTGTTTTCACTTAAATTTTTTTTTGAGACCTCCACCACAACTCACCCATCGCCAGCAGCCACCGACAGCCACCTCCGGCCGCCGGCAGACACCACCGGGCAGCGGTGGGCGGTGGCCATCACCGCTGGCCAGAGGTGGCCTCCAGCCACCACCTCTGGCAGCCACCGTCGCCCGACAGCCACCTCCGGCCGCCGGCAACCACCACCGGGCGGCAGCCACCTCCGACCACCACCGTCGGCAGTCACCTCCGGCAGTCATCGCCACCCGACAGCCACCTCCGGTCGCAGGCAACCACCTCTAGCCGCCGGCAACCACCACCGAGCGGCCACCGCCGGTAGCCACCTCCAGCAGCCATCGCTGCCCGACAGCCACTCCGGCCGAAGGCAACCACCACCGGGCGGCAGCCACCTCCGGCCACCGCCGCCGGCAGCCACCGCTGCCCGACAGCCACCTCCCGTAGCTGGCAACCACCTCCGGCCACCGACAACCACCACCGGGTGGCCACCTCCTGCAGCCACCATCGCCCGACAGCCACCTCCGGCCACCGGTAACCACCACAGGGCAGCAGCCACCACCGCCGACAGCAACTGCCGGCGACTGCCGCGACAACCGCCGGCTGCCTGCCGGCAACCACTACCGGCCACCACTACCGTCGACCACCGCTATGCCCCACCACCGCCACCGCAAACCACCACAAAAAAAGTAAAAAAAAAAAGGTTATCAAACACTTTTTGTAAAAAAAAATAAATTAAGCTGCTCTTTAAAAACTGAAAACAAAAAAAAAAGTTCTGTCAAACAGACCCTTAAACTTAAGAAATTACGAGCCACACGAAGAAGACTACGGACATGAGATCGGCTCTTAGACTAGTCTAAGAAAAACTCTTCCATATGTAAACATATGGGTAAATTACACATGGCACCCTTGAGGTTTACCTAAAACTACACTCGGCACCTACTAGCTACACATTTATTTTTCTGTTAACAAAATCAATGAAAGGACGGTAATACCCTAAAAAACAAAGAAATTTACTAATCTATCATACCTTCTCCAAACACCATCCCTCAGTAGCTCTGTCTCTCTCCAATGGCAGCATTGCCCATAGAAGACTACTCAAACAGCCAAAGAATAAACCTCCAGATAGACCTAACCCCACTCCTCACCTTTCAAATCCTTACATCCTACTTGACCCTAATCCTCACCACCGCAATGAAATGGGTAAGCGAGATTGAGAATTTCTAGATTGAGAATTTTCTGGGTAAGCGAGATGGGTTTCGAGTTACTCAATCAAATTTGGTTGTTCTGATTTCTCCGGCTTGTTGGTTGGTTAAATCCATGGGATTGATGTAATACTGGGCATTTGAAGGATATATTTTGTGATTTATTTGGTGTTGTGAACGATGCATTTTTTCGAATTAGAGTCCACTCAGGAAACTATACATCCTCAATGATAACAAATGGACTAAGAAATTACCACGCACACAAATCAAACTCTCTACCAACATATGCAATGCAAATTGGCAAAAGTCGTACAGATATGTAGACCATAAGATAAAGAGAAGTAGTTTAGGGGTATATGAAGCCAGCTGGGACATTCTTGCCACATGCATTAAGAATGATGTTGACAGAAAAAAAGAAAAAGAAAAAAGATCAAGGTTAATGCCCAACAGATCGACTTCGATAGTGCAAAGGCAGACAGGCGCCTCGACATCGACAATTCCTTGGATGAGGGGGCAACATTAAGCAATGGAATTTTTGCCAAAGCCATCGTGCAGCTCTGCACAAATACTTAGCTTTAGGGGATTTACAAGGTAGGTATCCGAGGAAGCACTCACATTTACTAGGAAAAATAATAGAATATTAAGGGACTCCATGAGAAGATTATTGACTTCAGCTAGGTGGATCTTAATCATTGTGAATTGGAGTCCAATTACAGTGACAGGATTGTTGAGAAAGATGAATCAATAGAGCAACTAGGGTTTTTTAAAGAGGCAATTTGGGGGTTGGGTCTGGGATTTTGTTCGACCCATGCCATTGTTTTGGAATCTGATATGGTTCCTTTTGGGTTAATATATCCAATGATTGGTACTGGGTTAAGTTGTCTAAATTGTTCTAAGAGGAACAAGAGTGTCAATGCACAATTGAGTCTTGAGATTGAAGAGGTGACTGGAAGATCTAAGGGCATTTTGGGTATATCATAATAAATTAATGTTGCCCTAATTTTTTTTGACGATTCCTAACGGAAATGGGTTTTATGTAACACAATGACAAACTACAGGGAGTAGAGAGTAATAAAAATACGTAGCATGCACCGAGTGTAGTTTTAAGTAAACTTCAGGGGTGCGTGTGTAATTTACCCTAGATAGATTTTGCTGAAGTTGTATTTAAGCAAACCTATTTCCTATTCGACATTGCAAATTTGATGTTTAATATTATGTGAAGATACATGCATGCATGATGGACTACGAGAAAAATGTTGGAGTATGCATATTAACATATGATGGATTTTGTGCATTGAGCTCAAAATGGGTACAGGTATAGGCAAATACGAGAATAAAAACTCACAAAATTTTTTTGCCTTGTGTACCAGCTGGTATAAAAAAAAGAATCATTTAAAGACCCCAGCTCGGAATCAAACTTGTCATGGGGCTGGTCTTCCATAATTCAGACTCTATCTTCCAATTCTGCATCTTGCCTGGGGCTAAAGTGATCAGGTTGGCTGGATTGATTATCTTCGCATCCTCATCACAAATAAGCACAAGGATGTGCATATTATTAAAGCACGCTATCATCCATTCCAGATCTATGTAGTCCATCCAATACGTTACAGTGTCTTTGTTGGGCTTCACTATCAGACTCTGAGTCTCTACATCATTGCAGTCATAAAATGTTTCCCATCCTTTCATCATCTCTTTGGTCTCGATGTTTTAGACCGGCTCCGAAATTCCTCAGTATGGAACAACATCTCACTCCTTGATGAAAATAATGTTTAGTGTGGAAATGTGAGAAATAATAAGAGAGTCTAGCTATTGCCCTTGCTCTCGAGTCTTCCGAAGGGGCATCTTCTTTCAAGCTTCCACCTTTTCCTCATTTGTGGATATATCCTAGCCCAAATTGATCCTTCTTATCTTTGATTGTAGGGAAGCTAGGAAGCCCCTGGCAGTTGCGTCTTAAACCTTTGCCTGGAACTTTCCTTCTGGTGTATGTCCTCGTACTTAGGAAATTGCACGAGGCTGTCTATCTTGAACCCATTAAGAAGCAAGTCCAAAGGATCATGTTGAACCATCATATTATCCTTCTTGTTGTCCATTTGACCTATCTACAGTAGCTGAGAGTCCCTCATGATGGTGAAAATAGCCTTATTGAGCAACAATTTAACCATAGGATGCAATGACGAAGGTACTACACCAACCAAATGGGAAAACTAGCTAATGACCTCATGTACTATACGCAGTGTGTGATCCCATCCCCCTTCCCCCAATAAAGGAAATTGAGCACCTTAGATGAATCTATTTACGAAATGCGTGGAATGACCAAAATACCCGTATTTCCTTCCCCATTCTAGCTCAATGCCACTATTCTAACCCCTTTTCCTCCCCTCTCTCACTTCTACTCAATCAATCCCCCCAACCTCGCTTGCCGACAACCCACTACCACACATACCCTCGTACACCACTCACACCCACCCACTAGGGGTTGCCCCCCCACACCTAACACACACACACACACACACACAGTGAACCCACCCTACACCCATACCCCTACACACCCACCCACCCCACACACGACCACAACCCCCCCACACACACTATACACACGTGCACAGACGCACACCAACTCCACAGAGACACAAGCACACCTAACACACATAAAGTGAACACACATGCGATCGCACATGCGTGCATGCACGCACACACACAATTTCGGCTGCCCCTCACGCAAGCACACACCCACAACTCACACACAAATGCACATATCCCCATTGCATGCACAATGAACATATTGAACACACAAAACACACCAAACATATACACCATATACACCCAAGAAACACAAAGTGAACACAAAGAGGCACGTACATACATACAGACGCAAAAAATACACACACGCACCACGGTTTCCCCTCCATCTCACACAAAAACACACATACATACCCATTGCACGCACACCGAACACACACACACACACACAAACACACACTCACACATAGTGAACATACACACACACACACCCCACACAATGCACATTGAAAACACACCAACACGCACACAATGAACACGCACACACACACGCACACAGCGAGATGCTTTGTGTGTGTACGTGCGTGCACGCGTGTAGTGGGTGATAATTGTATGCAGATTTGTAAGTGTATGCATTAGCTAAAAGAAAGGTTGAGGGGTGGGTTGGGCCGACGGGGGGAGTATACATGCAAAGTCGGAAGCCACGAGAATGGTAGGGGTGGGGGAGAGGGGGGGCCTGCGTCTGGGGGGAATGAAGAAGACGTGGAAATTGTCATTGGAAAAAAAAAACTTAGTCAACATTTGAGTTGACCATACGCTGCTAAAATTGATGATTTCGGCTTAAGGTGCCTAATTTCTTTAATTATAAAGAGTTTACTGCTTAAATTAGAGTGGAAGGGGAGAAATCGCACATTGCAAGTAGTATAGAGGGTCATTAGCTACTTTCCCTTCCTTTGGAGTAAGGTAGAATTTATTGACAAAGCCGACATACAAGACACGTGAGTTTGCTTCTTGTATCTATACTACTTATAATGAGACTAATATTTTTGATATAACACCTTTTTAGTATTACATGAAACTCATTCAGCTCCCAACACATGAGGAAAATTGTAAAATATCATCACCCACTCTCCCTAACTCCAGTTACCTCAGAGACTCTCCGACTTCCTGTTCTTAAGTAACTGCCTTTCTCCCTTATCAACCTATCTTCCTCCAATCCTCCCTTTCTTCATCTCCTTTGTAGATTGAAATTGACAACTGACGAGCTCCAATTCTTTTTTTCAACACTCTAACGCTAATGTTCTCTTTGGTTTTGCGCTAGTGTTCTAGAGAAATGTGCATTTTTTCATTTCTTGCATCTCTTCATTTTCCACTCTGCATTTTCTCTTTTCTTCATTTTCCCTATCTCCTTTAACAACATCTCTGCGAGACTTCTCTCTGGCTTTATGATAATGATCCAGGGAAATGTGCATTTTTCTTTCATTTCTTGCATTTATTCATTTTCCACTGTGATTTCCCCTTCTCATTTCCTCTTCTCTTCATTCAACTTCTCCCTTAACAGCTCTCTGCAAAGTGACTTTTGGTGTCATTATTGGTTTTTTTTTTTGCTTCTTTGATAAAGATGAGAATATCATTGATAATAAAATGCTTTTGCAGTGGTTACAAGAGTTGCCAAACGGCAAATAAAGGTCACGACATTCCCGTGACTCGTTATACATGACCACAAAGGTCGATATTAATAAAGAACCTAATAAATTTAGACACATTATAATTGAATTATAGTAGAGCATATCATATATTATGACTCAACTTAAAGTAACATGCAAAGATTACAGGTCTAGAAATACAAAGGAATGAAACAAAAATAAGAACAAAACACAACGTGATAACAATAAAGCAGACAATCGGGGACCGCACGACTCAAAGGTGAGCACATCGTTAAACAAGGGATAGTACACCACCAAATCTTCAAACTGCAAATATTATCCTTCTACCGTCCTTTATCAAATCCGAACCAAATTTCATGAGACAAAGCAGAAAAACCACTACTCACCCACAACAGACCATGGTAGACACACATGATGCTTAATCACCAAAAGGAGTCCCCCCCCCCCCCAACACCCCAAAGAACAGATTGCCCCTACCCCAGACGGATCCCCAATCACAAACGCAATCTCCACCACTGTACATCATGGAACAGATAAGAATGAAACACATAAAAACTGAAGGATCTTTTAAAAATGACAATCAAACAATGTCAGCGCAATTCCGGTTACCGGCGATGCAGTTCCGGTCACCGCCAGCAAAATTTCGATCACCTCCAACAGAAGGTGGAAAGAAAGACGAAACGGGCAGATCTGTTTGGATCTACCAAGATCGACCGAGAATGGAGACTTACCGAGAGGTTGCCATCTCCGATCAGATTTGGTGAGGCGCCATACTGCCAACCGCCCATCACTTGTGTCATCGGCCACCCACTGATCAAGCCATAAGGCTACCACCACACCAGATGGAAGAACAGAAACTATAGACTGTAGTGGCTGCCGCCACATGCGTGCCGAAGCACGGTGGGGCGGCCATGGTAACTATCTGTTGATCTTGTTGGAGAGAAGGCAAAGAAGATGCCTTTTAGAGAAAGAATGGGGTTGTATTTTTTCCATCATTGGTTAAGTTGGTGGCCTTTGGGAGGCCGTGGTGTACACACTTCGTTTTTGTAGTTATTTTACTACTCTGTAGTCCCTGGAGCAACCCGACTTTTGATTACATAATTATTAAATTTTATTATTAATTATAATTTATTATTAAGTTTAGACTTGATAATATAACTTAATTAATTAATTTAATCAAATCAAATTTAATTATTAAGTGTTCGATCCAGTCCAGTTTAAGAGTCCGGAGTCCGGAGTCCGGACCAGTTAACCGTGCAGCTCCTATCTTTGATAACCGGCTGCCTCGATTCCACGCTGTCGCGCGCCAGGTCTTTCGCTTTTCTTACGTGCTCCTCCATCCTCGATCACCAAATCCCCACTTTAGACACCACCGCCAAGTCTCTCTCTCTCCCCCTCTCCCCTTCAGTACATTTATATTCTTCTCTGTCTGTCTTTCGCGATCCGAGAGCCTGTGTGAATTCGCCCACCTGACTCGGCCATGTCAATACGATTCAAGTTCAGAAGCTCCGTCAGCTTCGACTCGGTCGACATCGACGGCCGAGCCTCGATCTCCGTGCGCGACCTGAGGTCCAAGATCGTCCGCCACAAGAACCTCAACATCTCTCAAGACTTCGATCTCGTCTTTTCCGATGCCCTAACCGGTCAAGGTCAATCCCAATTCGCTTCAATTCCCGTCCAAATTACTTGAATCACTCCCCCTTTTCGTTGGATTTTCTATATTTCACTTTTTGCGAATTCATATGATAGACTTCGGCAGATTTAAATGTTGACTTCACTTGGTGGTGTTTTTGAATTAGCTTAACTTGCCAAACAATAAATATTTAATGCTATTTGGGTTCAATATGGTTCTACTTCTATCTTAGGAATGCCTGATAACGGAGCTACTATTGCTTATATATGTACTCATGTATATAAATGTACACGTACATGTGTTTTATTGTATTATTTATTGTATTGCAGAGTACAATGACGGGAGCTTTCAAATTCCAAGCGGTTCAAGTGTAATTATTAAGAGAGTTCCAGCCGGAACCGTGTCTCAAGCTCTGTGAGTTTTTGCTATTGCCATATTTTTTGGTTTTGTTTGCAGGAAATCATCGTAGAAGGAATGCAAATGAGGAGCTACTGTTTTATGAGATTAAGTAGTGTGGAAACTATGAATAGTGTTGAGTTAGGAGCGTTCACAATGTTGAAACACGAGCAGCGTTAGGGCTGCCTACATCAACTTTGGTTTTGTGTGTTGAAGGACTAGATTCTGAATCTTTCGCTAGATACACAGCTATAACAATTGGTACAGGGCTAATCGTGACAATCGTAAACTAGTTCATTCATAGAAGCGTGAGGCGCTACTACGCTTCATACTAAAGATATATTTTTCAATTTTCAATCCCTGTGCACTAAAACCTAAATATTCCTGAGGCCACTCTATGTTAGTGTATCAGCTCACTCACTTAGCTTCTCTGTTGATGAATCTGAGTTGCAAGTAGCTAAACAAACCTCACACCCAGACCCAAGTTATTTATTCTGGACTGACTACTTTATCCGCACTCGCCCCCTTGCTCTCTTGTTGTCACAGGCACCAACATGGCGCCCCTTGCCTACCTATCGAAGCACCCTAAGACAGATGGAACACACCACTTCACGACAATTTATTAGGTTCCAAGTTCATAGGATGTGACTATGTTTTATGCCAACCGTCGACCTATTGCAATTCCCTCCTTTTTCTGGGCTTCAGACCAGCTCCATTTATTTAAAACATAAAAGCACCACATAGGCAGGGTTAAACATTGATTATGCTGTAAACTTCTATCCGCTGGTTTCGTTAACTTCGAATATTCTGAGAAAAGGAAAGTTCCGTTAGATATTGAGATACTTAAAGTGGCAGGTTCAGTTCATTCCTTAGTTGCACAAAGTGGGGGCGGGAGCTGGGGAGCGTAAGCATCTGGAAGAATCTAAAGTTGGGAGTGGCTTGAATAAATTAATGCGTAAAGAGTATTACCATTTTTTTAGTATAGTTTACGCGCGTGAGAGAGAGTGAGAGAGAGAGAGAGAGAGAGAGAGAGAGAGAGAGCTCATCGATGGAAAAGCTATGTTCTCTCGAGGAAAGTAGCCAGCAACAATATATAAGGAGGCTTTAAGGACTTGAAGGAAGAGAGTAATAAGGAGTTGAGTTGAAAAGGGCTTGATTTTCAAGTACTCTCTCACTTGTTCCATGGATCTCTGTCCAGCTGAAGGGATCGAGTTCTCGTATTAGCTTGGGACGAGATCCCATGGAGCTCCTAACTTGGGATCGCAAAAACAAGTTTCCGAGAGAGAAGCGTCACTATATTAGGAGTTTCCTGCTACTAAGGTTCATTCTATATCTTATGTTAGTTAAGAAACTCCAATAAACAGCTTGATCAAACATCTTTTCTACTGCTTTGTATGAATCAGGTTCCACCGCATTGAGTTTTTTTTATAGCACAGAATGAGACGTGGACTTCTTTTTTGCTTTTGGACATGGAAATTTTACGCTCAAAAAGCTTTTTATTTGTGAATTTTTTTTGCTGCTTCTCATGGACGATTAACTACCATGCAGGGTGCCTATCGCTTCAAATGAGAAATTTGGTACGGAATGTTCCAAACCTTTTAGTCCTATGGTACGTATAAGCATAATGGTTTTACTTTTCTTTTCTGAATTTCCCATATCAAGTAAATGGACATTGAAAAAGCTGCCAATTTGGCTAGCTGATAAGGGTCCCTAGGCGATTGTACCAGAGACATGGTGTTGATCCCAACTCCTGGGCTGGGACTGCCCTTTCTTGTGTGTGAGCAGTGTCCTGTTGGCGTCCTTAATGAAGTGTCCCTGCCCTAGTTCTTATAGTAAACTGTGATGCATTCATCACTACTTCAGTACCTTGTAGCAATATTTGGGCTGAAAAGGACTACAATTCTTGGACCAGCCTTCTGATGTTTTCCTTAACAAGTACTTCTAGTTTATCTGTTCTTTGCTGTATAATTTTGGTCAACCCATGAGTGGTAAGACGATGGTTTCATTTCACACCAAATATACATAGTTTAACTTCCATGTCGGTGTTTTTAGATTGGACAAGCCGACGAGTTTGATGACTTTGGAATTGATTTGTGTCCCGTTCCTGAAGCAACCTTACCTGAAAATGAACTCTATAAGAAGAGTGGCATTAGCAATGAGAAGGCAAACATTGCTGGTAGAAGGTATGACTCTTCTCAGCCTTTTATCTTGATGCAACAGTAGTAAATCGTCATATGCATCTTTAAATGACCACCCGGCATTTGTGTATAAATTTATGTGAACGGAAGGCGAGACCATATTATTGTGTTTTTAGCAGTATTAAAGACTGTACCCTCACAAGAGCTATATGATATTTTCACAAGCACATGTAAAATTTGCAATATATGAAGTGAAGTTGATGGAACTATCAGATCCATCAGAAGAAAAGATTCATTGATGACGAGCATGTGATTGTGTTTTGAGATAATATAAAGCTACCCTCACAAGGGTGTATTTTGTTTTTGTGTGTGTGTGTGAGAGAGAGAGAGAGAGAGAGAGAGAGAGAGTACCCAAATGACAAAGGTGTACGACTACTAATGTGCACCTTCATGAAGTTAAATTGATGCCCAAATCACAAACTATGTGCAAGTTTTTATGCATCTCGATGAACTAATGTATCCATGTTTAGGTTGGAGTTATCTACTTGATCAACAGAATACCTATAAGAGAGGTCCCCCCCGGGGGGGGGGGGGGGGGGGGTTATGTCCACCTTCACGAGTTTAAATTGCTGCCTATAAATCACAAACATAGTGCAAGTTTTAATGCACCTTGATGAACTACTGTATCTATGTTTACATTGGAGTTATCAAACTCAACAACATAATGTACATACACTAGGTTTTTTGGTGGTGTTTGTGAGCGTCATAGTGTGATATTCCATTATACTACTTAGGTATTTTGCTATATTCTATTTTTCCTCTTTGCCCATGTAATTTATTATGGTTTGCTGGCACACTTTACATATTTGACGTATGAGACATGTCCCCATTGTCAAAACTACAGAGTGCATGCATCAACTTTGAGGGGCAAGGATGTAGCCTATTATGTTATACGTTACTACATCAACGTTGATCAAGTCTTCATATGTACAATGGAAGTCTTTCTAGTGTATCTATAAGCATGAATCTTGAGACCTTAAAGAACAAATGTTCAATCAAAACTCTTGAGCAAACAAACTTCCATCGGCACTGAGTTTTAGGGCCGATGTTAATTTTTTGTAGATTGCGGGGATCTTATTAGAGGGCTGTCAGGTTGTCGATTCCATTGTCAAGCGAAATAATGACGAGAACCTCCGTTTCTTGCTAAATAACAAGAAACCAACATAACCCATCAGGAAAACAAGATTGTATTGAATAATCAACCTCTAACTTACAAGTTCTCCACTAACTAGTGGTTGGAACCCTATACGTATAAGTCATAGTGCTTGAATGTTTCGTGAGGGTTTTTGTTTTTTGTCTGTTTCTCTCTGAAACCGATTTTCTGAACCTCTATCTCTGCTCCTCCTTTATGTAGTATTTGCGTTTTCTTATATAGAGGCTCCCTCAGTAATTTTTTCAGGCTTATGAATTGTTTCTCCCTATGTTACTTGGACTCTTCAAAATGCGTGAAGTATTCGTGTCGGACACTCGATACATGGGAATGGGATATGTATCTGACACGTCCAGTAGGATATGCCACTAAGAACACTATATTATAGTGTTTCTTTTAGTTCGTTATTATTTTGAGATGATCTCAGTTTAAATTAAACAGTATACGTAACTTAAAACGCCATATGGACTAAGGAATAAGCAAAATACAAGAACATATGTTAATATTTTGCCGTGTCCACGTGTTTTGGGTTTTGAGAAATAGACGAATTCAACACTTGGACATGTATCCGATTCGGACGCTCATCCCGAGTCCATGTAACGTAGGTTTCTCCTTATAAGTTGTCCTTAATTTGGCTTATCATTCGAAATGATTATGCAACTATGTGACAGATATCCTTCCTTTTGGTTTGGGCTTCGAACTCTAAAGCAAAGTTCATCTGGCCCATCAACCTTCAAGTTCATTTCTGCGAGCTCAAAACATTGTTGAAGTACGAAACCTCATTAGGCAATAGGAAGTTTTAACTAGGTCCATCAATCTCTAATGAAACTTGTGGGCCCTCATTTAACCTTCAAGTCCAAATCGCGTGGGTTGGAACTTTGGGGAAGTTTAAAACCCGCTTGACCTGTTCGAACCGTCCACAAATAAAAAAGGCACGAACTTGTACATACTTTTGGGTTGAACTTTAAGTTCCAACAGTATCACAGATGCGATTCTTTGACTATGGAAATTTTAGTTGGTACAAGTTCTTTTTTGGTTTGAACGCAGGAGCTGCAACACCTTCCCTTTAGTTGCAAAAAGCATGAGCTGAAGCAAGAGTGAGTGCAAGGTTCCCCAAAAGTGAGTGTCGGGTTTGGGGCAAGAGCGGAGCTGGAGCTATACATAATGTTGTATCCTATAGCGGCAAACTGCACCTCTTGCGTAGCATCTGTTAAAGCATAGACCACCTAGCTATGTAGGAATTTAGCTCCTTTGATGGAATTAGTCAATGAGCCTAGCCAGTCTGGTAGCTGCATTCTTGTCTGCTCATGCACTGTGTGCAACAAAGGGGGCAACATGTTGTACATGATTACAAACCTGAAACATCTTTCATTAGACTGACACCGCCACCCTCCTAAAGACCGCCATTGGTACTGGACCAAATGGTAGTCTTGGGCTGTTTATCCGCACCACGTTCGTGTTATCCTTCCCATTTGTGGATCATCATGAAATCCCTTGGCACATTTTTGTCTCCATTCACTGCTGTACCCAACTGTGTGAAGAATAAAGCATATTATCTACGGAAGAAATTGGGATGTATTTCAGTTTTTTGAATGAAATAGTTTTGTAAGTCGATGATCCTATTTGTACACTATATTGATTCAGATTCTCTGCTCCATCCAGGTCAGGATGCCAGCTTGAAGCAAGTGACCCCGGTGATGCTATCCTAAGAGGTGGATTCAGTCCTCTGTACTTCTCACAACTTGGTTGTGTAGTTCTAAACTTACCATAGTCCAATATCGATGTAGGTCCAAATCAGAGTGAGACAGAAGGAAATATTCCACAGAAGAAGTTGGAAGCACAAGTTGAAGAGCACGTAAAGTTTGAAAAGTAAGAACTTTTATCACTTCTTCCCCATTTTTTTTGGTACATGCTTGTCTCCGGCTTCTGATTGTTTTTATTGTTCTGTCTTTTTACTGTGCAAATCAAAGAGTGGGTGGTGGTGCCAATTCTCTTGCTCCGCAAAATGCTAATTTACCATCAGAACTGAAATGCCCTCTTTGCAACACCTTTTTCAAGGAGGCTGTAATGATACCGTGCTGCCAGCATAGCTTTTGTGAAAGATGTGAGTTCATTGTGCAGTAGGAGCCATTTCATGACGTGCATTAATTGTGACATCTTATAGTGTTGAACGTGCAGACAAACATGGCAGAAATGAGCATAGTTTCACACTACAAGCAACTTAAATATTTAGACCATTTGTATATTGTTTCAACTGCTAGTGTAGTTGAACTTTTTGTATCGAATTGGGTGCAGGCATTCGTGCGGAACTGATTGAGAAGGCAAGGTGTCCCAAATGTTCTTCTAACAAATGCAGGGTTGAGCATTTGCTACCAAATTTATCTCTTAGGCAAGCAATCGAGCATTTCCTTGAATCTCAAGTTCTTATCACTGCTTCAGAAAACGCTTTGCGTGAATATGCCCCAGGTGGGATTTTGCTCTGATGCTTCTTTATTCTGTGCCACTGTCGGAAGCTATTTAAAGTGGTCGTCTGACCACCTAAATTTTTTGTAGATGGAGAATCTGGAATTCAGGCTAAGGATGTATCTTGTGCTGTAACCATCTTCCGTAAGGAGCCAAACGTGCCGCTTTCTTCCTCTGCAACAGGGAAGGGATCCAACCAAATCATAGGAGAATCTTATTATGAATCACGGAAATATGCATCCTTCGAACGCTCGGGTAATTCGGGCACAGGTAAATCGTTGAAATCAGCTCCATCATCAAAGAAGACAAACCAAATTGACAGAGAGAAGAGTGGATATGCTCATCATGTGGATTTCCAAAGTCGACCTGAAGATTTAGCAGGTGGTGCTGATTTTCAAGGGGAAAACCAGCCCTTCAGTTTGCCTCACATTCATGTACACGAGGAAGGTAGTACTATTGGGGGTATAATTTATACCCTTTATTGACGTTCTTCTAACATCCGAGTTTGTTCATCTTAGTAATGGCAATTTTCTTTCAGGTGGAGGACGGAGTTTTGTGGCCAATGGTCGACATAAGAAGGTAATTCTTTTTGATTAACTAGTAATATGCCATCTTTATTCATTGCTTTCAGATGTAAAGTTCTGTGTGTTTTTACTTAGTAAAATTGTTTTGCCGTGGGATAGATGGCATCTCGTGGAGAGCTTTTCCTGGTAGTGGCAGGTGCTGAATTTTCATGTTTCAGGATACATTACATAAAGACATGCGTTATCATATTACTATCAGTTTAAAATTCAGGATATTTGGGGTATAAGGAAATCTTGGAGGCAATCTGCCTAGTTTTAGCAGGCGGTTATATTTATTGTCCATATAGGATAAATCATGATAAGTTGGGTCAGGATATTCACTCTTGTTGTGCACAGTGGGATGTTCTTCTTTATTGGTGGGGTTTTCCATGTTCCTAAGTCCAAATTGGAGACCATCATGTTGCTTGTCGCTTGCTCAAAGTCGTGCTGTTGGCGCTTAAAATCTGAAAATTAAGATACTTCCTCCAACAGTATCTTCTCCTTTTCTTTATTTGTCTTTACCAGTGTGTTGGATAGTTTACACTTTAGGTGGTCAAACAATCTCATATGGCTTTTGGATGCTGTTACTAATTTTTGATTTTTATTTGTTAGTTCTATCTTTTCTTGTTATTTATGTGCTGTTAAGAGTTTCTTTGGTTCAAGATTTGGCTCCAATTCGTAAAAGGAATAATCACCATATCTGATAAGAAGGGAATATAGTTATTTGAATGTGCTTTCTAAGGAGAGATTGTAAATTGTATAGCTTCTCTCTTCTTGTATGATATCTGATAGTTCACATTGCACGTAGTCAAATAATCTCATATGGCTTCCTAATGCTGTTATGAATTGTTTTACTTCGCATTATTAATTCTATCTTTTCTTGTTCTTTGTACAGTGCGAGTGTTTCTTTGGTTTGAGGTGGCGTTCCAATTCATAAGCGATAATCGCAATATCTAATAAATAAAGGTGTGATTTGATTCCAGAAAAGCTCTACCTTTCACCACCTACCTTCACAAAGCACGTTACAATAAAATAAAAGTAGGTCGTATATGGAAAGCTTTTTAACAGAGAAACCGAACATAATTTGTTCAATGGAGATGGTGAGGCTACTTGGATAAGTTGTTTAACAGAGAAACTGTAGGTAACTTAGGAGAACTTGGTGATCCATTTGACGATACTAGTCGGCGGTTTGTTCGTAGAATTGGAGAATTTGTGATGAAGGAAGCCTTGAAAAGATGAAAAAGGGGAAGGCTATTGTACCCGACGGTATTCCTATTGAGGTTTGGAGAAGCTTGGGTGATGTGGGCATAGATTGGTTGACTAAGTTGTTTAACAAAATCTTATATACTAATAAAATGCCAAAGAAGGAATATCCATATCTATTTTTAAGAATAAAGGAGATATTTAAAGTTGAACAACTATGATCAAGCTCATGAGTCACATATGAATCTTTTGAACAAGGTAATTGAACATAGACTAAAATGACTTCAAATGAGTTTTAATTGATGTCTGGAGATCCACTAGGGAAGCTATATTCTTGATTAGGTGATAGTTGGAGGGATTTAGAGAAAAGAAAAAGGATACATGGTCTTAATAAATTTGGAAAAGCATTACAATAAGGTACTAAGAAGTTTATGTTGTGGGCCTTATAGAAGAAAATCATGCCTTCCAAATAGGCCAAACATGTTGATGTAATTATGGCTATGTATGATGGAGCGACTACTAGTGTGAGCACAATTGATAGAATGACTATTGAGTTCACAATTACAATTGGACTTTGCCATGGTTCAACTTTAAGTCCATATCCTATGTTACATGGACTCAGTGTTGGACACGTGTCCGAGTGTCGGATTTGCCAATTATGATTGCAGGACACAGGGACACGACACGATCTTGGACACGGACACAGGGACACGGATAGAACATTTATTTTCAAATAGTACTTTAAATGAGATTAGTATATACCATAGCCGTGGATATAATATTATGAAAAGTAGCTTGTATTCTGATGTGGAAAGAAAAGAAAAGGATAAGATGTGAAGGTTATTTATTATGACCCACATGCCTATCCACTAGCCACAAGTCGAGGTATGTTATTTCTCTCTGTCTCTCTCTCTCTCTCTCTCTCTCTCTCTCTCTCTCTCCAACTCTCTCCCTACCAACCTCGAGGTATGTTTCTCTCTCGCCTCCCTACCAGCCTCGAGGTATGTCTCTCTCTCTCTCCCTCCCCCTCCCCTCCCTCCCCTACCAGATCTGGTCACTTCATCTTCTTCTTCCTTCAACTTAATCTTCCATCATCCATGGCTTCTCTCCTCTCTTTCTCTCCATGGCCTCTCTCTCTCTCTCTCTCCCCTCCCCCTTCCAGATCTGGACTCCTTCCTCCTTAGACCTTCATCTTCCATCATCCATGGCGACAGATTTTCAGATATGCCTCTTCAATCGGCGACATGGCATGTCCGTCCGGTATATGGCGTGTCTTAGATTCCAAAGGCTTTAGATTAAGTGGGACTAAGATGGGGTACTTAGAATTTTATTCTTTAGTAGAACTAAATTCCTCCCCACCTACGAATTAGGCGACATTTTTCACAAATTTTACGAACAGAAGCCCTTATTTTCATATTTACCGAAAAATCTTTCCTTCAAGGCCCTGTGGATAAAGATAAAATTGTGGAGGTCTGGGGAAGACGTTAAGTATTGATGGTCAACGAGTACCTAAGAATGTTATTCTTAGGTGTCTTGGATCACTAATGCAAAAGGAGGGAGAGTGACGAGGATATTGCTCGTAGAGCAAGTTGGCCAAAGTGGAGGTCTATGTGTGGGGTGTTGTGTGATCGCAACATTCGTCAAGTTAGAAGGAAAAATTTTACAGGACGTTGTGAGGCCAACAATGTTGGTATGGTTCACATGTTGTGCAACTAAGAAACACCACACAGAAGATTAGTGTGTTTTAAATGCCAATGCTTAGGTGGATGTGGTCTCACACAAGGAGGGATAGAATAAGAAACAAGGATATCCGCAACAAATTGGGGGTGGCAATGATTAAGGACACGATGAGGAAACATGGCTTGATATGGTTTGGTCATATCCATCTTAGGCCTGTAGATGCCCTGTAACAAGTGATTTTTAAGAAATGATTTGTGCCAAGTTAATTGGGTAGACGAGGTAGGCGTAGATCGAGGATAACTTGGGAAGAAGTACTGAGAAAATTCTTGATAGTTAGAAAATTATGAGAGAACATGTGCTTTGAAGGGTAGCTGCCTCCAATTAGTTTGGACAAAGGCTTGGATGATGATGATGATGCAGTGGAAGAAGGAAAGCCATGAAATGTATCCATGATCGTCTATTGAAGTCTCAGGTGAACGTGTTGAACCCTTGAGGAACAGGGAGATCACATAACGCGCTGCCACCATCTTCTATTGTGGACGAAGCGGAAGACATTCCTTTTGCGCAGTACTCAGAGGAGTCAGAGAAGGTAGAACAGAATAGAGCGGTTTCGAATTACACACTTTACGTGTGGTTCTTACTTACGTGATATCAATTTCTGAAATGGTGCAGCTGTGATGCTGTTAGCCCTACTTGTTACTATGGTATCGTGCTTGATTTGACTGTGGATCTTGATTAATCACAGAGAGAGAGAGTACACTTATGTTGGGAGAATAATCCAGAATCTCATTGCCAAATCAGGTCACGTCAGCAACAGAAGCAATGCCTTAGTGCAGCGCATTCTGTTTACCACATTTCTTCATGATTAGAAGACTCGTACTTAGAGAAGACGGAGTCCAGTGTTGATCCACCAACCTGAGGCTTCCTTAGTTCCTCCCTCCTTGCCTTAAGTATCATGCCATAGCAATCTGCATCCAGAATCTTTTCGCTCCGAAACCCTCATCAGATCTACTGTGATGTTCACTGATTTACAAACTCCAAGATGTACTTGTTTGGATCCTCATCCTTTAAGAATGTTATTCTCACTTGATAGCATACACCTAGCTCGTGCTCTTTCCATGTTAAGGTTATAAATTGACAATCAGATAAGAAAAAATGCCAGGTTTGGTGCATGTTATGCGAATATTACATCGGCACTGCCTTTTTGCATTTCTGACCTTATTTCTACCTTGTTGGATATTAGCTGGACCGTACGTGTTACATGTGTGGTTCTCCAGACCATTTTATTCGAGACTGCCCTGTTGCTTCCAGTCCACATCCTATGCTTCAGACAGGTAAATATCACATCCCTTGTTTTTGTAGTTCCTGTTACATGAACTATGGGTGCTTTTCTGAATTTTATTTGCTCTTGAGATTGTAGGAAATCCTATGTTTCCTGGAGGCGTGCCAGGTTATTCATCAGGCTATGCATCGCCCTACTGGAACAGCGCTATATACCCCCCTATGAGGCCGTATGGTAATATGTATGGCAATCCTGGGATGATGTCCTTCAATGCCTCCATGGTCCCTGCTACACCTTTTCCAGTTACTCCGTACATTCCCTCTATGTATGGCGGCTTACCTTCCCCTGGGTTAGTTCATCAGTATATTAATTCTCATTTAAAAGATGCAGGGCTTCATTTCTGGAACCATGTGGTTGCTGATTTGCATACCTTTCGACACTTTCTTGCAACATTTTGCAGCATGGATACGAGGATGGGAAGTCTGGCACCTCAGGTGAGCAGAGGGAAGCTTTCAAACGAGAAACTGGGGAGGTCTCTCTCTCTCTCTCTCTCTCTCTCACACACACACACACACATGTACATGTCTATCTATTATATGCCGATGAATTGATCTGTCCGTCTTCTGCCTATATATTGTTGAGATACATTATCATATATAAGCCTTGCGGGCCTCTCCACACATTGCCAATTGGTTTTGTGTTAGATGCTTTTGCATTGTATCAGAGCCAGGTTGATCCAGGCCCTCTGGGTGGCCCTGCAGACAGTCTAATTAGAACCAGTTTGATTCGTTCACGTGTTTGGCCATTATGAAGAAGTCTGGTCAAACGTGAGGGTGCATGTTTAAATTTATAAGCCCACATAATGATGTAGGACACTTGAATATACAAGCCTCGTTGACATCTCTGCCTAGCCATTTGGTTCCCACCTTTGTGAAATCAATATAAGCCTTGGGCACCACTCCACTCACTGCCAATTGGTTTTGAGTTGCATGCTCTCTCTCTCTCTCTCTCTCTCCCCCTCTCCGCGCACGCACACACTTACAAGTATAGATACATGTGTTTGGTGTTTGGGTGGGTGGTAACGGGGAAGAATTTCGGTGATTACTGGATTTGGCGCAACTTCATGACATGACAAGCTGTATGCTAAGTACGAGTTCTGTGGGGTGTAAACTTCCTAAGGACCTTCTCCAAAACAAAGGTATATACGAATAAGAATAAATATGCCTATGCGGGTACTTTCTGCATAAACCTGGAAGACCTTTTCAGAACTACCTTAATGTTCTCTCTATGGATGAGGTAACTGCACCTGATGAACGGTTTGGGATTTTCTTCTGAAACATAATCTTAATTCAAAAGAGGTAATGCAGTAATAAAAATTGTAGCTTGAGCAATTTTAATGCTGGACGATACGACTCTGCCTGTAGTTTTACAACTTTTTGTTTCCAGTTTAACAACGTAAATAAGAGTTATAACATGTTCATTTCAGGACAAGCTTAAGCATGTCTTGCTTTTTGGTGCCTTCAGTTTACTATATGTCAAGGGACTACCGCCTGCCCTCTCTCCCTGACCCCAAAGAAAACAGAAAACCTTTTTTGCTATATTACCTTTGCCTGATAGATAAAATTAAACATGCACCAAGTATTGTCATATTCTGATAGATAAAACTAAAAGCTATGTGCTATAGTGCCTTTGCCGCTGATTCACAAAAGCTCTTTTTTGCTTCCGTTTCAATCAAATATTTCTCGATCTTCTTTTCTCTGTTATTGTCCATGTCCAGGGACAAGTTAGAAACTTGATCTCTGACTTTTTGCGTCACCTCATGAAGCAGTGTCTCATGCTGTCAATCTGTCCAAATTTGTCACGTTCTTTCCTAGAATTTTCAATTGTTGGTTGTTCATGCTTTACTTTGAAATACGATTAATAGGGTCTGTTTCTTTTTTATTTCATTTGTGATAGTTTGTGTACATACTCCAACGTGGCTTTTCAGGAATTTCATTTAACTTGTAAATGTTTCCACAAAGATGCACCTAGTTGTAAACGACATCTTGCCTCTTTTTACGAGTCTTGTCACTTTTTATTTCTAATAAGAGCTCTGTTTACAGAAGACAACTTTATGATGATGAAGATGATGATCCCCGTAGACGCTATTGCTACAATGAGCCAGAAAGATCACATGACTATAGATATCACACGGAGAGGGAAAAGAGTGTGAGCTACTCAGATGAAAATGTCAGTCGAAAATCACGAAGGAAGCCTCAATATGACAAACATCCAGATCATGATATCCACGGTGTTGAAGAAAGACATGAAAGCCATTCTCGTTCCTCTACTGCTGGGAGAGATCGTAAAACTTATAATTCAGAGAGATCATATTCAGGAGTAGAAGATTTGTCCAGCTCTGACAGATACGATGAAGAGAGACATAGACAGCATTACAGAAGCTCCAAAAAGCAGCACTTGAGAAGGGATCAGTGTGACAGTGATTCTAGTTGTCGTCGCAATAAAACCAAAAGGGTTACCAGGACTAAAGACCCTGATATAAAGGGTTCTAATGAGAAACATTACAACCACTTAGAATCTGGTTTGGAATCAAGTTCTTCAGGGGATCGGAAAAAGCGACATAAAGATAAAAATCACAGTCGCAGTTCAAGACATTCTGGGCATGCAAAACCTGTTAGTGATGAACTATCTAATGAGAGGTGGCAGATGGTCACTATGTCTGACGAGGACTGCAGAGAGCGCAATTGTCACCTTAAGAGGAAAAGGGTTCTCTAAAACAAAAAAGAGGCATGCCTAACATGTAAATGAAGTGACGCGTACCGACTTAGGTGATCCATGTGGTAACCTTTCATTTCAAGTAGGTATTTTGTATCAACTTGGTTTTAGCTCTAGTTTATCATCGTTTATTTATGTTTTAAGTTATGGATTTGTTAAGGTATATACAACTTACCCAAACGGATATCGGCCTGTTAGGATCTAATTTGCAACCTCTGCTGGCTTTGTTGATACAGATCTATTAAAGTGGTCGGCTTTTGGACAGTAACATCATGATTTTCCTTTGCTAACTTCTGCTAACTAATCCTTTTCACTTCTTTAACTTGAAGTATGCAAGCTAGCAAAAAGTTTTAGCCGGAGAAGATCTGGTTTTTATAGTGGAAGTTTGGATAGTGCTACTGAAGCATCTTTTGGCACAGAGGTATTGAAGCTGATGGAGGTATGTTCTCTTTTTAAAGTTTGACTCTATGCGGCCTATCTTACTTTTCCTAATTGCTATTAAATTGAACCCTCTCTTTTGCTAGGAGTCACTTTTTGGATCCTTTTTACCTTTTGTTACGCATATCCCCGCTCTCATCTTCTTTGATAACCAAGGAGGTAATGTGGGTGAACCTGATAAGGTGCAACTTACTAGTGGTTAGGCAGGAGATGCGTGTCTATATTCATATATGTGTGTATGTATGTGTCCATGTAGAACCCTCGGAACATAGATATGTGTCCAACCCATCAATGGCCTTCCATCTGAGCAAGATGTGTCACCCGCTTATTTCTTGGGGTGTAGTCCTGCCCGCTTGTTTTTTCAGTGCATAGGGCAAACATTACCCGAATACAGCAGGTACATTGGCAGACTTCTTTGCCTTCACAGCCACGGCCACCCATGCTCAGAATATTAGTCAGTTGAAATGGCAACCAAACCAATCACATGACTTCTGAACTATGAGATCTGATCCTCTGTTGCGTTGAGGTGAGTGGTCAAAGAAGGTTTGGATACATATCTATGTTGGCGCCGTAGAATTGTGGCGGAACTGTGAAATGGTGGTGAGTGATGCCACCAAGTCCAGCATAGATGAGGAAGGAGGGTGTTGTTCGGTTATTTGCTCAGTGCTGTGTTTTATTTTTGTTGATATTACGGGCATTTTGGGTATATTACAAGTAGATGTCACTTTTTGTCATATTCTGTGATGGGCTTGGTGCAAGAAAATAGCAAATCACAATAGGTGGAGTGTAATTTTTATACCATGCGTAGTCGAGTGTAAGGAGAGAGAACCTCAGTACTAAGGAAAATGGTTTTTTTGCCATGTTCGTGTGTGCTCTGCCCCAGAAATTTGATGAGGCTGCCGTTTGGACATGTATCCACACGGGGGTGGAGAGTAATTTTTCATACCCCATGTAGCCGAGTGTAATGGAGGAAAACTCAGTACTAAGGGAAATGGATCTTTTGCCATGTTTTAAGCAAAATTGATCTTCTGCCATGTTCTTGTGTTCTTCCCTTTCAATTGGTGAGGCTGCGGCTTGGACATGTATCTGAAATGCGTGCATCCCATTTTAAAAATTGAGACAAATGCGGGCGACCGGGTGAAGGTGGCAGCTACGGAACTTGACGGAGGTTATAACCTCCCTCTTACTGGCTTGGGCCCGTGCATAAATCATAGATGCATTTTGCATAAATGCTATCATCCTAGTGCATTAACAGGTACATTTACGCATTTGCATGTACAAATTGCCATGCGTATGGATTTTCCGTGTACAAGAAGATCACTGTTAGAGAATTTGCTTTGCAAGGAGAATTGCATTTAGATAGCATTTAAAATTCGCTGGAAAAAGGATGAATGCGTTTGTAGAGCATATGAACGCAGAAAAAAGAACCAAAAAGTAGTCGGAGAAGGGGAAAAAAATGTCAAAACGTTCAAGTACTAATAAAGTCAAATATTTCAAATGGCCATTTGTCATATCAAGGGTACGTCTATGGTGCTCTCTAAGTGACTAATGGCATCTGTGTGCTTCAAACGATTGTAAATTATATAGAAATAATATGCATAAACAAGCTATATATAGTCACTACCTATTTGGGAGGTGCCAATAGGGTTACCACATTGTATCCTTCATGTAGTATGTCTTTTATATAATTTTCTCTGCAAACCTCGTACAAATTAGACTTCTCTATTGGTAATGTGCATCTTGTTTGAATCCATACATATGTTTTTACAAGTGAGTTTAGCATGGATGTTTAAGCAAGATTAGTGGATTGGCTAATGATAAAAATGTTGTCATCAACTTTTTATACCTTGTCATCTAACTTTTCGTTGACCACTAATTTGGTTGAAGTGAATAAACGGAAAACGTAGTTAATTTTTCCTTTTTCACTAATTTGCTCTTTTTTTTTTTTTTGGGAAAATGGTTGGGGTGTTATGACATCTAACAAGTATGTTATAGGTTTGTGATCCTTTATTATTTTATATTTCGATATTCTTTAGTATAGTTGGGTCTACAACAAACCTGTTTCGGTGATTATTGAATAGGAATAACTACTGTAAACTCTAAGGTTAGGGGATAATTATACGTGTCTAGATTGACTATGAAAAATATTAGATTACATCCTTTGATTGGATATCATATATGGCGTTAATATTCTCGGTGAAAAGACAATTATACCCCTTTGTTGTGTTGAAAAGACAATTATGCCTCTTTGATTGGATGTTATATACGGCATTAATATATAGAGAGAGGGTCGTGATTCATTGCTCTCGTGGGCAACTTCAGCGCAGTTGTCTGCGCTATCTGGCCATCCACGTGTGAGATGTGGATGGCCAGATCGCGCACATGGACGGCCATTTTTATAATTATTGTCTGCTACATTATGTAGTGGACGATGAAATCTGGCCCGCTCATCGGACCAGATCGCGCGGGCAACTGCACAGAAGTTGCATGTGCGAGCAATGGATCACGATTCATATATATATATATATATATATATATATATATATAGATATATATAACCACCAACCTCTCTCTCTCTCTCTCTCTCTCTCTCGCGCGCGCGCACATATTGAATAGCGCACGCGTGCTCTGATCGAATTCCCAACATGACACATTGATTCATGTCACTATTATCCGCCCATGTCTGAGCGACAGCTACTTCTTAGTCAAGAGGAGCAGATCCATACCATTCCCTTTCAAATTTAAGTAAGTCTCTCTTCTGTTTTCCTCCGGTTAGCGAAGTTTCGCGTACACTAATTGATTTAATTCACACTTTCACCCACTACACCTCGAACCACCACGCAGCCGTCACAACCCATCACCACCGTTGTAGCGCGCATAATGCTTTGCCCACCATCGCAACTCATTGCCAGTCGGCCCCCTTCCCAAAACAACCACTGCTCGAACACATGCACACATGGTTGTAGCTACTGCCACCAAGAGTGGTGATTGGGGGTGAGTGATGATGGTAAATTGAATATGGGGGTGTGATTCAATCAATGTATGTATGCACGCCGTGTTGCTTGCGTGTGTTTGATTATGTGTGAGTCGAATAAGTGGATGTGTGTGATTTAATCTGTCTGTGTGCGCGTACACGCGTGCTCGTGCATGTGTAGAGTTTGATGTGGGGTCGGTGTTTCGAAGGGTAGAGGGTATAAAGGGTTGCATTGGTATTTTCAACGGATAGTACATTGACATAAGCAAAAAATATAGAAAATACAAACGTAAAAACAGAAGGGTATGTATTACCAGTCTTAGATTTCGGTCTAAGATACTGGTTTGACATGTAACATTTGAAAAGTGATGGGGTTAATTAATCTTACATGGTTTGCTGTAAACATTCCAAACTGTTAAAACAGTCCTAATGAAAGCTTGATTTACTTCTATCTTGAACTTATTTTCTCCATAAGTGATGTAATAAAAAATTGTTTACACTCGTTGCTAAAGAGTTGTATATGTTGCAAGGAAGATCTATTTGACCCGTTTTTAGTGTGCTCTTGGTTTGGAAAATTGATCTAAAGAACTATGAAGAAATAATCAAGTGAAAAAGTTTCAGTTGAGGGTGCAAAAATAACAGTCGATATCCAATTTATTAGCTCCTCTGCTGCATTAATGAAGCTGACTCCTTTTTCTTTGAATTCTATTTGATATTGAAATTGGTGATTTATTGAAATTGATTTCTTAGTGCTGTCTGAAGGTCTATGTTTTGTTGTCGAATACAATCAAAAGTGTAACATTTTCATAGAGTTTTATAGTAAAGTTGAATCCGCACATAATCGTCGAGGATTTGAAAGGATGAAGAAGGGAGGATTAGCCAGCAATGCTGGTGATTTCTTAAAATCTTGTGTTTTGGGTCCTGTTTGTTTCACGAAAAATGCTTTTCCGGATTATGCTTTCCGGAAATAGTAGTTCCTGAAAATATTTTCATAAATTTTATTTTTCGTTATTTGGGTGTTGTGCAATGGTACACATATCTATACCAAAAGAAGATATGTTTTTCACTGTTTAGCGGAGAGGGGGGGGGGGGGGGTGTGGGCGGGCGTGTGTGTATGGGCGGACGGGCATGTGTGTCGGTGTGTGGGCAGGCATGCACACGTGTGTGTCGGGGTGTGTGTGTCCGGCCTTGTTTTGTTTTAAGGAAATTGTTTTACTGAAAATATTTTTTTACATTTTTCGATGTTTGGTGCGTGTTAATCATTTTTCGAAAGATGTTTTCCACATTTTTTGGTATTTGGTGCATGCATAAGATTTTTTAATGAAAAATGATTTTCATTTACTTATTTTGAAGAATAAAATGTCGGAAAATCGTTTATCGACAAACGTGTGTGTGGGTGGTGTGTGCATGTGTGTGGGCACGTAGGCGTGTGTGTGTGTGTGCGCGCTTCGGGGTGGGGGGGGGGGTGTGTGTGTCGACGAGTGGCGCACGCGTATGTGGATGAGTGGGTAGGCGGACGTGTGTGCGCGTCGGGGGGAGGGGGTGTGTGTGAGAGTGTGGGTGTGTGTTTAGTGGTCCGGAAAATGATTTACCGAGTTTTAATCGGTAATTGATTTTTTGACATTTTGTTCTTTAAAATAAGTTGATTGAAAATTATTTTCTGTTGAAAAATCTTATGCATGCACCAAACATTGAAAAATATTTTCCGAAAAATAATTTTCATGCATTAAATACCGGAAAATGCGGAATCGAATTGACTTGCACACACTGCAATAATGGGTGTACAATAAAAAATAGTTTTTATTGAAATAAAATTAACCAGATCATATATGAGCTCCTTCGATGAAGGGATAGCAATCATTTTGAAAATATTCAGTTCTCTTCTTGTGTGGTAAAGATGAATCAAGAAAAAATTATAATCTAAATGTATCTTACGTGGCTCTTAGATGTTTTAGATTGAAATTTCATGACGTTGCTAGTAGTAATATGTAGCTCTACATGCTAGTTTACGCTAACTCAGTGGTTGCTTTGTGGGCTTATAGGTTCAAGTAGGCATGCTATTTGGTTCTTGGTAGTTTAATGCGAGAAATTACTTGGGCGACTCTCATTATGTCGGATAATTTGCATGCCTTCTTTTCAAGATTGTAGTGTCCTCTCTACCGGCTAATATTAACTAATTTCGAAAGTCTGGTGACTACTTGTTGCAAGCTTTGAATAGTAGCTTGGATGGCTTGTTACATATTAACATGTTTTTCCTCTTAACACCCCCCCCAAAAAAAAAAAAAAATTTTTTTTTTTTACAGTTGGTTTTGCATTCGAAAATCATGATGATGTTTTCTTAAAGTGATATAATTTCCTTATCTAATTAAAGATATAATAAAGTCGAAGCCGTGATCACGTTGATTTTTCTTTTTATTTGGCATTTCAATCATTTTGTAATTTAGAATTGAACTACTTAAATTCATTTCACATTTTCTTTCATGTCAACACGTCTCACTTAAAAGTTTTCATAAGAGGGTTTTTTTTTTCAAGATTATATACCTCTCTTGTTGAAAAAAAAATTATTTCTCTCCTCTAGTCATAAGTCTTTCGTATTTTTTGTACAGGGGCAATATTTTAATCTCCTAACCTTCCTAATTTTTTTGTTATTTTTGTTACATCCTTTTACTCTCTTTTTGGTGGCCTTTATCAGTAAAATCCTTAGTAAACGGGTTATTAATTTTCATTGTTATTACGTGGGAGATAACTATTTTTATAACTTTATTTATATGCTATTTCACTTCTTCACTTGTGGTTAGAAGGCTAATAGTTCTAATTTTCACCATAAAAGAGGTTCAAATGTCATATAAAATGATGCAAATAATGTCTCTGTTATTAGCGGGCATACATGTATTAGCTTCTTAAATAAATATCTTGCATGTTCCTGTGTGCAATTCACGGGGTTAAACTAGTTCTTGATGAAACACGAATAGTGACATTGCACAAAAAGGTGGAGGCATTTACAATTAGTGTCAATTTTGTTTCGGATTTAAAACGTGTTTCATGCATCAAGTATATTTCAAAAATTGTATAGAATAACGAATTAGTGATGTATAAGGTAAGAGACTTTGATTTCACATTAATTCGAACTTAAATTCACTTAGAAAATTAGGAGGATAAGATAAATGACTTATGGTTGATTAAAATGGTCAAGGTCAAAATTTTATTTCCTTTCAAATTTCTGAATGATGTTTGGAGCAAAAAGACATTAGAAGCTAATATCGGAGGTTTCTCCTTTGACTTTCAACCTAGTGATTGTTGCATCGGTGTATGGTGGCAATTGCAGCTCGTTGTTGCCTAAATTGTCAATCTTACGCTATTATAAAGAAGGATAAGTATACGAGTAGCTAACCTACCTTTTGAACTGGGTTAGACCCAATTTCGCCCGAATTGAGTTCGGGAAATGCATAGTCAATCACTATGCTATCGACCTATATATTAGATAGCTGAAAATGAGGTGCCAACTGGATTTCTGTCCTCATGGGCAATAAGGTTTCTTAGCATCAAAAGATAATCTTGAGGAGCTCATTAGTATCTAACTAGCTTAGTTTCCTGTGCCAAGTGCTTGACAGTTATGAAAAAAAAAAGTGCAAGTTTTCTTACTCGAAGACGATATTTTCATTATTTTTGGGTTCTTATCATTAGTAGGACATTATTAACTAAAAGGATTTAAACTTATTATAAGACAACCCTAGAATTTGATTATATTTAGAGGAAATCATTTAGCATCAACCCTTGAGGCCTACCCAAAAATTAAATTCTAGGGTTGTCTTATAATAAGTTTAAGTCCTTATAGTTAAGGTTGTATTAGTGATAAGAACCCACAAACCATGAAAACGTCGTCTTAGGATAGGGAAACTTGTACCTTTTTTTTTTTGTAACTTTCAAACACAGAAAACTGAATTAGTTAGATACTAATGAGATCCTCTAGATTATCTTCTGATGCTAGTTCAAACCTTGTTGCCCATGAGGACTATTGTCATGAGAACTCCAGTAGGACCATTTGGCACCTCATTTTCAGCTATCTAATATATAGGTCGATAGTGTTCCGGAGGAGTCACATAATATTTTTCCCAAGCCCGAAGCGGGCCTTTTTTCTAAGAAGCCCAGGGTGGTCTGGCCCATGCCCGACCCTTTGACATCTCTAGTTGATGGGAAAAGGATGAGGCCCAAGGGTGGTGCTAGCAGACTTGTGCATGAACAAATGTAGCATGAAAATTTGGCTAAGTGTGAAATTTGGAACTTTGTATTGATAACATAGGTAGGCAGCAGGCCTTTGCACAAGGGAGGAGTACATTGAACTTGAAAAAAAAGAGAGAAAAAAGTGTAGAAAAATGCACTAGAGGGGGGCTAGGGCTTGGGCGGGTAGAGCACAGGTCTTCGCAATAGAGTTTGAGTGCTTTACATGCAACTTTCCTGGCAAAGATGAACTTGATGACCCTGCATTTCTTGAGGTCGTGACCAGCAGTCTGATAATAGGGACAATAGTTGGGCTTGGATATGTCTTTTGGGGTAGGCTTGGAATTAATAGGGAGAAGGGTTCTAGTGTTGTCGATGATCCAAGCCTTGAGAAGGTCCTTGACTTGTATTGGCACTCCGGAACAGGCTCTTGCTGCCTTTTCTTGTCTGGGCACATGTCCCCTCCCTAGAACTGGAGCTTTCGACTGTTGTCGTCGATGGCTGTTTCCACTGTTGCAGTTATGGCTTTTTGAGTTTAAGGCTTTAGGGTCCTTGACGGAGCGACAGAGCCATAGGTGCGTCGTACATGTTCATTGAGATGTCCCCAATATTGAAGCTGAAGGTTTTCAAGGTAGATCCTGTTGGTGTCTCACATATTCTTGATCCAAATGGTTACAAGGGACTCGTCCTTATTGAAGTCAGTGCACTTCAAGCACATGTGATGAAATTGGTGGGGGGGTTTAGCAGATGCTGACAATGTCATGGATGACACCCTTGAGGATGTAGTGGTACCAGGCGTACGCGAGATTAGTCAAGAACTTGTAAAATTCCCGAATCTTCAAAGTGTCATCCTCCCTGTAGTGCTCTAGAGAGCCAGCAAACCCTTTCGGCCGTGGAACTAGGTGAAGGCTGGTTGCTTGTATTTGACAAGGTAGGGTTTGGTGTTGCCAAAGTAGGGAGCACAGTCGGATATCTTAAAGAAGGATTGAGGTAAGGATTATTCTTGAGACGGTGGAGGATGGTGTCAAGGGCATGCTTACTGACACACAAAGCATGCGAGGATTTGTGCTTGATAGGAATGATTTTGGCACCTGAGCTCCCAGACAGGGGAACTAGAGGCATTGATGAGATGACAATGGTAAAGAAGGGTTAGTGGTGAGGAACAACTTCTTGGGTTATGATCTGTAAAGGGGTAGTTCCGGTGGCAAGGGCCTTAGTAAGGAAGCACCAGCTGGAGTAAGTCTGGGGCATAATTGGTGCTTAGGTGTCGGTTGGTCATGTTGGGTTTTGCTTCCATCTCAATTGAGTAGTGAATCTTTGAAGTACTCTGCAAGGCTTCCCAGGCAGAGTCTGAGGAGTGGCAGTATTACGAGAGCGAATGCAAAAGGTGAATACACGACGATAGTCACAGTTCGATGCTTAGGTCCAGCGCCGATGTAACGCCTCTAAAACGAGGGTCCGAACACATCTTTAACCAAAATTAAATCCAAAACGTAATAATGGTAGAGCAGAGCATCTAAAATACTGCAAGCATAATGATTTGAATCTCTAGATCTTAACTCCCAAAATAAAATTTTTTTTATTACAATCTCTTAGACTAATTATCTGAATTCAAAGGAAAATAAATCAACTAACTAATATTCCGTCTAAAGGAATCATAGATCTATTTTCAATATAAAAACCAGAGCAATTATTGCCATTGTACTAATATCTCGCTCTTCGTGCTACCTTTGGCCTGGAAGGGGAAGGAAACAAAAAACAAAGGGGTGAGTATGAATTGCCCAATAAGAGTTTTTAACACAGAGGGTCAAAACGAAAACAAAACATGAGTTAGAGCGTCACAAATAAGTCACGATAATCAAAAGTGACTTTTAAACTCAATTATCACCACCCGCAAAGTAATTTGACAAATATAGTGAATATTCATTCAAAGTATTAAAAAAGTCATCGTAGACTCAAATCGAAGAGAACAAAAATTCAAATTTAACGGAACAAAAATCAGCTCAATCAGAGATCGAATGAATGAGATATAATCAAAAGAAATTTAGGGGTGGAAAATTAAAGGCACGAAAATCATTAAATTTTATTTTAAGAAAAAGGACCACCCAGGAGATGACACGTGGCATTGAAAGAAAGAAAGCTACACGGTTAAGCCAAAATATGGGAGAAGTTCAATGGAACCATGACAAAAATATGAAAAGAATTTCAAAGAACCAATAACCACGTGACACGTGTTGACCAACAAAGTTTTTATTTCTTTCTTACGATGGGGAATAATTGCTGCAAAGAGAGGCCAAGAAAGAAAAAAAAATTCCTGACCCACGAGCACAAAGTAATTGCAAATGACTTCTTGTGATAAAACGAACACAGATTTTTATAAATGACATGGAACAGTCTAGAATGCAAATTACAAGACAGTAAAATAAGATTATTGGTAACGTTACAAAAAGCTTGATGATAAAAAATAGGTTCAAAGATAAATATATTTTGAGAATCAAATGATGGAGCACATAAATTCTCGTGTATAAAATGAAAAAATGGTGTAAAAACCCTTACCTTAAAGTAACGAATATAACGTCAAAATTTTTTTTTTTTTATCTTAGATCAATCACTACCTTTTTTGTTTGAATAACCAAAAGAATGCACTAGCTTTTTTTTTCTTCTCTCTCCTTTATCTCTAAAAAAATATGAAAACTCTTTTGTCTTCTCCCCCATTATATAGTTTGCTAATCTAATTTTGATATAACTTGAAGTCCTAATTGCTAATATAATCATAATACAACTTAAAGTCCTCATTACTAATTTAATAACAATGACTTAAAATCCTAATTCAAATCGAAATTTCTTCTTATGGTCCATTACTTAATTCAAAACCAGTATGATTTTTTTAATTAGTTCTTATACAACTAGCTAAAACTTGGGGTACTACAGTCGGTGTCCTGTGTCAGGTACCTGTATGTTTCTCTCTCTATAATCCTCTAGCTCTAAAATTCTAGAGTGAGAAAGTGAAATGTGAAGCTTACTCGATGGACAGAGGTGGTTTCTCGACGGAGTTGCCTGCTTAGCGGAAGATGAGTCTTCTTGTCGGAGCACTCGGAGATCCCTGTGGAGATAGTGTCTCGGAGGTGTCTTCTGCCGGAGCACGCAGACCGCACCAAGGTAGTTTTTTAGAGGAGTTGTGTAGCTGACGGGCTGAGGCAGTGTGTTGGAGGAATGACTTGGTGTTGGTGGGGGTGGGGGTTGGGGGTGGGGGGGAGTCTTCATGTCGGAGCACTTGAAGCTCCCTGATGGAGATAGTGTTCCGGAGGAGTTGCCTATCCCTGCAGTGAGTCCTACCCCTAAGGTAGTGTTCGGAAGGAGTCGCCTGCCTAACACGTGGAAGTAATGTCCCTTAGCAGAGTCGTCAAAATGATGCCAACGAAAGTGGGTTCACAATAGACCTGAAGGTGTCGTAAGAAGTGCTGTCCGAGTCATATGCCAAGTATGCTGATGTGGGACAAAGCAAGGACGGAACAGGGGGTAGAGACCAAGGCTTCCCAGACAGAGCCTGAGGAGTGGCAGTGCTGGAGGGCAAAGGCGCGTGTATTAATACACGACCACAGTCACAACCCAATGCTTAGGTCCAGAGTCAAGGTCCAAGATGTCATGTATGTTTCTCTTTCTAGAATTCTCTAGCTTTAGAATTTCAGAGTAAGAAAGTGAAATGAGTTTTGAAATCCTGTTGCTTGAAAATGAGTTCTCAAGTCCCTTATTTCTAGATGTTGAGATGGTGATGTCATCAAGTAACATGTGGCACTCCTTGGGAGTGACCATTAATGCTGCTGCTCCACGGATTGTCAGATCGCATATTCACTCGCCTTGCTTTGCATAGATTCACTCAGTATGTCTTGAAAGACTGGCCCACAGCACAACGGTGTGGCCAGAGAACCCCTTGATTTAACCACCAATTAAAAGCCCTTGTAGAGTTCCATAAGGGCATCGAGAGGGGTAGAGAACCTGATAGTGGTGGGTGCGGGGCCATACGTTCGACTGCCAGTGGGCTAAGCGCGATGCCGACGAAGACTTGCTCCTGTCTCAGAGTGACTTGGGGGTCATGGTCCCTAAGGGTACCAATAAAGGAGCCCCAATGTTGGAGCACATAGACTACGCAGATACCTTGGCGAAGATAGTGTCTAGAGAAGTCGCCTATCCTTCGGGTGAATTCTTGTGCTGGGAGCACATTGAGTGCACCAAAGTAGTCTTTCGGAGGAGTTGCCTACCCAACGAGTCAAGGTAGTGTTGGGAAGTAGTCACCAGCTCGTCACGTCGAGGTAATGTCCCGGGGGAGGTGCCTACCCAATGGGTTGAGGCAGTGTCTTGAAGGATTTGCCTGCCCAATGGGCCAAGGCAGTGTCACGGAAGAGTCGCCTACATGGCAGAAGGGGATTCCTCATACCGGAGCACTTGGAGCTCCCTGATGGAGACAGTGTCCCAGGGGAGTCGCCTATCCTCGAGACGAGTCTATGTGCCGGAGCACTTGAATCTCCCTGACAGAGATAGCATCCTGGATGAGTCGCCTATCCCCTGAAGAGTCCTTGTACCGGAGCACTTGGAGCACGCCAACGTAGTGTCAGAGGAGTCGTTTACCCGACAGGCCATGGTAGTGTACCAGAGGAGTCTCTTACCTGGCGGGAGTGGTGTTCTCATGCCGCAGCGCTTAGAGCTCCTTAACCGAAGGTAGTGTCTCGGTTGAGTCGCATATCCCTGCAATGAGTTCTTGTGCCGGAGCATTTGGACCGTGCTAAGATAGCGTCTCGAAGGAGTCACCTATCCGACAAGCCGAGGTAGTGTGACGGATGAATCGCCTACCTGGCATGGCGGGAGGGGAGTCCTCATGCCAGAGCATTTGGAGCTCCCTGACGTAATGTCATTGAAGAGTCGCCTACCCTGACAGATGGTGCACACTCCAAAGAGTGGGTCGAAGCATGTTTCACAACAAAGGCAAGGTGCACATACTGTGGTGAAGGTATTGACCAACGTCGAGGGCGTAACAGTCTGACAGAGAGCTGGGGGTGCGAATGTATAAGTGGCGTTGTATATGGGCACATCAGGATGTGTGCGATGCCAGAGGCACGTTCAATGGAGACGGCACGGAGGCACGGTGGTAAGTGTTATGGAGATGGGCGTCGTGCCGGGGTGAAGATGGCACTTGAGCGCGGGGACAGTGGCATGTGACTCGAAGACTGTGCTTCGACGCAACGACGAACGTGGCAGAGAGGGATGTCGTGCCGGGGGCACGTGACGCGGAGATGGCGCTCGGGCGCGGCGATGGTGTCACGGAGATGGGTGCCCCCATCAAGGTTGTGGGTCCATGATGGTAAGCCCCTTGGGCAAGGTGTGGGCCACCCCTAGTTCGGGCGTACAGCCAACCCCTTAGGGAAAGGTTGTGTCGATACCAATGTTTAGACTATTTTTCAGGTGTGACACATGACGTTGATTACAACACTTAGAAACTTTTGTGTTAGAGGCGTGGCACGTGACTTGAGCGTGTGTCGTGGGTTGACTCTGCGTTGAACTTTGACTGTTGAATATTCCTTGAAGTGTTGCGAGAGCGGGACTCAAGAGCGGATCAAAATGTGTTGCAAGCATAGGCTAGCAACAAATGATAATGTTGATTACCTGATAAAAAAAGAGAAAATGGAGAACATATTGATTCCGGGTTGGCTACTATGGTGTAACCGTAAGGACAAATACAACAACGAATTGAAAAGAATGCCATGGAGATTATCACTCAAGCACATCTACTCGTGGAAGAGTTCAAAAACTATACCAGAAGGCGTCCCAACTGAAACCAAAAGTGCAACACAGTGGCATTCCCTTAAATTTGGTCAATTTAAAGTCAACTTTGATGTGGCAATTTTTAAGGAATGGTGGTATATGGGTGTCGGTGAAGTAGTGAGGATGACAAAGCTGTCTTCAATGTTGAGCTCTCCAAAAGCATTGACAACATCTTTGGCCCTAAAATTGTCGAAGCACGAGCAGCTGTTGTGGCATGTTGTTATGCAAAAGACTCAAGATTCTCAACGATTCAGATTGAAGGTGACTTCTATTATCATCAAAGCTTTGAAGCATAAGAATGCAGACTTGTCTCAGATAAGTAACACTATATGTGAAGCTTAGAGGGTTTTAGAGTGTGATTGTGTGTTTTAGATGAAGACTGTTAGGCAAATATGACTAGAGAGAGAGAAATTCATCCTTTCTTTAACTGCCTAGAGTCTCGTGCCTAGATTTTTTTCGATCCAAAGCTCGTTGAAGATTATGCAACCTCTAATGGTGAGAAGATTTGATCACATGCGAGGGTCTCTAAAGATCCATTCGCAACAGATTTCGTTGGTAATTACTGGACAAAAACTTATGAAGCCTTTACACATAAACATCCAAAGCAGAGTATCACAGTTCAGTTAGGCAAGCAAAATACGATGGATGTTGATGATCTTCGACCAAGAACCCATCACAAACAAGTTCTGATTCCGATGAGGACACAACCCTAGAAATAAAAAGTTTGAACTACCAAATTCTAAGCTTCATGACGAAGAACCGGGAACTCAAAACTGCGATGGAGAACATAATCAATCAATCGTCGCAAGAATCTCAATGATCCAACACAGAGGCAAGAATGGAATCAGGAATGGAGGTACATGCAAATCCAGGAATGAGAGGGAAAATCATGGTGAAATGCCAAGGTTACAAGACCTAAACGGTATGCACGGGCTACACACATGCATTGAAAATCATCTTAAAATTATGTGCTACAAAGAGGATTTCCCATAATTATCCCTAAAACACACAACAGTGCCTGGGAAGACCCTTCTTTCCAGTAAATCTTTTGCTGAAATTATGAACAACGAAAAAGAAAATACATCAAGAATGAAATTGGGGTTTATCCCCCCTGTAACGATCGACGGACAAAAAAGTGTGGAATATATAAAGGAGGATGTGCGGAATGAAGTTCAGACGTGGCAAATTGCAATTGTAACCTATGTGTTGGGTTCTAAGCCACCATTCCATGCCATAAGAGGTTTCCTTGAGAAAATTTGGATCCTTCCAACTAAATCTCCTGAAAACTGGCATGTACATTGTCAAATTTGAAAACGCTGATGTGAAAGACCAAATTATTGAAGTAGGCTCTTGGCTGTTTTATGGAAGACCACTTATAACCAAACCATGGTCAGTTGACGTTTCACTGGAAAAAGGAGTTAAATCCATCCCTATCTGGATTACATTGCCTCAGAGCTAAGCAAGATTGCCAGCTTTGTTAGCAAGCCCTTAGCAACAAATGGAAGGCTTACCTTGCTCGGGTATATGTAGATTGATGACCAATTGTCAAACTACATGCTATTTAGAGACCCTAATCAAATTATTAGGGAGTATGAACGAAAGTCTATTAAATGTGATCATTGTCAAATGTTTGGACATTTGACTGACAAATGCTTCTATATGCCTAAGAGCGGACATGAATGGCAAGTGAAGGGAGCGGACATGAATGGCAAATGCAGATAAAGGAGGCACAGATAAAGGAAGCTGAAAATATGCAAATGCAGGAGTTAAGTACGGGGCATATAGCACAAACAATACACATTCAGTCAATCAGTAATGAAGGGAAGCCAGTTGCAAGATAAATAAATTCTCGCTAATTGACAATTCGAAGGAATCAACTGAGAACATGGAAGCATGTAACAAGCAGGCTACTGATTCTGCAAGCACATGTATGCTTGTTCAATTAAACTCAAACAGAAAAGGAAGTAGGAGGAAATATTGGGGAGAACATCTTACGTATGCAGGAACTAGTGAGAAATTATTATAAGCCTTGAGGTGCTCCAAGATGTGCTATAAAAGTGGATATTCAGAATGCTTATGATACAGTAAGTTGGGACCTCTTGAAAAGTGTTATGGAAATATTGCACTTTCCACTCAAAAATATCAATTGGGCCATGCACTTTGTGACAGCAGCAAAATTCTTAATTAGTATGAATGGAGTTATGGAATGATTTTTCAACGGTCACAGAGGACTCAGTAAAGGTGATCCAATTTCCCTTTACCTCTTTTATCAATCTCAATCAAACTTAACATGTCAAGGTCACAGTAATCAAAGTAGTCTATTTTGCAAGGGGGTGTAAACCTTGTGTGGCATGTTCTTAAATTGCCCCCCCCCCCCCCCACCCAGTACAATTTTATGATTAAAAGAGAAGAATGAGGATCTAAAAACACACAAAACAAACCAAACATGCACAATCCCAAATTAACTACTGCATAAAACATAAACTAATAAAAGCTTTAACTTCAAAAACATTATTCTATCAATAAACAACACGCACGAACAAAAAACAACACTTTAAGAAACAAAATTATTTAATTAAAACTGGGATTATAAAATGATTTGCACATGTGAGAGACATTAGTTAATTATATACTTAAAAGTCAAACCCTAGTTTAATCAAACAGGGACAAAATATGGGTTTCAGTAGCACTGACCGTAAATGGGTTGTGCGACGTTCGCTTTCTCGGGGTTCCCAATCCATTTTCGCTCATCAATCTCCCACACGCGATCTTCTTCATCCAAGATTTTTGATTTGCAGGTAGTGATCGCACGATTGTTCTCTGTTTTTCCGTTACTCTCTATTTCTCTCTCCTCAGCTCTGGCAACGGTTGGGTTTTTGGATTTTGTGATAACCGAGGGAACATGGGGCAGGCAAATGACCGATATACCCATGAGAAAACAGGGTGTACTGTGCACGTGGGGTCTTAACGGCTGAATTTGAATGGCCGTTCGTTTTTGAAGCTGTTTGCAATGGTTTTGTCAATCTCGAGGGACATTATTGCAAAAGTTGTAAACACGAGGGGTAAAGTGCAAAAACATGTAAACCACAGGGGACAGTTTTGTAATTAACCCAATATATGAGAAACACCTCACTTTATGATGGCCTTCAACATTGCATGTCATGTTCTTAGAAATGGCATTTTCATTCCAACAATTAATAGTGCCTAGCGAGTTCGTATAATGATCTCGTTGCCAACTCACTACTGAGTCGACCTAAGTCTATTGGTGGCTCGTTACTCTTAGTCAATCATTTTTTCCTCTTGTCGCTGCTACTGTTTCCTAGAGAAAAGCACGGCCTTTATTGTCGTGGCGCCATCATCGGGCATCGACGTGGATTCCAGGAACTTCCAATTGCCGAGTCATCTCGTCACCACCATTCGGGGCTGCCATATGAAACTTGTCAAGGATCTGCTAGTGTAACCCAGAACCTCTCTTTTTAGGGTTTTTGTTTCATCATCAGTATTTTGGTGTCTAAGGTTCAATTATAAAAACAAATAAAAAAAAAAGAAGTTTCAAGTTTGGTTTTTGTATACACTACTCAGCTTTGCTCATAATGTTACATTTTGATTTTAGATTTGTCATTGGTTTCTGCTTTAATTTGTTGCCTTGTGTTTCGAACTAAAGAGTTTTTTCTTGTGAAATTCTATTTCTCTCTCTTTGTTGCTTTGGATTGTAGAATTAAAGTGTCATTGTAGACTCTCTTTTATTTTTATCAATAGG
>JAVXUP010000661.1:130000-142500 GCA_033070095.1 Escallonia herrerae | reverse complement strand
TTAAACGGTTTAGCAGCCTATTTTCATAAACTTAGAGATACAAGAAAATATAACTTTTATTGTGTTTTTAAAGGGCAGCAACCCGGTATATACAAACATTGGCCCGAAGCCATGGCACATGGCGTAGGTAATCATACAAGACCTTGGTATAAAGGTACACAAACGTATGAAGAAGCTCATAAACTCATGACAGCACACTATGGTGTGAATTATTTTATAAGTCCTGAATGTACTACATCCTCCTCTACAATTGTCCCTTTCTCTGGAACACCAATTCCTTCTTCTTCCGGCTCACAATTTTGCGCAAATTGTGATGTCTTAATTAAACATTATAATTTCTTAAAAAGAACCACAGACCAGTTAGCAGTAGATAAACAGCAGTTAGAACAACAGCTTTCCAGTGTTAAAACTCAGTTACAAGTTTATGAATTAGAAACTATGGACTGGAAAACAAAATACTATACTTTAGTAAGATCTAAGTCCACACAATCCTCTACGTCCGGAGTTAAAGGCGTAGCTAGTCCTGTTCTACAGGCAACAGGTAAAGACAAATCAAGTCCTGTGACAGTTGGAAATTTACTCAAAATTTCTGAAAATCCTATTAGTTCGGGAGAAAGAGCTACTAGTCCAGCCCCACAGGTAGCTGGTAAAGACTTATCAAATCCTGAGACCCCTGTCCGTTTGGGAAAAATGGAAAAAAGACGCAAGGCGCTCAAGGATGCGAAGAAACGGAACCTTCAAGTAGACGCTTTCAAGAGACAGACAGCACAAATGATTTTAGATTTATTGCAAGACTTTGACAAAAAGAATGGCGGTCAAGCGAACCAAGACAGTCAAGAGTTCGCGCAGAAGCCAAATACAAGTGACGAAGAAAGAAGACTTCAGCAAGAACTTCTCAAGATTTTGCCAAGCTCTGACGAATCGTCATCCTCCAGCTCAAACAAGAAGACAGCCAAAGGAAAGGAAAAAGCTAAAGGACAAAGATGATGGATATGCTTCTCCACCACCTGCAACTTTTGAACTTTCGGCACAAGAAGACTCCTGCAACTTTTGAACTTTCGGCACAAGAAGACTCCTGCAACTTTTGAACTTTCGGCACAAGGAGACAGAAGACTTTACTTTCGGCAAATAATGACAGACACGAAATCAATCTTTTTCCTGTACACTTTAAGACTTATGTGAAATTATTGTACTTTGTCTTACAAAAAAAAAAAAAAAAAGAGTGTTTGTCCAAATGTAAAACTTAGTGGACGACAGCTTTAGGATTAGTAGACAGCTGTAAAGCTTTCAATTTTGTTGGATAGCTTTAGCTCGGTCTATATAAGGCCTTAGACACTTCAATTGTAAATAGGCTTTTTCAGCATATGCTTTTCTGCAATCCTCTCTGAGATCAATAAAATTCCTTTGCTCTCAAAATTCTCTTGTTGATGCGCACAACCTTAAAAGACTAAGAAGCGTTCAAGTTGTTCTCTTTCTTGCTTTCAAGTAAGTTCTTTATTTTATTCAACTAATTTAGTTATTTTGGGGTGAACACGCTCAAGAGGTGAAATGTCATCCAGGAATTGAAAGGGAAAAATCTCATTAACCTAACATGTCATAGAGCAGATAATATAGGATAGACTTAGAGATTACATGGCATTTGCTTGATAAAAAGAGACTCTGCCTAATTTGTTTTTCAAAAAACCGATTATGCTTACCACGGCGTGTTTAAAATGTTTTTCCAAAATTCACCTTTAGGTTTTAAGCAAAAGCGGGAGCGAGTCGCTTAGGGTAGTTGCCGAGTGATGGCCTTGAAACCCGTTAGACTAACGCATGCCCTGAGTTTTAAACCAAAGAGGGAAGATTTTTGAAAGGTATTTTAAAGCTCACCCCAGCATCCTGAAGTCTTTTGAAATCACAAAATTTTTAACCAGACTTTCTATTTATTAAGCTTCTGCCATCTCTTCTCTAAATCTGCTCTCTATTCCACTGTTTTTCTATGAAATGTTCAGTTTTTTCTAAAAATGGAGTACGCGGTCTAACCGGAGACCCTCGTCTTTTCTAAAACTAAGAAATTTGGATAGACACCAGACGTCAATAAGGCCCTGCCTGGCACCCCCCAGTTTGGGTGTTGACGATTGGTATAATGAAATCCGGGCTTCTTTTCTTAGAAGGGCTTAGGTGTTTTTCCGGCCAACCTTCCCCCATTTTGGTTTCTAACTATAAACGCTGCTGATCTGTGTGGACTGTTACTAGATCTGATTACTCCTAATTGTATAAGTTCTTTAATATGCATTTTAAAGTCTTCAGTGTCTAAACTACTTGCTTCTATATTAGCAGTCTTAACAATATAGTCTGGGTTTATAATATCTAACTTACAGTATATTTTGTTTAGGTCCCATCTTTTAATGGGGTCTTCTCCTATAAAGGATAACTTTTCTATAGCGTTAAGAATATCATGTTTATTTGAAAAATAGCTTATTAAGTTGTAATTTATTCTATCTTTGTTATAAATGTCGTTGTTATCTATTTGAAGATATTCTTCTTCGTTTTCTGTAATTTCTTCTATTCGACAATTTTTCATGTTTTTTATGCAACAGTTTGTTTTACCCTGTCTACATTCTTCGCATATCTTATTTTCGCATGTCTTATTTTTGTCTTTAAGTTCTATGTAAGTCCCACCACGCTTCTGAGCGTACTCTGAGGGTGTGTCAATATTAATAGGTGTTTGAGTAGTTTGTTGTGCAATTTGAAAAAAGTCTTTTGAAATTGTAATTGTATTATTATTTGCTAATAAGAAATTTATCCCAAGGATAATTTTGCCCTCTTGATGTAAAATAGGAGCACAAAATGCATGTTTAAGTAAATATGGTTTTGATTGTGTATTACATGGGGTTAAAAAGGTGATAGTTGCATTAGTAATATATGTAGTGTATTGAATTGGAGTGTTGGAAAAACCAACTCCAGTTACTGGTTTGTCTAGGATTTTTATATAATCACTGTTAATTATAGAAGGATCTAGTACTGTAATTGTACAGCCAGTGTCAATAATTGCATTAGTTTCTACACGTTTTTTATGGTGTATAATCTGTAGTCTAATAGTTACTAGATTATTAAATCTTGTTTGTGTACAAAATTTGTCAATATTAAATTCTTGCATTAGCTGTTTATTAGGATCATCTAAATTTATAGTTTCTATGAGATTTTCTTTAATATGAGCTAAGGTATCTTCAATTTGTATTATTTTTTGTTCTAAATATTCTAATCGTCTATTGACATTCTTATCGTAATAAGTGTTATCTTGTGTTGATTTAGACGTATTTGTTTTGCTGATGTCTAAATTGTATTTTTGTTTTAGGCATTTAGTGCATGCTTCTTTATAGCATAAATTGCATTTGCATCTTACTTTAATGGCGGGATACCATTTACAGATATAACATGTATTGGTGTCTAAACCTTTTCCTAATTCCCATTGGTGTTGACAATTGTCTTCTGTGTTTAAGTTTTGTTCTGAGGGTTTAAACATAAAATTATAGATATTAGATTGTTTTAAGGAGTTTATAAACATGTCTATTTGATCAGTAGTTTCGACGGGAAGCACTTCTTCCTCATCATTGCTACTTAAAGAACAAATGTCTTCTGCGTATTCTTCTATAGATTTGATACTATAAATACTTTCAGTATCACTTAACGTTTCATCTACTTCTAGTAAATCTTTATTTGTATTATTAACTATCATAGATTTGAAATTATTATTATTTTGTCTTCTAGGACAACTAGAACTTAAATGATCAGGTTCTCCGCATGAATAGCATGTAATTTTATTTTTATAGATGCGTCTATTGTCATATTTTCTAACATGTCTTGGATTTAAAAAAGGTTTTCTAGCTCTACTTTTTCGTAGGAAATACGTCTTTCTAGGTTGTTTTGGCCTTCTCAAAGGCTTTCTAGTATATTTAGGTCTAGATTCTTCTTGACCATAGTGTTGAGGTGTATATATTTCTTTACAAAAGCTTGTTTCATTTTTAAGTTGTCTAGCAATTTGTATATTAGTACATTTTGAAACTAAAATTTCTATTACTTGTTCAAAGACACTTCCTAAGGAATAGGCTGGTCTTTGATTCGGGTTTTCGTAAACTTTTTTAATTGTTTCACTAATTTCTCGTCCTAAAGCTCCTGGTAATTTATATAGAAATTTGTCTATAACATTTGAGTTGTATATGTTTCCACTTTGTGAGGCAAAATAATAGTATTCTTGCATAAAAGGTTTTATATTATGCCAGTTATATAGATGTACTTGTTCTAATTTTCTAGCCGCTTCTATTTGTATAATAGCATCTCCAGTATTGGGATTTCTTCCTGTTAATATTAATTGTATTGTGTTTACAAAATTATAAGGATTGGGGCCTAAGTCTGCCATTTCTTTTAAATCATTAGGATAGGCTTGCTGCCATTCTTCAAAATTAGCTTTAGCTATTGGTCCTAAGAATTGTGTCATGTATCTTATCATTTCTTCTCCTGTTTCTAAATTATCTGACTGTTTAGTAATGAAATTTGCTACTACTGCATCTTTCCATACTTGTATATAATTAGTTCTTTGTTGTGGATCGACTGCAGTTATATTTAAAATAAAAGGTTCTGCTGCCTTTTGTATTTTAAAATTTTGTTCTAAAGGATGTTTTTTACCTTTGGGTCTATAATTTGGTCTTTCATATTTTGTATTTTCTATTGTTGCACTTTGTCTTGGTAGATTGCCATATGCATATTGAGGTCTATTTGTAGGTTGAGTTGTATAGAATCTACTACCATCATTATTTTGATTATGTGTGGTTCCTGAACCACCACTTTCGTCCATAAGAATGTATGGAGTTTCATTCATTAGGTTAAATTTGGTATTTATTAAAGAAATTTGAGTTGTAACAGATTCTGCATCATTTGTTTCTTCTAATTCGTCAACATCTTCTATTGTGATAGAATTTGCATCTATATATGAATTTATTTTGTTGTTTAAATAGTCCTCTATGGTTCCTTCTGTAATAGAATATAATTCATAATTGTTTAAAAATTCTTCTTCTATACTTATTTCTTCTAGATATATATTTTTTAAAAATTCTTCTTCTTCTTTTAGATTAACATCTTCTAAAAGATTATAATCTTTTTGTCTTATAGTTTCTATTTCTTCCAATGCTTTATCAATTTTATTGTCTAACTCAGTTTTATAATTTATTTCCGGTTCACATATATCTATATGAACGGGTTGCGAGATAAAGGCTTGGCTTAGATCTAGGTCTTTTAAGTCTTTCATTATATCCGAGTCCATATCTGTTATAATTTCTTCAGATTGATTGAAGATATCTAAACTTTCTTCTCGTTCTACGAGTTGTATAAATTCTTGTAATTGTTGCATACTAATTCCTCTTCCTATAAATGTAGTTCCTATTTTTTGATTTAATATTTTAAAATCTGTTGTTTTAAAGACGTCTAAATTATTCATCTGTTTCGGTTTCTTGAGTGTCTGGGTTATTAATTGCTTCAACGTAATTTGTGAATCTAACAGACATTCTGCCTGACGTATTACGATACCAAAAACTGTCTGTAGGTACTATACTTGTAGATGAATTAGTTCCTAATATTTTGTCTACTTGCCATTCTTGGCCTGAATTTTCTAAAGAATTTACTTTGTAAGGAGGTAAAAGTCTAATTCCTCTATTGATGATAAACTTAGCTGTATCTTCTATACTTAATTGATATCCTACTTGACTATTCTGTGTGAGTTTACCTATAAAGGTAGTACAGATTAGAAGATTTTTACCTTACTGAAAATCTTCATATCCTTTTGTCATTATTTTAATTTTAACGTTTCTAGCAAAATCTCTTGTATTTAAGCAAAAGTCTGGTGCACAATAGAATATGCCACCATTGTTGTTCATATCAACTTCTATTGCTCCTAGAATTGCTTGCTCACTCGTAAATCTCTCATCTACTATAGCTAAAAATACTTTAGCACCTGTATCTCTTCTTGTTAATCCTTTAATACCAATAACTATTAATCCTATGTGTGTTAAATTTAAATTTCCTCTGATCAAATCTTGCTCAGAGTCTGGATGTATTAAATTTATACTTACTGTATCTTCTCCTATGCATCTATTTTGAGTTTCTCTATAGTGCATAAAGAGTCTTGTTTGACTTAAATTTGCATTATTTTGATATAAAATTTGTGGAGAAATTAAGTCTAGCCTATTTTGTCTAAATTGTTCAATTTGTCTATCTATGTCTATGACTTGTTCTAAGGAAGCTATGGGTGCAGGAGGATTTCTAAATAGTCTTAGAACTCTATTACCTATTGTATTTTCATTTCTTCTTCTAGTTTCTGTTGCGAGTACTTCTGTTCTATTTCTATCTTCTGCATTACCTCTTCCTAAAATATTACTATTGTTTCTTATCATAGACTAAAAATTTTAATGCCTCTTTTGTTTTAGAATTTTTTCTTTTGTCTATTTTAATATTATTTAATTTAGAGCATAATTCTTCAATATCCGTCGTAACTATTTCTTTATCTTTTTTCTGTGTCATGATGTGTTCTAATTTGTCTAATTTTTCTAAGCAATTTATTAATAAAAGGATAATAATGTTATTTTGTTTTCTAGATACTATTTCATTTGGAGTTCCTAAACTGTTTCTTGATAAGCCTTCTGATGGAGTTATATAATTATTACTTTCGAGGAAGGCTTGCTTATAATCTAAATTTGCTTCGTATTCTTTAGAGATACTCATTTATATTCTAGTCCCTGTATGTTAAAATATTTTCTTAAATTATTTTCTATTCTAACATTTTGTTTTTCCATATTCTGTATTTTTTGTTTACTTTCTCTTAGTTCTTGCCTAATTTCTTCAAGTTGTTTTTGTATATAGTCTAAATTATTATGTTTGGGTTTATCTAAGTTAGATTGTAACATGTTTTTAATATAATCTAAATTTTCTCTTATTATTTTAAGACTATGTTGATCTGTTTGTATATAAAAACCTATAAGGTGTTGGAAAAATATATCAAAGTCTTCTAATAATGAATCTAAATTTAGAAAATATCTAATGTAAAAAGATAAAGGATTGTGTAAAAGGGTGATACAATCGGTATCTATATAATGTTTTATTCTATCATTTGTAAAATCTATTGTTTCTAAGGTATTAAAGAATTTGTTAAAATTATCTAAGATGTCTATTCTCATCTGTTGATCTAGATTATAATCATTTATCATGTCTTCGAAACTAAAAGGATCTTGAGGAGGTTCGAAATTTAAATTTCTACTTCTTTCCATATTAACTAGGTAAATTTACACTGTCTGTATCCGAGCTACCTAAAATATCTTCACTAGAGTTTACTTCTCTATTCATTTGTAAATTATGTATATGGTCTGTTATATTTTCTAAAGCATTAGCTTCATGTCTTTCAGACATTTGCCTAAAGAGATCTATATTTGGTCTATTAGTTCTATTTCTAACGTACTCATTGTGATAATAACTATTGTTATCCATGTCTTTAAAGCATATATAAAAAGCTATTAAAAACTTTAAATAAGAATTTAAACTTGCAATCATAACATCTAAATTTAATAGGCTACGAACATAAGACATCAAAGGATTGTATTTTAAAGGTAAAGTACGTTCAGAAATATGAAACCTAATATTAGAATTTGTATCGTCAATGAGTTGAATAACAGCAAAAAATCTACGAAATTCTTCATAATTGTCTTCCATTCTAGTTATATGCATGCTTTCTCTAAGATTACTCATTTTAGCAATTTGACCGGGGCTACTTGCTCTGGGTTACTCAGTCATCTCCTTTACTTAGGAAAATTCTCATCAAAACCAAAACCCAAGGATTTATGGCTCTGATACCAAAATGGGGGAAGGTTGGCCGGAAAAACACCTAAGCCCTTCTAAGAAAAGAAGCCCGGATTTCATTATACCAATCGTCAACACCCAAACTGGGGGGTGCCAGGCAGGGCCTTATTGACGTCTGGTGTCTATCCAAATTTCTTAGTTTTAGAAAAGACGAGGGTCTCCGGTTAGACCGCGTACTCCATTTTTAGAAAAAACTGAACATTTCATAGAAAAACAGTGGAATAGAGAGCAGATTTAGAGAAGAGATGGCAGAAGCTTAATAAATAGAAAGTCTGGTTAAAAATTTTGTGATTTCAAAAGACTTCAGGATGCTGGGGTGAGCTTTAAAATACCTTTCAAAAATCTTCCCTCTTTGGTTTAAAACTCAGGGCATGCGTTAGTCTAACGGGTTTCAAGGCCATCACTCGGCAACTACCCTAAGCGACTCGCTCCCGCTTTTGCTTAAAACCTAAAGGTGAATTTTGGAAAAACATTTTAAACACGCCGTGGTAAGCATAATCGGTTTTTTGAAAAACAAATTAGGCAGAGTCTCTTTTTATCAAGCAAATGCCATGTAATCTCTAAGTCTATCCTATATTATCTGCTCTATGACATGTTAAGTTAATGAGATTTTTCCCTTTCAATTCCTGGATGACATTTCACCTCTTGAGCGTGTTCACCCCAAAATAACTAAATTAGTTGAATAAAATAAAGAACTTACTTGAAAGCAAGAAAGAGAACAACTTGAACGCTTCTTAGTCTTTTAAGGTTGTGCGCATCAACAAGAGAATTTTGAGAGCAAAGGAATTTTATTGATCTCAGAGAGGATTGCAGAAAAGCATATGCTGAAAAAGCCTATTTACAATTGAAGTGTCTAAGGCCTTATATAGACCGAGCTAAAGCTATCCAACAAAATTGAAAGCTTTACAGCTGTCTACTAATCCTAAAGCTGTCGTCCACTAAGTTTTACATTTGGACAAACACTCTTTTTTTTTTTTTTTTAAAGTTGTAAGACAAAGTACAATAATTTCACATAAGTCTTAAAGTGTACAGGAAAAAGATTGATTTCGTGTCTGTCATTATTTGCCGAAAGTAAAGTCTTCTGTCTCCTTGTGCCGAAAGTTCAAAAGTTGCAGGAGTCTTCTTGTGCCGAAAGTTCAAAAGTTGCAGGAGTCTTCTTGTGCCGAAAGTTCAAAAGTTGCAGGTGGTGGAGAAGCATATTCCATCATCTTTGTCCTTTAGCTTTTTCCTTTCCTTTGGCTGTCTTCTTGTTTGAGCTGGAGGATGACGATTCGTCAGAGCTTGGCAAAATCTTGAGAAGTTCTTGCTGAAGTCTTCTTTCTTCGTCACTTGTATTTGGCTTCTGCGCGAACTCTTGACTGTCTTGGTTCGCTTGACCGCCATTCTTTTTGTCAAAGTCTTGCAATAAATCTAAAATCATTTGTGCTGTCTGTCTCTTGAAAGCGTCTACTTGAAGGTTCCGTTTCTTCGCATCCTTGAGCGCCTTGCGTCTTTTTTCCATTTTTCCCAAACGGACAGGGGTCTCAGGATTTGATAAGTCTTTACCAGCTACCTGTGGGGCTGGACTAGTAGCTCTTTCTCCCGAACTAATAGGATTTTCAGAAATTTTGAGTAAATTTCCAACTGTCACAGGACTTGATTTGTCTTTACCTGTTGCCTGTAGAACAGGACTAGCTACGCCTTTAACTCCGGACGTAGAGGATTGTGTGGACTTGGATCTTACTAAAGTATAGTATTTTGTTTTCCAGTCCATAGTTTCTAATTCATAAACTTGTAACTGAGTTTTAACACTGGAAAGCTGTTGTTCTAACTGCTGTTTATCTACTGCTAACTGGTCTGTGGTTCTTTTTAAGAAATTATAATGTTTAATTAAGACATCACAATTTGCGCAAAATTGTGAGCCGGAAGAAGAAGGAATTGGTGTTCCAGAGAAAGGGACAATTGTAGAGGAGGATGTAGTACATTCAGGACTTATAAAATAATTCACACCATAGTGTGCTGTCATGAGTTTATGAGCTTCTTCATACGTTTGTGTACCTTTATACCAAGGTCTTGTATGATTACCTACGCCATGTGCCATGGCTTCGGGCCAATGTTTGTATATACCGGGTTGCTGCCCTTTAAAAACACAATAAAAGTTATATTTTCTTGTATCTCTAAGTTTATGAAAATAGGCTGCTAAACCGTTTAAAGAATTAACAAACCATCCATTGTCTTTACGAATAAATGCTTGCCAAAGGTTGTCTAAAAGAGTGACCTGGTCTATGGGAAACGGTCCTAACTTGGGGTCTTTTACTTGAAATTTACTTCCTACATGTAGAATTCCTAAATTACTACCATCAAAATTAATCCTACTGGTGCCTGAATTATCTATATAGCTTGTATAAAGTACTGGAAACGACGGATTTGTCTGATTGGCGAAATGAGCTTGTCTAGAGCGTCCATCAGAGGAGGATGTCATTTGTCCTGCACAATTACAAAAATTTGTCTATAGATATGCTTGTAAGGCAGTAAAAATCTTTTTTAAAAGGAAGATTTTATTATTACAAAGATAATTATTTTTATCTACAAAATACTCCTCCAAGCCAATCGAATTCATTCTTACAGACTTGAATGAAATCGTTTGTAGCTTCAATACGATTTTGTTTAAAAATTTCTAACTCTTCATCTCCATCTGTCTCAAATTCATATAAAAATTGAAGATGAGCTTCGAGTCTCTGAATTCTCCTAAATGTCTGACGGAGATAGAGTCTGACTTGAAAAGGAGTCATCCTGTAAAACAAAATATTATTGTAATAATTTGCGAGATAATAAATCTGCTAAAGTGTTGTCTTTTCCTTTTATGTGTTGCCACTCTATTTTGTCTAAACGGTAATTGCTAAGGGTTGCTAAAAACTTTACCCATCTATTTGTATATCTAGCATCTTTGTTTTTATTATACCTTACTATTGCTTCACAATCAGTTCTAATACTAAATTCATGTTTTGAAATTAATAATGCCTTGAAATGTTCTAAGGCATAAATAATAGCAAGTAATTCAAAATCTAAACTTGTCAAATATTGGTTACTTTCTTTATATTTACCGCTTGCGTATCTGCATAATCTTTCTTCTTTTTTACTGCTATATTTATTTGGTTTGCAATATAAGACTGCTCCCCAGCCTTCTTTGCAACCGTCTGTTTGAACTATTAAATAATCTGTTTCTAATGGTAAATATAAGTCGGGTAATTGTTTTACTTTGTCTTTTAAAGTTTTTATAAGGTTAATATCTTCCGTATTAAAATGTCTTTGACCATTTTTACGAGTCTTATTATATAAAGGTCCTATTAGTTTACTCAGGTCTTTGAAATACATTCTAGCCTGATTTAGTAAGCCTAAAAATGCTTGTATTTGTTTTAATCCTTCAAGTTTGTCTGGAAATTGTAGAATCTTTTTGGCTATATGTTCTTGTAATTTAATTCTACCATTCCCTATTTCCATTCCTAAGAATTTAACATTTGTTTTAAATAATTCGACTTTTTTCTTACTAAGAATCAAGCCATGTTTTTCAAATAATTTAAATGCTAAATCTAGGTGCGCAATGTGTTCGCTATCATTTTTACTACATATTAAAATATCATCAATATATACTAAGATAAATTCATTGTAAGGTCTAAAAATATCATCCATTTTTCGTTGGAAGATACTTGGGGCTGTCTTGAGGCCAAAAGGCATTACTAGCCATTCGTAGAGGCCTTCGGGTGTAGTGAATGCGGTCCACTTAATGTCTTCGGGCCACATTTTAATTTGATAAAAACCAGATTTACAGTCGAATTTACTAAAAATTCTTTTACCTTGTATTTTACTTAAAAAAAAAGTCTTATTAGGGATGTTATAACTATCGTCTCTTATATTATCATTTAGTCTTTTATAATTTATTACCATCCTACTCTTGTTTCTAATTATCTCAGCATGGTTTCTAACTATAAACGCTGCTGATCTGTGTGGACTGTTACTAGATCTGATTACTCCTAATTGTATAAGTTCTTTAATATGCATTTTAAAGTCTTCAGTGTCTAAACTACTTGCTTCTATATTAGCAGTCTTAACAATATAGTCTGGGTTTATAATATCTAACTTACAGTATATTTTGTTTAGGTCCCATCTTTTGAATATCATGTTTATTTGAAAAATAGCTTATTAAGTTGTAATTTATTCTATCTTTGTTATAAATGTCGTTGTTATCTATTTGAAGATATTCTTCTTCGTTTTCTGTAATTTCTTCTATTCGACAATTTTTCATGTTTTTTATGCAACAGTTTGTTTTACCCTGTCTGCATTCTTCGCATATCTTATTTTCGCATGTCTTATTTTTGTCTTTAAGTTCTATGTAAGTCCCACCACGCTTCTGAGCGTACTCTGAGGGTGTGTCAATATTAATAGGTGTTTGAGTAGTTTGTTGTGCAATTTGAAAAAAGTCTTTTGAAATTGTAATTGTATTATTATTTGCTAATAAGAAATTTATCCCAAGGATAATTTTGCCCTCTTGATGTAAAATAGGAGCACAAAATGCATGTTTAAGTAAATATGGTTTTGATTGTGTATTACATGGGGTTAAAAAGGTGATAGTTGCATTAGTA
>JAVXUP010000661.1:0-125000 GCA_033070095.1 Escallonia herrerae | reverse complement strand
GACGAACGTTTCAAACATTGGAAGAAGCTGAAGAATGTTTTCGAGCGTATTCATTGAGGGTTGGTTTTGGCATTAGAATAAAGACTACAAGAACGAGCAACGTAACAAAAAAGATATGCTCTCGTTTATACGAGTGTCATAGGGGCAGAAATCCACAGCAAAATGAGACACGCGTAGGGAATGATGACAGTGATGACGAAATAGGATATTCGCGTAGAAGACGGGACTGCTTTGAGCGCACAAATTGCCAGGTCAAGATGTTCGTAAGCTACAAAGCCAATCATGATCATTGGCTTATTACCAGCCTGGAACTGGCACACAATCACCCGTTAGTAACTCCTTCTAAGGTGAGTCAGATGCATCAACACAAGAAGATGGGTAAGGTCGCGAGGAGCCTAATTCACACAATGAGCAATGCGCGAATTGGACCTACTGAGATTGTTAATGTTCTTGCTGAACAGGCTGGGGGAATTCAAAATTTAAACTTTAACACGACAGACGTTCGTAACGCGGTCCGAACCCATAGACGAGCCGCGTATGACCTCAATGATGCGCAATCGACAATGAGCCTATTGAAACGGATGCAGATGGAGGACCCGCAGTTTACCTTCGACTATAAACTTGACGAAGAGCATCGAGTTAGTACAATTTTTTGGGTCGACGGTCGTTCGAGACTAGCTTATAAGCATTTTGGGGATGTCGTGACTTTCGACACCACATACCGTACCAACAAGTACTCGATGCCGTTCGCTCCTTTCACCGGCGTCAATCATCACTATCACTCCATCCTGTTCGGGTTCGCCTTGTTAAGGGACGAGAGCGAGGGTTCTTTTGTATGGTTGTTTAGGACGTGGCTGGAAGCAATGAACTTCAAAGCACCCATCATCACCGATCAAGATTTGGCAATGAAGAAGGCTATTGCGACCGTCTTCCCAGACACCCGGCACAACTTGTGCACTTGGCACATAAGCAACAAATACCCTGAACGTCTGCATCACGTGTACGCAAAGTATCCAGACTTTAAACAGGATTTTGACAAGTGCATTACCAAGTCCTTAACGATTGAAGAATTCGAGGAGAGGTGGGAAAAGCTTGTTCGGGATTACTCATTGCAAGACAACGAGTGGCTCCGGCACTTGTACGAGCGCAAAGAGCAATGGATTGGCGTTTACACGAGGAGGTATTTTTCAGCGGGCATGAAAACGACGGGCAGGAGTGAATCTATGAATGCCACGTTCGATAGTTATGTGGGTACAGCTACCAATTTGAAGACTTTCGTTGCATCCGCACAAAAAGCGGTAGCTTCGTTGTTCGTAAAAGAAAGGGCTGCCGACTTTGCAACAACGTACAAACAAAGGAGAAGGTTGCTAGAGACCCCGCTGGAGCTGAACGGTGCCAAAGTCTATACGAAGGAGATCTTCTTGCTATACCAAGTAGAGCTGCGAAAATCGGGACGATACAGTATAAACAAGGTGGCAGAAATGTCTACGCGTGAGTACAAGGTTTATTCGCTCGTGAATGACCTCGTCCCTGAGAAGCTGCGCAGAATTTATACGGTGAGCCACGACACATTGACGGACTCGGTGACGTGTGTTTGCAAGAAGTTTGAGTTCCATGGCATCCTGTGTAGACACATTCTGCGGTTTTTCACCCAGAAGAATATCAGGACAATCCCCGATAAATACGTCTTGCCACGGTGGACGAAAGGTGCAAACAGGTTGCACGGTACCATTTCCTTTCCGGAGCACCCGTATACTGACTTTGAAGAATCAGAGACGTTGCGGTATAATCATCTGGTGACGATGTTCACCCGTTTGTCCGTAAAGGCTGCTGCTACAATGGTCGGTTATAAACATCTCCTCGATGTAGCTCAGCAGCAAGAGCCCATCGTCGACCAGTTGGAAGCAGCTTCAGTCACCAATGCGGTTGACACCGAGCCTACGACGGAATCCGAAGATGACGAGCCGGGGGAGGAAGGCGACAATGATATCCGGCCGTTGGATCCAATTATATCGCAAACGAAAGGCCGCAAGAGATCTACGCGGATGAAAAGCTCAATTGAAACGGCAACTCAACCTAAAAAGCTGCGAAGGTGTGCATTGTGCAACAAAATGACCGACCACGACAAGCGGAACCATTACAAGGCATTGGGGATAAGTCCCGGGGGTTTGCAAGATGGGGCAGAAGATGACGCCGAAGATGAGGACGGACAAGCTGCAGTGGACCTTTAATTTTTTGTATAAGTTTGACATTTGTAATAATTTTTATATAAGTTTGACATTTGTAATAATTTTTTCTAATAATTTTTCAACCGAATACCGGAATTATTTTTTCTGATGTAGCGATTTCTGATGTAGCGGACGGATATGCATAGTCCTAATTTTTTGGTTATCATTTATGTCCGCTATACAATGTAGCGGACGTCATCGCAGAAAAACTTTTGGTCTTCATTTATGTCCGCTATACAATGTAGCGGACCTCTAACCTATTCTACTTATTAATCAAAATGGGCAACAGCTTTTATCAGTCCGCTATACAGCTTTTATCAGTCCGCTATATTCTCTATCTCTCTCTCAAACATCTAACCCAATCCGCTACCCCATCTACGGCGACCCACATCTCCGGCGACACCACCGTCCTCCCCTCATCGCCGACCTCGATGGCTTCTGGATCGGAGACCACCAACGATTTTATTGGCAACTTGCACCTAGCAGGCAAACACTTTTTCAAAGTCATGATGCCGGGATTTGAGAATGAACTTGTAGCCCATCCCTCTTTCTCTGTATTTTCGTGTGTTAAAAGTTTGATCTTTTGGTTAAAAACTAACCTATTTTTTGTATTGTGTTTGTTAGGACATACCGGAAGCCTTTACCAATCAATTTACAACAATTCATGACAGTTCAAGATTATATAGCCGCAAGGGGGCCTGGCAGGTTGAAATCAAGCTGAAGCCCGGCCGACCCCAAAAAAAGCAATTCGCAGAGGGTTGGAACGTCTTCGTGCGCCAGCATGGCCTCGAACTCGGGGACTTTGTAGTGTTTGAACACCTTGGGTGGTGGGATTTTCAAGTTGTAATATTTGATCGGAGCGCTTGTGAAAAAATTTATTTCCCCCAATGTGAACCCTAATTTATTAATAATAACCAAATTTATTGTATACATGTTCATTATGTTTCCAAATTTTTTCTCGCTTAATTGTGCCGTTTGAGATACATTGTCTTCGGACGCCAATTTATTAAAACTGCATAACGCTAGCGGACGGGCCAACAGATTGCTTTTTCGCCAACTCACCGTCCGCGATATTGTCTAGCGGACGGGCCAGCAGAATGCCTTTTTCCCCACTCACCGTCCGCGATATTGTCTAGCGGACGGGCCAGCAGAATGCTTTTTTCCCAACCCACCGTCCGCGATATTGTCTAGCGGACGGGCCAGCATAATGCCTTTTTCCCCACCCACCGTCCGCGATATTGTCTAGCGGACGGGCCAGCAGAATGCCTTATATCAACACTTGGAAAATTTTCCCCACCCCCACCGTCCGCGATATTGTCTAGCGGACGGGCCAGCAGAATGCCTTATATCAACACTTGGAAAATTTTCCCTACCCCCACCGTCCGCGACATTGTCTAGCGGACGGGCCAGCAGAATGCCTTATATCAACACTTGAAAAATTTTCCCCACCCCCACCGTCCGCGATATTGTCTAGCGGACGGGCCAGCAGAATGCCTTATATGAACACTTGGAAAATTTTCCCTACCCCCACCGTCCGCGACATTGTCTAGCGGACGGGCCAGCAGAATGCCTTATATCAACACTTGGAAAATTTTCCCCACCCCCACCGTCCGCGATACTGTCTAGCCGACGGGCCAGCAGAATGCCTTATATCAACACTTGGAAAATTTTCCCCACCCCCACCGTCCGCGATATTGTCTAGCGGACGGGCCAGCAGAATGCCTTATATCAACACTTGGAAAATTTTCCCCACCCCCACCGTCCGCGATATTGTCTAGCGGACGGGCCAGCAGAATGCCTTATATCAACACTTGGAAAATTTTCCCCACCCCCACCGTCCGCGATATTGTCTAGCGGACGGGCCAGCAGATTGCCTCACAACACTTAGAAAATTCATTTCCCCCACACTTTTTCGCGACATTGTCTAACGGACAGATTTTGCTTTTCATTCAACCAAACTCAAATCATCTTCAACGGAAATCAGACAAAACAATCAATCAATAATCTTCAACACAAATCAATGAGAGCTTTCTAAATATTCATAGTTTATTAAAAAAAATAAAGTGTAATGGTACAATGTCAACGGGGGAATCATGTTGGGAGGGATTCTCGGCATTTGCCGGATTTACAATACACGTAACCGCTCTAGGCCGGCCTTTCATAATTTGCCAAGCCATTCTATATCTAAAGGTGTCTACTTCTGCTTGGCTCCACACCGCCGCCTTGAGGCTCTCGGACCGGCAAATGTAATCCATGTACATGCAAAGGAAAACGCCGCAGTCCGAAGTGTTACGTTGCTTGGGCCTCCTCTTCTTCAAGCGCCAATCGAGCTTTGGCCGCGCCGGTACAGGGTTACCACGAACACCATTGACCATTGCACAAAATATATTCTGCAAGAAACATAAAACGGCGTAAGACACGAGTTAACATTTATGCCAAGTTACAATAACTGTTAAACAACAATCGTAATATTACCATTGAATCCAACTGGGCTTTGTACATCTGCAGCACAGGCATAAAGGCGGTATCGTCGTGGAGACTGTCGATCACCGATACGACTTTCTCCACCGGTTCATAGCAAACCAAGTACCAGTGGCTTTCCCCTAAAAATGGGATTAGAAACACGTCGGCAACACTTGCGCTCACTGGACTATCCCTAGCAAGATACGCTCGTAGGTTAGCGGACGGTCTCCACTGGCCCAACTTTTTCTTCCGCCTTTGCTCGACCCACTCATGCCATTCAGACACTAGGAGGCTATGAAAAAAGGCATCAACCAAAAAAACAGCCGGGTACTCGTTCAGCCGCTCCCGACCCCTTTCCTTCAGAATCTCCACGTATGTGGAGATGACACCGTTGTCTAACCAACTCCCCGGAGCCAGGGAGGCCATTTCTCCCCACTCGCAAGTGTAATCCATGCCCTCCGGATGATTCACACTATACAACGCTTTGTCCCGGGGGAAGCCGCTAAAATAACGCTCTCTGATTATTTGGCATTTATGCGGCTTTAGGGGCTTCACTGGATGCCCTTTGCGATATTGCCCTCGGGGGTCGACGGGGGGATATTGCACTCCTTCCGGGGGGTCGACCGGGGGATATTGCCCTCCTTCGGCAGTAGATGGTCCTGCCCATGGGACAATAGGCAGTGTCTCCGACAGACTGATGTGTCCGAAACCCCAGTCTTGCGTGACTTGACTCTGAGAGAAGGGTTGGGGTTCCGAGTCCAATAGCAAAGAGAAGGAGGGCACACTGTAGTCTTCCCACGGCGCTTGAGCCTGGCCCATGGTGCTTGGCTGTCCCCAATCACCACCCATTCCCGGCACAGATGGACCACCATATCCCTGGCTCACTCCCGAAGTCTGTCCCGAGGGATCGGTGTATCCCTCGCTCACATATGGGGGCTGCCACCCCGGATAACCCATTCCCGCGCTGACGCCGGAAGGCTGGCCCGATGCTTGGTGTAAAAAATTCCCGCAGCCATACGCCAACGCATCAGCCTGTTGGCGAAGCTCCTCGCCCATTGCATCCACCAAATCCTTCCGCTCGCGCAACTTCTGGAAGAAGGCGAACGAGGCATTAACCTACATCCAGAGAGATAATAAATAAGTAACTTCATACACAGTTAGAATCATCAAGTTCAATTAAAGCACTTATTGGCCAACTTACCAGATTGTATGCCATGTGCTCATCGATCTGACCCCTAGGGTGGTACTTCTCCCCGCGTTCAAACCTTACTGGAGCTACTCTCCTCCGGGTGATGCGGTAGTACCACCCATTGTACTGTTCGATACTGATCACGGGGTCAGGCTCCGACACAATGGCCGCCAGCGTGTCCTGCCAGGAATCCCAAACCTCAAGTTCTCGTGCGCACAAGTCGTGCGCATTTGCCTTGCCAAACCGAGGGACACCCGGTGGGTTCCTGTTAAGCCTCATATCCGGCGCGCCTGCTGGCAACCCCTGCAGGCACTCAAAATGGCGCATAGCGCGATCTGGCAGCTGCCACTCTGCGACCTCGAAGTGGATCAGGGGTGTGCGTTGCAACCCAGAGAGCGTGAAGACGAACGACTCTCCCACCCGTCGCGCCAAATGTTTGTACGGTGCCCATCGCATCTGGCCAGGAGATAACGAGTCGAGCTCCCCCCGATAGTACGTAATGTTGTGATGGGGATCGTCTCTCCTCTGGTAGTGGCTGTCCTTCCGACTGTACTCCCAGGCGCACAACCGAGGCCACACATTATCGGTTCCGTCCCTACGCGTGGGTGCGCCGGTAGCAAGGTGTTCATAAGACCACACCTGAGAGCAAAGACAAATTAAATAAAGTATCGTCAAATTTTATTGTCAATTCAACCCAAAAAAAAAGAAACGAGCGAGTAATCAAGAATTGTATGATATACCTGCAATAGCGAGAGACATGCACATATCGCTTTGGAGTCGGGCCTCGTTGCCTTGTGCAATGCTCGGTAGAGGTACGCAAGAGTTGCGGCTCCCCAGGCATAATCCCCAACCTCCAGCAGGTTACCCAACAACGGTAAATATTTGACGCTGACGGTATTCTTCGACGTTGTTGGGAACAGAATTGCCCCCATCACCCACAAGAGGAAAGCTTGTGTGTACAGCACAAGCATCTGATCCGTGTAGTTATCCGGCAGAACCTTGTAGGTATCTACCAACCATTTCAACTTGATACCCCCAGTGCTAAATTGATCCTGGGGTATCGAAGTAAAGAAGTCCCTAGCGGTCCTCTTATTCGTTGCTTCCGACGGAGGAGCTATTACCGGCCGCCCCGTCACCGGTAACCCTAAGATGAACCCTACATCTTCTAGGGTAATTGTCAGCTCTCCGAGAGGGAAGTGAAACGTATTCGTTTCACTTCTCCACCTTTCAACAAGGGCACCTATTAAGTGCCGGTCAAGTTGTTGAAAGATCTGCCCACGCGTGAAAATCCCAAACCCAATCCCACGCAGTAATCTTTTCTGGGTTCTGTTCAATTTCCATTCTTTAAAATTATCGGATACTTCTACCGTGTTGAGAAGTGCTCTTTCCTACGAATTAATAAATACAATTTAAGCAAATTAAACGATATACAACGTTCCCAAGAATAACAAAGTTGATAAAATAAGTATCTTACTCCACCATCCCATATGAGCGTACTGATATGGTTTGCTTGGTCGTATAATACGGACGGATCTTCTGGTCCAGGGTTGAAATCCATTTTTCGCAACTGAAATTATGCAAAACGGCAAGGTTGGAAGCGTAAACATTCTCAAACATACAACGCTAGCACAGTCAACGCTAGCATGTGATCAGATAATACTCACATAAGTTCACATGCTGTGTATATGCAATGTACATAGATACAAACAGACACGAGAATGTGATTTTACAAGTGAAATCACATTATAAAGAATACGCAATACACATATAATATATATATATATATATATATATATATATATATGTATAGATACATTGACAAACGCTAGCACAATGCAGCGTTTCGCACACATTCAAAATCATGCATAAGCCGCGATAACAACTCTAGATTATGAACAAATAAAGGATTGATTTGTGAAGTTACGTGATTGATTCGTCGAATAAAGGATTTCTTGAGAAGAAATTGCGCCGATCTACTTGCCAACACCGCTAGAAGAATTGTGAGAAGAAGGAATGAATAGCAGTTTAGAAGGAATGAATAAGGGTTTCGGAGTAAAGAAAGGGAAAAACAGTCCGCTACACAGTCTAGCGGACGGTAAGATAATGACAAAGTAACAGTCGTGTTGACTGTGTCAGTCGTCCGCTACACTGTCTAGCGGACGACAGACACGTGGGCTTCGATTATGTGCTCCGCTAGACAGTGTAGCGGAGGGGGTGCAGGGGCAAAACGGTAAAAAGTGTCGTCCGCTAGACAGTGTAGCGGACCGCTGACAGCGCCGCAAAAATACGCGATCTGGGCCGTCCATCCCTTCGGGATGGACGGTCAGATCGCGCTAGCAAGATCTCCCATTTTGCTAGCGCTATCAACAGATCAGCTCCCTATATATATATATATATATATATATATATATATATATATATATATATATATATATATATATATATATATATATATATATATATGTATATGTGTATATACATATGTATATACACATATACATATATATGTATATGTGTATATGTATATATGTATATGTGTATATACATATGTATATACACATATACATATATATGTATATGTGTATATACACATGTCTATACACACATATCTATATGTATATGTGTATATACACATGTGTATATACACATATACATATATGTATATGTGTATAGACATGTGTATATACACATATATATATATATGTATATGTGTATATACACATATACATATATATATATATATATATATATATATATATATATATATGTGTATATACACATGTATATACACATATACATATATGTATATATATATATATATATATGTGTATATACACATGTCTATACACATATACATATATGTATATGTGTATATACATGTGTATATACATGTATATACACATATACATATATGTATATGTGTATATACATGTGTATATACACATATACATATATGTATATGTGTATATACATGTATATACACATACACATATATGTATATGTGTATATACATGTATATACACATATACATATATGTATATGTGTATATACATGTGTATATACACATATACATATATGTGTATGTGTATATACATATACACATATACATATATGTATATGTGTATATACATGTGTATATACACATATACATATATATGTATATGTGTATATACACATGTATATACACATATATATATATATATATATATATATATATATATATATGTATTTACATATGTATATATATGTATATGTATATACATATGTATTTACATATGTATATGTATATACATATGTATACATCTATATATATATATGTATATACCTATGTATACATCTATATATATATATGTATATACCTATGTATACATCTATATATATATATACATATATATATATATATATATATATATATATACATACATATATATATATAGAGCCGATCCATTGCTCGTGCAGGCAAAATAAGATAAGTTGTCCGCGCGATCAGGTCGTCCATCCTTAAAGAATGGACGGTCCAGATCTTTTTTTTTTGAAGGAAACCATTTGCTACATAATGTAGCGGACAGTCTTTTTTTTTTATTTATCAAAATGCCCCACCCAAGTAGTCCGCTACACAATGTAGGGATGGCTTTTTGACCTTGACAATTGTTAGTCAAAAGTCATCCCTTACACTGTGTAGCGGACGATTTTTGGCTGACACATGTCACATCATGTCCCCAACTTTGTCCGCCATACAGTATAGCGAACGACGTGACATATATACCCAAAAGTGCCCTAATTCTCAGCTCTTTTTCAATTTTCATCTCCTTGAGATCCACTTGCTTTCATTTTCAGCTTCCTTCAAGTTCCAAGTAACACTTGCTTCAAGTTTCACTCAAGCAAGGTAAGTTTGTGAATGGTGAAGTTCTCTTTATGGGTTGAATGATGAATTTCTTTTTTTTTAATGAATATATAAATTTTTTTGGGATTATCTTTGTTGTATTTATCGGTCTATGTTCAATAAACTAATTTGTTAACTTCAAAAAGTTTATTATGGTTAAATTCAAATTTTTTGAGATTATGTTTGTTGTACTTTGGCATGCTAAATTTGTCTATTTATCAGAGTAATTTTAATTTGTTATGTTCAAGAAATTAATAATTGTTAAATTAGAGATATTTTGAGATTATGTTTGTTATATTTTTCATGCTAAATTGGTATATTCATGAAGGTAATTTTAATTTGGTATGTTCAAGAAACGCTATTTGATAGTTAAGCGTAATTTTATTTCTACATAGGTTTTATTTCATAATGTCTGACTTCGTGTCAAGCTCCAACACTCCAGTAGATGCTAGTGATCTGTATCTAGGGCGAACATTTCATGTTCGGGTTCGTATTGTTAAGGGATGAGAGTGAGAGTTCTTTTGTATGGTTGTTTAAGACGTGGCTAGAAGCCATGAACAACCAAGCACCTAAATTCATCATTACCGATCAAGATTTCGCAATGAAGAAGGCTATTGATACCGTCTTCCCAGATACTTGACACAACTTGTTCACTTGGCACATAAGCAACAAATACCCTGAACATTTGCATCACGTGTATGCAAAGTATCCAGACTTCAAATAAGATTTTGATAGGTGCGTTAACAATTGAGGAATTTGAGGAGAGGTGGGAAAAACTTGTTGAGGATTACTCATTGCAAGACCACGAGTGGCTCCAACACTTGTATGAACTCAAAGAGCAATGGATTGGCATTTTCACAAGAAGGTATTTTTCTGCGGGCATGAAAACGATGGGCAGGAGTGAATCTATGAATGCTACGTTTGATAGTTATGTCGGTACAACTACGAATTTGAAGAGTTTCGTTACATTTGCCCAAAAAGCAATTGCCTCGTTTTTCGTGAAAGAAAGGGCTCTAAACTTTACAAGCACGTACAAACAAAGGAGAAGGTTGCTTGAGACCTCGCTAGAGGTGAACATTGCAAAAGTCTATACGAAGGAGATGTTCATGCAATACCAAGGCTCTGTTTGACAACTTTTTTTTTTGGTTATAAGTTTTTTTTTAAAAAAACTAAAGAGCTGTTTAATTTTTTTTTTTACAAAAATAAGTGGGTGTTTGATAACCCAGCTTTTTTGTGGTGGTTTGCGGTGGCGGTGGTGGGGTGTGGCGGTGGCTGACGGTGGTGGTGACCGCCGGCAGTCGCAGGCGGTGGTCGCTGGAGGCTGCCGTCGGCCACCTGCAGTCGCCGAAGGTGACTACTGGCCGCCGGCAATCACCGGCAGTAGTCGCCAGAGGTGGTTGCCGGTGGTGGGAAGGTGGGGGTGGTGGTGGTCTCAAATAAAAAGACCAAAACTGAAAAGAAAAAAAAAACTAATTTTTGGAGTTTTTAAAAACAGCCTTGGTTTAAAAATTGGTTTTTTAAACTAAAGGGAGAAAAATTGTTACCAAACGCGCTTATTTTTTCCAGTTTTCAAAAATGAAAAAAAAGCCCCGTCAAATAGGGCCCAAGTAAAGCTACAAAAATCGGGATGATACAGTATAAATAAGGTGGCAGAAAAGTCTACACGTGAGTACAAGGTTTATTCGCTGATGACAGACCTCGTCCCTGAGAAGTTGCATAGAATGTATACGGTGAGCCGTGACACATTAACGGATTCGGTGACATGTGTTTGCAAGAAGTTTGAGTTCCATGGCATCCTATGTAGACACATTCTGCGGATTTTCACCCAGAAGAATATCAAGGCAATCTCCGATAAATACGTCCTGCCAGCGGTGGAGCAAGGTTGCAAACAAGTTGCACAATACCATTGCCTTTATGGAGCATCCGTATACTGACTTTGAAGAATCAGAGACGTTGCGGTATAATCATCTGGTGACAATGTTTACTCGTTTGTCCGTAAAGTGTGCTAGTACAATGGCTGGATATAAACATCTCCGCGAGATAGCGGAGCAACAAGAGGCCATCGTCGACCAGTTTGAAGTAGCTTCAGTCAGCAATGTGGTTGACACTGAGCCTACACAGGGATTAGAAGATGATGAGCCGGTTGAGGAAGATGACAATGATATTCGGCCTATAGATCTAATTATATCGCAAACGAAAGGCCGCAAGAGATCTACACGGATAAAGAGCTCTATTGAACTAGCAACTCAACTTAAAAAGTTGAGGAGGTGTGCACTGTGTAACAAAATGACCAACCATGACAAGCGGAACCATTACAAGGCATTGGGGATAAGTCTAGGAGTTTTGCAAGACGAGCAAGAAGATGATGCCGAAGACGAGGAAGAAGAAGATGAAGTCGACCTTTAATCTAATTTTTTTTTGTATTAATCTTTTATGAGCCATCAAGTTTGTTGGACTTCTTGTACTAATCTTTTTGTATTTTTTTGTAATAATCTTTTATGAGCAAGAAACATCACACTATAACACTAAACTTCTTTTTGGTTTTTTTTTTTTCACGTGTAGCGGACCGCGTAGCAGAAACACTAGATATCAACGCTTAGAAATTTTTTGGTGTTTTTGGCCACCTTGAATTAGAGATCAACACTTAGAATTTTTTTGGTGTTTTAAGCCGTCTGCTACACTATGTAGCGGATGGCGTAGCAAAAACAATAGACATCAACACATAATATTTTTTTGACGTTTTAAGCCATCTGCTACACTATGTAGTGGACGGTATAGCAGAAACATTAGACTTCAACACTTGAATTTTTTTGGTGTTTTAAGCCGTCCACTACACTATGTAGCGGACGGCATTGCAGAAACATTAGACATCAATACTTAGAATTTTTTTGGTATTTTTGGCCACCTTAAATTAGACATCAACACTTAGAATTTTTGTGGTGTTTTAAGCAGTTCGCTACGTAGCAGAAATATTAGACATCAACACTTAGAATTTGAATTTTTTTGGTGTTTCAAGCTGTCTGCTACACTATGTAACGGACGGTGTAGCAGAAACATTAGACATCAACATTTAAATTTTTTTGGGTGTTTTTGGCCACCTTGAATTAGACATCAACACTTAGAATTTTTTGGTGTTTTAAACCGTCCGCTACACTAGGAGTGCGCATTTAAACCGTTGAAATCGATCCAACCGTAAAAACTGAGTCAACCAATCCGTCTATTTTCAAACCGATTTAAAAATCAACCGGTTTGGTTTTTTTTTTTTCCAAACCGTACATTCGGTTCGGTCGGTTCGTTTTGAATTTTTTTAAAACCGCATAAACCGAACCAACTGTATATAATATAGCATATCTATATTTTTTTTCCTAATCCTAGTTATTTTTTACTAACCTTAGTTATCTAACCACTCATATAAAATGGGATAAACCCTAAATCCCTTAACCTAACACGCATTTTTCACTCACCGCCTACATCTCACTAAGTGTTATTAATTATGATAAAAAAAATTAAGTTTTTTTTGAACTTATTAGTATGTATAAGTTATTAATTTTTTGGTCTAAACTTGTCCAAAATTGAGTTTGGCGCAAACCGATTAAACTGTCCAAATTGAACCGTTCAACCCGTAGAAACCGAACCGTTCAACTACGGTTCAATTTATTTTTTTTCAGATCGAGGTTAGTCGGTTTGGTTTGGTATTCAGCCTCCAAACTGAACCAACCGAACTGTGCTCACCTCTACGCTACACTATGTAGCGGACGGTGTCGCAGAAATATTAGACATCAACACTTAGAATTTTTTTGGTGTTTTAAGCAGTCCGCTACACTATATAATGGACGGTGTAGCAGAAACATTAGATATCAACACTTAGAAATTTTTTTGATGTTTTAAGATGTCTGCTACATTATGTAATGGATGATGTAGCGGAAACATTAGACATCGACACTTAAATTTTTTTGGTGTTTTAAGTCGTCCGCTACACTATGTAGCGGACAGTGTAGCAGCACACATGTAAAGATAATACCCTCATTTTCTTTCCCACCATCAACCTGTCTCAATAAGGGCAAAAAAACCACAGCACACAACACCCAAAAATACATGTCTCAAAGAAGGAGATCAAATGTTTCAAATAAAAAATGTTATGTCATAAAAATAATCGTTTGCAATGTCATCATTAGGCCTCATCTTGAGCCGGATTCTCGTTGTTAGCCGGATTTTCAATATTCCTAACTGCTCTAGACGAGCTGCTATGAATTTGTCAAGCTATTCTATATCTAAAGGCTTCTACATTTGCTTCACTCCAGACGGACTTCTTGAGGCTCTCATGCCGACAAATGTAGTCCATGTACATGTAGACGAAGATGCCGCAGTCCGAGTGATTAGCTTGTTTGGGCTTCTGTCTCTTCAATCGAACTTCAAACTTTGGCTTTCTCGATACTTTTAGTCCACAAAAAGAGTGGACCCCGGCACAAAACAGATCCTGTGGAGAAATAAAAAAATGGCGTAAGCTACGAGTTAACAATTACAATAAGCAAAAACAACAATCACAAGATTATCATAGCATCCAATTGGTATTTGAAAAGATCCTTCACGGGCATCGCAATGGCATTGTCGTGGAGGCTGTCGAGGATTGATACGACAATATTTGTTGGTTCATAGCAAACCAAGTACCAGTGGTTGTTCCACAAAATGGTAATAAGAAGACGTCCGCATCATGGGCGCTCATCGGATTATCCCTATCATTAAAAAATGCAATGAGTGAATCATTTTGTTTTTACTGGATCAAGCGTTTCCTCCCTCTCTTGGATACCTAATCGTTCCATTCTCTGACGAGCATGTCATGAAAAATTGCATCCAACAAAAAATGCGGGGATACGCTTTAACCCTATCCCAACCCCGACGCTTCAAAAGTTGGGCGTAGACAAAGATCACAGCGTTGTCCAACCAAGCCCCCAGGCGTAGGGTGGACATTTTGTCCCACAAGATATTGTAATCCATGCCATTTGGACAGTTCACACCACTTCCTGCTTTGCATGGGGGGCCCCATAAAGTAACGTTGGTGGATTAACCGACATTTTGCCTGTTGTAGAGGCTTCGACGGATGCCCTTTTGGATAAGCGGGAATGACGGGGGGGGGGGGGTCGACCGAGGGATATTGTCCTTCGAGGGGGGGTCGACCGGGAGATATTGTCCTCCAGGGTGGTCGACCGGGGGATATTGCCCTCCGGGAGGGTCGAAAGGGGGATATTGCCCTCTGGGGGGCCAGAAGGTCCCACCCACGGGACAATTGGCAGTGGCTCGGCAAGATTGAAGTTTGCGAAGTCGAAGCCTTGTGTGACTTGACTTTGAGAAAGGGGTGTAACTTTTGAGTCCCCAAGCAAAGAGAACGAGGGACCCCTGAACTCTTCCCAATAAGGCATTCCCATGGCTGATGGCGGCCCTCAAGCACCATCCATCCCAGCTACAGAGGGACCACCAACTCCCTCCCTAACCCCCGAAGTCTGTCCTGAGGGATCACCATATCCCTCGCTCACATGGGGAGGCTGCCACGTCAGATAATCCATTCCCAGGCTGATGCCTGAAGGCTGTCCTGTACAACGGCACAAAAAATCCCCGTAGCCATTTGCCAATGCATCAGCCTAGGTGCGAAGTCCTACTCCCATGGCATCCACCACTTTCTTCCGCTCACTCAGTTGCTTGAAAAAGGCAAGCAAGGTATTAACCTAGATTCAAAGAGATAATAAGTAACTTCAAACACAAACGGCATTGAATGTAAAACAAGAATCATTAAATTTAATTAGAAGCATTGGTTGGGCAACTTACAAACTCATATGCCCATCGATCATCGATCTGACCCCTAGGGTGGTACTTCTGCCCTCTTTCAAACCTTATTGGGGATATTCTTTTCCGAGTGATGCGGTAATACCAGTCGTTGTACTGTTTAATGTTGATCATGGGGTCAGGCTCCGACACAATGGCCGCCAGCATGCCTTGCCAAGAACCCCAAAGTTCAATTTTGTCGGCGTACAATTCGTGCACATTCACCTTGCTAAACCGTGGGACACCCGGTGGGTTCCTGTTACCCCTCATATCTGGGGTATCGACTGCCAAACCCTGCAGGCACCCAAAATGGCGCATATCGCGATCTGGTAGTTGCCACTCCGCGATCTTGAAATGGATCAATGGTGTGCATTGCAACTCGGAGAGCGTGAAGACGAACGAATCTGCCACCCGTCGCTCCAAATGTTTGTACGGTGCCCAACTCATTTGGCCCGAAGATAGCGAGTCGAACTCCCTCCGATAGAATGTAATGTCGTGATGGGGATCATCTCTCCACGGGTAGTGGCTCTACCTCCGGCTGTACTCCCAAGCTCGCAATCAAGGCCACACATTATCGGTTCCGTCCTTACGGTTGGGTGCACCAGTAGTAATGTGTTCATAAGACCACATCTGAGAACAAAGACAAATTAGGGTCGTATAGTCAAAATTTATTGTGCACTGACTAATAAAAAAAATATCGAAAACGTAAATACAAAGAATGATATGATATACCTGCAACAGTGAGAGACATGCACATATAGCTTTGGCGTTGGGCATCATTGCCTTGTGCAATGCTCGATACAAGTATGCACGAGTTACTGCACCCCGGCATATTCCATAATCTCTTACAGGTTACCCAACAATGCTAAATATTTGGTTTAAACCATATTCTTCGACGTCGTTGGGAATAGAATTGTCTCCATCACCCACAGCATGAAGGCGTTTGTGTGCAGCACAAGCATCTCATCCATGTAGTTTTTTGGCAGATCCTTGTAGGTATCTAGCAACCACCTCAACTTTATCCCACAAGTGCTAAATTCACTCTCGGGTATTAAAGTAAATAAGTCCCTAGCAGCTCTCTTATTTGATACTTTCGACGGAAGAGCAATTACCGGCCGCCCCGTCACCGCTAATCCCAAGATAAACCCTACATCTTCTAAGATTATTGTCATATCTCCAAGAGGGAAAAGTATCTGTTTCACTTCTCCACCTTTCAACAAGGCCACCTATTAAGTTCCGGTCAATTTGTTGAAAGATATTTCCATGCATAAAAACCTAAACCCAATTCCACACAGAATTTTTCTGAAATTTGTTCAGTTTTCAGCTTTCGAATTGTTTGAATACTTCTACCATGTTGAGGGGTGCTCTTTCCTACGAATTAATAAATTCAATTTAAGCAAAGCAAATCGTATACAATGTTCGTCTGAATAAGAAAATAAACAAAAAAAATAAGTATATGACTTGTCCATTCCAAATAGATGTACTAATATGGTTTTCTTGGTCGTATAATATGGAGGGATCTTCTGGTTCAGGGTTAAAATCCATTTTTCGCGACTGAAACTATGAAAAAACGTCAAGTTTAGAAGCTTTTATCAAACGCTAGCATATACATAATACATACAACGCTAGTACATGCTCATATATATATATATATATATATATATATATATATATATATATATATATATATATATATATATATAGCACATTCTCGATACATAATCAAAATCTTGCATAATACGCAATACTCATCACGAACTCTAGATTATAAAAAAAAATAAAGGATTGGTTTGTGAACTTACGTGATTTTTTTAGACAATTGAAGGACTATGTGGAAAGAAATTACGTAGATTCTTTTGCCAACGCCGCTGGGAAGTTTGGGAAGAGGAAAGAAGGGAGAAGAGTTTCGAAATTAGGGTTTGTGTGTGTGTGTATAGACCGTCCGCTACATAATGTAGCAGATGTGTGGATAAGGACAAAGTAACAGTTGTAAGGGGACAGGATATGACACGTGTCAGGCAAGAGTCGTCCGCTACACTGTGTAGCGGACGACTTTTTGACTGACAATTGTCAGTGTCAAAAAGTCGTTTGCTACACTGTGTAGTAGACGACTTGGGTGGGGCATTTTGATAAAGAAGATCGTCCACTACACTATTGTCAGTGTCAAAAAGTCGTTTGCTACACTGTGTAGTAGACGACTTGGGTGGGGCATTTTGATAAAGAAGATCGTCCACTACACTATGTAGCGGACGGTTTCTTTTTTTTTTTAAAAAGATATGGGCTAAAGGATGGACGGCCAGATCGCACGGGCAACTTATCCCATTTTGCCTGCGCGAGCAATAGATCAGCTCTCATATATATATATATATATATATATATATATATATATATATATATATATATATATATATATATATATATATATATATATTCATCAAAATCCTATCTTGAGTGTCTCCTCCCTTTGTCGAGCTATGCGACTGCCAAGCTACGTGGCTGATCTTCTCTCCCTTTCCCCCGTAGACAGCCCCCCACGGCCAAAAGCGTCATGACCACCTAATCGACTGCTACCACCACCATCACTGCCACCTAACACTTGACCAAACCCATCTACCACTCAGGCAGCCATAACTCACGACGACCGAAGCACTCCATTCCATAACCACCTCCTATAGATTGTCGACCACCACATCTAATTAAATCCAATCTACTAATTTTAGTGATTTCTGTGATAGCCACAAGCAACACACTAGTAATTGGAAGCTCCATGGAGCTTAATCAATGCTTGCAAACATTCTCGCCACCATCTATGCCTCTGTAAGAATCCTCCACGGGGTGGGTCATTTTAGTTTTGTCAAAGAAAATGATGGTGGTGGTGGTGGTTGATTGGATCTCCATGTAGGTTGGTGCAGATTATCAATTAAAAGAGTGATAGATTTGCTTGTGGGTAGTGGCACTGATAATGGTCGGTGGGCATGGTGGTCGAGGACTTCAGTGGTGGTAGAGGAGGATAGGCATGGCGGTAGGTGGATATCGTTGGAGACTAGCGGTAGTGATGATGGGAGGACGGGCGACAGTAGACGGCAACGATGATGGAGAAGGTGGGAAGGCGAGCTGTTGGAGGTGCTTCTAATGGCTGTTGAGTTGAGGCAAGTTGGGTTGGGTTTTGAAGGCTAAAGGGCGGGGGGGGGAACGAGTTTCTTAAAATATCTTAGGGTCTGTTATGGTATTGAAATTATATACCTGGTGGCAGGGAGTGGCAAGGTTTCAGTGATACCAGGGCAGGTACGGATCTTATAAGATCCGCATCTAACCTGCCCTATTGCCATTCCAATTTGGGGAAGAATATGAGGTGGCTAGAAGGGGAGTATGAGAAGGCAGGGTGGATGTGGGGGAAAAGGAGGTGGTGCTAGCAATAAGGGTGAGGCATGATGTGGCATGGGTAGGGTGGTTGTGGTGGTTGGGTCTTGGCTAAAGCCGAGTTGATGCTGGTAATGGAGTTAAAGAGGAGGAGATGATGGGAATGTTGGTGGTTGTGACGTCGGGTCGTCGTTAGAGTTAATGGTTATGGGAGAAGAGGAGACTGTCTATAGTCTTTACTAATCCCAAAAGAATTTCTTTTGTATCTCGCATTAGTGTACGCGTTCAAATCAGTCAGATGACTTGCACACATGGACGGTCGTATACCTCAATCTAACATAAAATTGAGTTTGGGTTCAAGTGGAACCTTTTTAAAATGTCACGGGGTTCATAGTTCTAATTGAAACCCAAGGAAATCTTAGGGGGTTATATATAAGAAAAAAAGGAAATCTATCAGGTTTTCCATTCCGTGACCTATGCACAATTATGTAACCACATCATACCCAGATCACTGCGCTCTCATGCCATGACACCTGCTTTGTTGGCAAACTCATTTCGTCTTAGATCATACCATATCATGCCAGATATCTGTTTTCTTGGCTCAACAAATCTGAATAAATATCACACAGTTTTCAGTCATGACTTACACACAGATGGGTGACTAGATGGCACCTCAAACCTCAGGGTCTAATGTCAAGACATATGTTGTTTTGGCTCGCCAGTTTTAACCTCAAGGTACTTGTCATGATCTAGGCACATATCGCTAACAGATGATACCCCAATCTTAGGATTAAAAGTAGGATGTTGTTCAATTAAGTAACCGAATCTCACCCTCAATTGCTGGAAACTTAGCGTGTCCTTTGTACACATGGGTCACAAAAAATCAACTCAACCTTTTTTGGCATCCTCATGCCATCGCCTGGTTACAAACTCAATCTTCTTTGGTCGCATGAAATCTCAATGACTTTGAGGGAGGATATTAAAGTCCCAAGAACAACTACTCAATATGCAGCCATAGCTCATTGACAGTCATTTGTAGCTTGTTGCAGCTAAAAACTGGATCGGGAACCACTTCCAGAAATAGGCCTGCAAAAGAGAACACGGAATGACCGCAGGGTGGGGTTCCGGTGGGGGAACGCTCCGATGCTTAAGTCAGAGATGGCTAACGATGTAAAACTCTGAAAAAGCAGTAAGACACAATGTGTAATTGTGTGTGTGTGTGTCCCATACCTAAGGGGTTGGACCCCTTTATATAGTAGTAGGGAGGAGAACCCTAGTAGAATCAGGTTTTGCACAACTCCAATCAGGATCCTAGAGGATCACTTGTCAACTTTAGCTGATAGGGTTAGAGTCCTTTTAGGATTCTGTCTGGTGACTGATATGGCAAGTGCCTAATCAGCCATAAGTTAGTTTAGACTACGTGTCATAACTGTCACGTTTCGTCTGTAGATTGGAGGCGTATTTTTAGTTATATCATATGCCCCCTGCTTTTACCAGCGTTAACGAAGCGGGTGGAAGCACATTTTTTCTCACTGGTGATAGCAAAATATGCCAGAACAGATTTGAATCCGTTTTTATGACATTTCAAATATCCAAAGACAGTTTTGCTCGGACAAGGTTTTGTTCGGACACGATTCTGCTCGGGCAGAATCCTACTCGGGCACAATTCAGCTGGGAAGAATTGTGTTCGGACAATGGGCATTCTGCTCTGGCAGAGTGCTCGGGCACAATCCTGCTCAGGCAGAATTGTGTTAGGACAATGGGCACTCTGCTCAGGCAGAATCGTGTTCGGCCAATGGGCACTCTGCTCTGGCAGAATCGTGTTCGGCCAATGGGCACTCTGCTCGAGCAGAGTGCTCGGGCATAATTTTGCTCTGGCAGAATCGTGTTCGGTTCATTACTACGTGCCCCTTTTGCCATTAATGCCTTTGGGCGGGAAACCTTTAAATTTTAAACTCCTCTTCTTCTAGCTTTGCCACGTAAGAGGTAGATGAACCGTTGGGTATCCCAAGAAGTGGTTACTAGGAGTTTTCTCTATAAGAGGAGATCTCCACTTCATTTTTACCTCACTCGAATCATTTGGAAGCATCCATCTCTTCAAGTAAGTCTCTTTTCCTCTCTTCTTTTTGTTCAGCACTTCAAGTTTTCGTAGTTTCCTAAGTTAGCAATAGAAAACATGTTCGAAACTTCAACGTCTGTTTCTTCTTCCGAAGAGAATATAGTTATAAGTAGTAGTTCATCTTCAAGTTTAGAACGGGTTCCAACTTCAGGAAGTGAAGTTGGAACTTCAACCCATAACTTCCGCAACCTTCAGCTTCACAACCACTACCCCCTTCATCCTCTCAACCTCCGCAACCTTCAACTTCTCAACCTTCACATTCTTTGCCTGCCAAGAATGCTTTAGGAGATGTAAAGGATCAAGCCGAGGATAAGGCTGATCCTAAGCCTTGGTATACAGCTGATAAGAAGTCAAATAAGATGTCCGCGGAGGACTTGTTGGAGTTAATTCGGGAACATCCTCTTCCCGAAGGTTGGTATGCTCGTCTTCCTGGCTTGCAGGAAACAGCTAATTATGGAACAAAGTTTGAAACTGGGATCTATGAAGAGCAGGTGGAGTCTGGGTATAGGCTTCATCTTCACCCTTTTACTGTCCGTTTCTTCGAGCATTATCACATGGCTCCCGGGCAACTTGTTCCAAATGGTTGGAGGAAGCTTGTCGGGCTTATATATTTGGTTTAGACTTCAGGCTAGAAACCAGATGCAACAGATTTTATGAGAGTGTTCTTCGAAATCTGTTTGTCAAAGGAGTCGCCAACTGCCTAGGATGGTATTACATTCATAGTAGGTAATGACTTCTGAAGGGAGGACCAAAGTCGAATAAAGGTTGGCACTCCAGATACTTCTTTGTTGGCCGTCTGGATAAGGGAAGCTTTCGTTTGACAGAGACTGGAATCCTTACTATAAGGATTTTGAGAACCCAGGCAAGCCCACCCCTAACAACCTTACCAAGCATATCCTTAGCCACATCAAACTTTGAGGAGGGCTTTCCATTGATGAACCTTTATCAGAGCAGCAGTTAGAGTGGGCGAGGATTATTCCTCGAAAGCCTGTTCCAGCGGGAGCTTTGATTCCTCATCCTCCTTATGCTACCTCTAGCGCGTCTCCTGCTGAGAGCATTCCTCTAGGTGTGCTTTATGTAGGTTCTTAGTTTCAGTATTAGTTTCGATGTTTGTTCCTGTATTGATTCCTCTCTTCCTTGCAGAAATGGCTAGCGGAAGTGGAAAAGCACCACAAGGAGCCTTTCTTGGTGTTCTGCAAAAAGCTAAGGGGAAGAGGAAATAAAAGCAGCCAAGCGTGGAGTTGCCCCCTGCTCCAAAGAAGATAAGAATTACTCCTCCCGACCGTTCTCTGCTGATTGTTGAGAGAGTGTCTATTGATGAGTATCCCATCTTCCGTCCCAGATGAACCCTTAGGTGCGATGACATTGGAATGCCAGACAGTCAGATCTCGGAGTAGCACCTAGTTCATGGAGTTCTTCCTCGGGACAATGAGGTTTTTCAAAACCAGACTCATGAGACCTTTGCATGTTCCTTTGCTCAGGCTGTATACACGGTGATGTTCTTTCTTCTAACTAACTACTATTTTCATTCTTAACTGCCTTTAGCTGATTGTTCCAATCTTTATTCCAGATGTACGCGAGCGGGTCCAAAATGTTGTCTCGCTTTGAGATGGCAAGGCAGGTGGCAGTTGAGGAGGCTCAGCAGAAGAGGGACGCCATTAAGGAGGCAAAGGAAGCCACCCTTCGTGTCGAAGAGCTGAACAAGCAAGAGGCTAACCACCTTGCTCAGATTGAGACTCTAGAGAGGAGACTGGAACGGGCAAAGAGGAAGGCGGCAGAAGAGGTGAAGAAATCTCGAGACCAAGGTATCCGTGACTTCCTCAATGGAAATACCAGGGAAGAATGGCTGAAGAAACGAACAGACGATGGTTTGGAGATCTATGAGCTGGGCTTCATGAAGGCTAAGGAGATGTTCACTAAGGGCTTTCCTGACATCCCTTTGGGTGACTTTGTCATGCCTGCGGTGGCAGTTCCATCCGGTGAGACTGTTATGCCTTCGGAGGCAAGAGACACTGCAGCTTCTCATCCTCCAGAGGAAGGTCCTTCTGGCGATGCCCCCGAGCCTTAAATTTTGCCTTTGTATCTAGGCTCTTCTTTTCGTTAGACTGAGTATTTTGAAGCCTTTACGAGGGCCTTTGTAAAACTCTATCTTTCTTTATTTGATGGCATTTTTCTTTACTATGTGTTTCCCGTGGTTTATATTACCATTCACACAGTATTATTTATGTTTACTTTAGCTCAAACTCTTTATTCGTCACTTAAAGAGTTGGTAAAGAGGTCGAGCACCTAAGCTCGGCCTAAACTTTGAAGAAGTAAAAGCTTTGGTGGAGTGACAATGCCCCCATTATAACTTTTGCCTCTTCACGGACTTAGATCTGCAGCTAATCCGTTCGGCCTATTCTTGTATTTTAATAAAGAACAAGTTTATGCACTCTACTCGGGCAGAGTGTTCGGCCATCATTCTGTTCAGACAGAATGTTTTATCTAAGTTTAGCACCTGCTCGGGCAGAGTGTTCGGCCATTATTCTGTTCAGACAGAATGCGTTATCTAAGTTTAGCACTCTGCTCGGGCAGAGTGTTCGGTGATTATTCTGCTCGGGCAGAATAATTGGTTACTGTTACAATATTTCAAAAAAAACTTTATTGCCCGAGCCAAAGATAAAGTTTACACTGGATTGTTTAACAACTCATTTATTTGAAAAAATCTTTCTAAAGACAATTTCTAAAAGATTGGGAGTTTGATAAGGTCTGTGTCCCCTTATCCCCCCGAAAAAGAAGTGTCTTGCCTCGGGGCAAGATGCTACTGGTAATATTTCCGCAAATTCTCAGCATTTCAAGTACGAGGGATGAGTTCACCTGAAAGTGTTCCTAGTGTATAGGCGCCTGGTTTGAGCACCTTTATAACACGATAGTGTCCTTCTTAGTTTGGAGATAATTTTTCCGTCGCAGCCTTTGGATACAGAGACTTCTAACTTGCGCAGGACCAAATCTCCTTCTTTAAATTGCTTGGATGGAACTCTCTGATTGTAATAACGTGCGACTCGTTTTATTACAACGGATCGTTCATGGGCTTGAGTTCTTGAGTCCAAAGGGCATTACTTTGTAGCAGTATAACTCTCTCCTCGTTATGAACGATGTCTTGGAGACATCATCCTTGTGCATCATGATCTGGTTATAACCTGAATACGCATCCATAAAACTGAGCAGTTCGTGGCTCGAAGTAGCGTCAATAAGAAGGTCGATCCTTGGAAGTGGATAGCTATCCTTTGGACATGCTTTGTTAAGATCAGTGTAATTGATACAAATTTGCCATCTATCGCCTGATTTAGGAACCATGACAACATTGGCGATCCAATCCGGGTAGTAGATCTCTTCTATAAAGTTGGCAGTTAGGAGTTTATCTACTTCTTCTTCAATCTTCTCATGTCTTCCTGGCGCAAAAGTCCTCTTCTTCTGCTTGACAGGTTTTTTTGATGGATCAACATTTAACCTGTGGGTAATGACTTCGGGATCAATTCCAGGCATATCTGCGGCTATCCATGCAAAGATATCCGCATAGGTTCTCAATAGGTTCACCAGCTCGAGCTTGGTGTCTTCCTTAAGATTCAAACATATCCGAACTGTCTTATTTTCTTCTCCGGGATTTATTTCAATGCTTACGAGATCTTCAATTGGTTCTCCCCTTTGCATCTTCGTATCTTCCCGGAGGTCTTCGATAATGAGTGCTTTCTTGTTCTTTGATCGACATGAAGTCATGTAGCACTGATGAGCCGTAGTCTGGTCTCCTTTCACCTCTCCAATCCCGTGTTCTGTGGGGAACTTCATCTTGAGGTGGTAAGTCGACACCACAGCCTGTAACTGATTGAGTGCAGGTCGTCCCAATATGGCGTTGTATGCAGATGGGACCTTTATCACCACAAAATCAAGCATGAAGTTGGCTTGTGTCGGAGGTGTACCGATCGCAATTGGGAGTGCGATAATACCTTCGACTGCAACTGGATGGTTGGAGAATTCATACAACGGTGTGTCCATTTTTTGAAGACGGTCCGTCGGAATGTTCATCTTTTTGAACGCATCGTAAAATAAAACTTCTGCAGAACTCCCGTTATCAACCAAAGCGTGTTATCAACCAAAACACGCTTTACATCAAAGTTCCCAGCCTTGATCATGATGACTAATGGATCATCATGAGCAGTCTTCACATCTTTTGAATCTTTGTCAGAAAAGGTGATCGTAGCTATGGGCACAGTCTTCTGTTTTTTATTTGGGGGTTGGCTCGTTATGCATACTTCCATGGCGTATGCTTTTTGAGCCTGTCCAGATGAACCTCATGCGGCTAATCCCTCGGATATAGTGTTGATCGTACCCGCATTCTCTTCCCGATCTTCTCTTTCTTCCATGGTCGGAGGCGCCTATTGTCCTCCTCCTTTGTGAGCTACAAACTTTCTCAACTGGCCACGCTTGATAAGGGCTTCGATAGCTCGCTTAAATGACCCGCAATTGTCAGTTGTATGGCCATGATCGTTGTGAAAGTGACGCCATGATCGTTGTGAAAGTGACGCCATGATCTTTATTCCTTTTATTTGGCCGAGATCTCATCTTTTGCGGCCACTCGAGAGCTTTATCGTCTTTGATCTCGTGAAGTATCTGTGATTGTTTGGCATTGAGGGGCGTCAAATTTTCCAAGGCAAACGGGTCTTTGGGACGCTGTTCGTCACGTTTGGAATGTTTTGTCGACTTTCCTTCTTGGGGAGTCAACTCCCGAGATCGTTTCTTCTGTTCTTCCTTTTCTTCTCCACTTCGTCCTCTGTGTGTCTCCAGGTATTCTTCAGCTTGAATATATTTCTGGCCTTCTCGAGAAGGGCTTTCATATTACCTGGAGGACTTTTGTTAACAGAAAATGCGAACTTGGATGTTGGTAGGAGGCCTCAAACAAATACAGTATACTTCACGGACTCGTCCAAATTATCGATTTCCAAAGTGGCTGCGTTGAATCCCCCGAGATAACATGCCAAAAACTCATTTTTCTCTTGCACAAAGTTGAGCAGACTCGCTGAGTTTTTTTGGCTGGAGCGACTGCTTACAAAGTGCTTTTGAAAGAGATCCGACAATTGGCTAAAGGAGTGGATGGATCTTGGTTGTAGAGACTTGAACCATGCATGGGCGGCCCTCTTCAGAGTGGAAGGAAAGGCTCTGCACATGACAGCATCTGAGACCTGGAGGAGTAGCATGTTTGTTTCAAACTGGTAAACATGTTCCCCTGGATCTCTAGTTCCGTCGTAGAGGTCACATTGAGGCATTCAAAAATTGGGAGGCAGCTTTGCCTTCTCGATGGCCTCGGATAACCGATATCTGAATTCTTTCCTCGGGGGAGATCGTTCTGAAGAGTGATATCTAGGGACAATCTTTCGAGAGTCTCGTTCTCGGGAACGAAACTCAGGCGTCCTCTTTCTGTGGATAGATCTTCGAGGGGTCTTCGGTCTGCCGACCTGTTCGGGAGAGGAATTGGTATTGTCTTCGACTGACGGATCACGACGATAGCATGATCCACTCCTGGTCACGTGCTCTACACTCTTCTCTTTGGGATCAAAAGTCAGATTGGCCGCTGACCTATATTTACGGCCGTAGCTTGATCTGGAGGTGAGACGGAGGCTAAGGTCGCCGGGGTCAAGATGAGAATGGTGAGTGGATGGCGGAGCCACCGCCATGTCGAGCTTTTGTTGAAGAGTGTTCACGACATCTTTCAGCTCGTGGATTTCTTTTGTAAGTTCGGCATGGGGGGTTTTGAATAATTGACAGTTTAGGCGATGACGTAGGTCGCCGTTTTTCAGAGTAGACGTTGGAGATTGGTTTCTCCGAGGTGTAGTTTCTGATTCGGGAGTAGCAGACGTTACGTTAACATATAAATCTTTAGAAGAACTGGCGCGAAGGCGGCGCAAAGGGGTCGAGTGTTGGTCATGAGAATGACCAAGTCGATGAGAGCCGCTAGTCCGCACGCTGCGGTTCTGGGAATGAATGTGTGAAGAGTCATCAGGAGAAGAATGGTTGGCCATGTTCCCTGTCATGGTCCCACGGATGGCGCCAATCTGTTGCAGCTAAAAACTGGATCGGGAACCACTTCCAGAGATAGGCCTGCAAAAGAGAACACGGAGTGACCGCCGGGTGGGGTTCCGGCGGGGGAACGCTCCGATGCTTAAGTCAGAGATGGCTAACAATGTAGAATTCTGAAAAAAGCAGTAAGACACAATGTGTAATTGTGTGTGTGTCCCCCATACCTGAGGGGTTGGACCCCTTTATATAGTAGTAGGGAGGAGAACCCTAGTAGAATCAGGTTTTGCACAACTCCAATCAGTATCGAATTAGGATCCTAGAGGATCACATGTCAACCTTAGCTGATAGGGTTAGAGTCCTTTTAAGATTCTGTCTGGTGACTGATATGTCAAGTGTCTAATCAGCAATAAGTTAGTTTGGACTACGTGTCATAACTGCCACGTGTCGTCTGTAGATTAGAGGTGTATATTTAGTTATATCACAACTCACCATAAATTATGGTGCAACTCACAACTCATTCTACCCGTTCAAACATACATGCGTCCTATGTGTAAATGTAATCTGTCGATATAACAACTGGACTCAATACAATATACTTCGATGGGTTTTTCCTGCTTCTCTTTTTTTCTTCTAAATTAAAACGCAACTATATTGAAGTTATCTCCACAAATCTTAACAAAAAAACACAAGCAGGCACGACCACACAAAGAGATGCAATTGTTCAACAAACCACTACACAATCGTGAACAAGAAAAAGGAAAGATATATTCATCACAAATACCAAATTTCTTGAGCAAAAATTGCCCTAGCCCTAGCCCTAGCCCGCACCCACATCACGCCCCTTTGTAGCTTAAAAAATAATAAATAAAGTGCCATCCCATTATGAGTCAACCACTAAGCGTTGTCAGTATATCAGCGTTGTATTCTGCTGACAGCATCTAAATCACACCATGATGCCATTGCGACAACCACCATCACCACCATAGCACCACGTGCCAATGTAGACACCACTAATACTAGTATATTAACTTCACCTTAATCTATGTTGTCACCGCCACTTGTCACCGCCACTGCAACTGCCACCATCACGATACTGCCACCATCACGATACTGCCACCATCACGATAGCGTAACTGATTATTATCACAGCCATACTATAGCCAAAATCAATGTCTATACTATTACAACCACATGCTACCGTCAACTCATCTCAAGAACCACCACCGAGTGTGGCAACACCACAACCACCACCAAAATATTATCATTGACAGTACTTGAAAACGTGAAAATGAAGTTAGAAGTTATAAAAAAAAAGGTTTACATATAGCTTAGTGTGATTATAACTCGTTATTATAAGATTAAGCAAATATTGACTGCAAATTATCTGGTATATATCCATCATATCTGATATGTACTCCTCGGATATCCACACATTGAAACTAGAATATCTGAACTGCAACATCTGGGTGGCCCACATCCCACAGAGTGATGCCCATACAGAAACACCCACAAACTATGAAACTGACGTGTGATCCATCAAGGTCCAAGGTCTCTATCAGATGAAGAGGTACAAGCAACATCAATTGATAGATGGGAAGTGGGACGATCCATCAAAGGCCTCTATCAGATGAAGCGGAATTCCTACCGATTGAGAGCGATTGATAGTGTGAAGGCCAATATTAACCAACTTAACATGAAGTATCCGACCAATCTTGTCGGTTCCACATCCTCCGGTTCCTGCCACAAAGACTCATCGTGATCACTACCAGATCTAGAGAAGGTTCCAAAAGAGGTCTAGTTGAAACTTTCAGCATTATTTGCACATACTAGGAGTTAGGAGAAATGATAGATAGAGCCTCGTATTGCCACACACACATACGCAAATAAGTTGCTGTCAGTGAGACAGCTTAAAATTGAAAAAATATGCGGGCATTAGGCAATGCCTCCTACATGTACATGGGCGGAAACTATCCTCTAGTTATACAGAGAAAAACTTATTAACAGAGAACACAGAACAGAGAACAATTTTTGGATGTGGGCAATACCTCCTAAACAAAGACACAAGCTATATGGAGAACAGCTTACTAACACCCACAATTGCGAGATGAACCAGCATGCCTTTTTCCGTAGGCTGGGAGCACAAATGCAGTAAACCAAATAGTGAATCATTCTCCTCCTGCCTCATCGTCCCTCTACACCCGGTCCTCCCTTCCTCCTTAAGGCTTTCAACAATCCTTAGCTGCTTCTTCAAATCTAGACGTGGATATAGAGGCGATGAGACAAAGGATGAGGCTCGAATCATAAGGTTTTACTGCCAATATTGCCTGAAAGTTGGGTTACAGAGGCAAGTAACTGAAACTGTATATCTTCACCAATCTGAACTGAGTTCTCATTAGAAACACAAGAAGGGAAGATGGAACAAGAAGGGGAAAAGAATTGGTTGCAAAACTGGTAGGGAGTGCTGTAGGAAGGACTGCAACTAAGGGCCACACCAAACATGGCAATCCACAATAGTCTCTAACTTTCTATCATTTCTGAGCACTCATTAGAAAAACCCATCAAGGGCAAGATAGAATAGGACGGGAAAGAAAAAATTGGTGGCAAAACTGGCAGGCAGTGTGGTTGTGCCAAACATGGCAGTCCACAATAGTCTCTCAGTTTGTAACTCACTGTTTAAAATCTATGCAGATGTGAACCTACTTAGACACGACAAAAATAATAAGTTCCTGTAGGAAAAGGATGAGAAAATGAATACCGGAGGTGGAGGAGTCTGTGTTGGAATTTGTGTTATGTCAACCTCGTAAGGCCATACATATTTATCTGGGTTCCCATTCCTTGCTACGCTCCAATCATACAGTCTTCTGTCTTCTATAGAGGACAAAATTGAGTGCGACTCCTAACACCAAAAGTAGATTGTTACAACGTAGTCTACTTTGGTAAACGGGAATCTAGAGACTGCAAAATGCAACCAACCTTTAAGAGCTCAAGCCTCTGGCTGACTTCACCTTCATCCAATCCCTGACTCATCAGTTCTTCAATCTTGTTTTTGTAAGCAATCGTAACCTGAGAAGAAAACAAACGTGGATAAAGAGTGTTTCCCTCTAGAGCTGCAGATTGCACTATATTTTATTGATTTAAAAGTTAAATAAATGTATTTCAAAAATGTTTACTTGATCATATGAACAGCCTTTTTGTAGTCCAAGTCTTCCATAGTGATCTGCATCTGTAATTGCTGCATTCTAAACAGAGCCTCATCAACCATCTACAATCATATGGCCCGCGTGAAAAGGGAAGACATAAATTTAAATATAAGACATAAAGATCACATGGAGATGTGTTTACAGTTTATACATGGTAGATCAGTATACTTGTCACCACTGGTAAGCTGGACCGCATCATTTTGTGTAATTTGGGTTCAAAACTGTCTACTTAATTTTTTGGCAATTCGCATGTCAAAGTATTCGACTAAAAACCAATTAGAGCTCTAATGCCATATTAAAGCACCATCCTCAAACTAGTATAGCTGATAGTCCCAAAAGACGCTCATATATTGAAGTTCTCGTTCATTTTTCTGCTATAAGGGATAGATATTATCACCACTGTAAGCACAATATAATAGTTTGTCGGCATTGCTAAGTAGATGAACTAAGGTCCAGTTTGGCTGTGCTTGTGGGAGGTTCATAAGTGCTTTTAGTCTCCGAAAGTAGGTAAGTCAATGTTTGACAATCCACAAGTGCGTTTGCGTGTTGATTCCAAAAGCAGAAATATGCATTTTGGCATGAGCAGATCGATGGCTGCCTTTGTCATTATCACTTTTGCCGTAATCCATTATGCAAGACTGATTAAATGATGGCTACCAGCATAAGCAATGCCAAATTTGCATAAGTGAGTAGAAACTTATTCAATATGAAGCAAATTAGACAAAGTTAAATGTGGAATGATGATCTTGATTACCAAAATATAATCGCTTAACAGCAATGTCCACGGTCCCCATAACTGGGCATTGATGATCTACTTAAATTATGGTTTGGATAGCCCTGGAAATGCAATGATGATCTTGATCACCAAGCTCACTTAACAACCTTTTGGTAGGGTCTTGTAACGCCAAATTAGTTGTCCCCCACTTTCAAGGTGGGACAAGATCCAACTCAACCTCACATCAAACATCAAACGTAGATCAGGACCTACTCCAGTACACAGCAGTGTGTTGGTTTTTACAATTGCACACTGCAGTATTAAATGTATGTCGACAAGTCATACTCATAAAGTAGAAATTAGAGCCAATGCTGTCAGACATTTATGGAGTGTCATAGGACTAACCCAAATAAAAAGAACCAAAAATTGGTATCGGTACTCATTAAAAACGGGCACTCCTGTTATACTATACGGGTACAATCATAAAAAGAGTGCAATTGCGCCACCCTCGACACGAGCATTCACTGGAAATATGTTGTCTACATCACACATATTAAGATCCAAAGTAGATGCAATTTAACACAACTTATGAAGCAACTGGAACTCATTGGGAGTGAAAAAGTGAGCATGATTACCAATGCCGCGAAGAGCCTTTTCGACGTTAAGTGCAGAAATCAAGGACGGAGCTCCTTGGATAACTTCAACGGGACTCTCGGTCTCCACCTCCGTTGCTACAGTCTCATCTCCTTCCGAACTCCTAGTACAAAACCCCCGGCGCTTCGCCACAAGAAAAGTCACGTAGTTGGAGCAGCTTTGGGGAATTACCGGTGACCGGAATTCTCGCCGGTAAATATAAGTCGTTGCTGCCGCGGTAGCTGAAGCTGCTGCCATGGCGTGTCGCTTGCCTTCTTTATTTATTCAAAGCGCTTTTTTCCCCCTTTATGAAGAAACCAGATAATGCAAACGGCTATCTAACACCAAACGAATTTTATCTTCATAAAGACCGTAAAATTTGTGGCGATGAAGCTCATGACCCGAGTTCGATCCTCGGCAAAGGCGATGATGGATTTCCTTTCTTTTGAGCTTTTAAAACTCATGCTCATTCTTTTGAAAAAATCAATTCTCATATTTGTATGATGATAAAAAAAAAAACATCTATCATGCATGAGAAAAGTTATTTGTGCATAGAATCTTATACTTTGATAGAGGGTGTGCGTTTTACTGTACTGTTTCAGTTTTGCTGCAATTCATCCTACTATTTCAATTTCATGCTGCGTTCACAATTGACGGTCAAGTTTTAAGTTTTTAACATGTCTGTTAACTACACCTTGTCATTCTTTCTTTGCTCGTCCAAACTTCCACCACTGCCAGTGCCAACAACTTTCGCCATTAACAATTCCATCATCACTGTCCTTTACACCAACCATCACCACCAACTAATTGGAGCTAATTGGATCTACCAAAATCAAATTCAAAACTAACGCCACAGTGCCATTGCACCACCACCACCTCCAACATTGAAACCCTAGAATCAAATTGATTGTTAGGATTTTTAAAGGGCAGAGAAGTTATAGCGGTGGTGTTGTGGGTTTGGAGTTAGGTAATGATGATGTTGATGGTAGTGGTGATGTGTGAGCTTGGTGTTGGGTGGTGATGATGGTGATTTTGGCGTCCCCGGTGGGTTTAGTGTTGCTGTAGGCAATGGGTTTGATTGTGATGTTGGTCTAACGAAGCTCACTTTCTACCGACAAAGCTCTCTGCCGACAAAGGTGCCTCCACTGGCCGTCGCGCCTACTTCTTCTTTCCATCTCCTTCTCACCGACGGCGACTCACAAAGATATCCCTTCGCACCGCCGGCCGTCGTGCCTCCTTCTTCTCTCCATCTCCTTCTCACCGATGGCGACTTACAATGATCTCCTTCGCACCGCTGGCCGTCGGGCCTCCTTCTCTGCATCTCCTTCACACCGATGGTGACTCACGAAGATCTAACAGTTCACCAAAGCCCAAAGCCGTGAGCCATCCACTTCCACCTAGGCCGAAAACCCTCACTAACATCTCCACTGTTTGTCCACCCTCTACCTCGACCATCTCGATTTGAGCCTTTTGCCATTCTTGCAGGTGAATTTGGGCCATCTGTTAGCAATATCTTTATGTTAGATTGAGAAGTGCGAGGAACCGAACGGAATCGTCACTGTCACAGCAGTGTCACTACGGAGCGGGGCGGGGACGGGTTTTTTTGAGTATTTTAGGGTCGGATATGGTTTTGAGATTTTATAACCCGGTGCGGGGCGGGTACGGGTCGGGGTAGGATTTCAGGGATAGCGGGGCGGGTGCGGATCTTATAAGATCCGCATCCGACCCGCCCCACTGTCATCCCTACTAACGAAGCTAGTGTTAGTGGCGCTTGTGGTGGATCAGGTGGTGGCGACTTTGGGAATTTGGTGGTTGTATGAATGGTGGTGGTGGGTTTGTATTGAGGGAAAAGAAAAAGGTGATGTGGTTGCCAAGATGGTTGGGGGGGAGGGGGGAGTTAAGTTTATTTAGCCATGTGATATTGACAAACGTTCAAAAAATTGGACTTCAACCCGTCAATTAGTAAAAAGAGCACAAATCAGAGACAGTGAGGTAAATTGCATCAAAATTAAAATAGTAAGGTGAAATGCGTATCCGTTCCAAACTATAAGGTTTTACATGCAAATAATATATCATAAATTACATTCTCCTCTCTTTTTTACTACGATTGATGTTGCGCACCCAACTAGTCACAGGATATGACTATATAGCCCTTAGGTTTTTTCAGTTTATTTCATTTTCCTTCTCGTCACATTATTTTCTTCGGTCGTGCTTTGAGCTCCTTCGCCAAATATGAATTCGCTTTTCTTTTTCTCTAAATAAGGGCAGCAACGGGTCTCATCATCGTCGAACCACTCTTACTGACCAATATGGAAACCACCGATCTCATTACCGTTGAAGCATCGTAGTAACTAACCACCACGAATGATGTCAACTGTTGTCCATCACTGTCAAAACCATCACGGTTTCCCTTGCTATAACTCAACCACCAACCCACTAAATTTCCGTATCACATATTATGTACTCTGATTTATTAAGATCCAAGATGAGATGGTTAACATAAAATCAAGAAGGAAGGGAAGATTAATGGACATATCTAAATTGGGAGGTAAAAAGAGATGGAAGACGATGATTTGGGATGGCGATAATGAGGTGAAAATGCTAAAGATTCGATGGTGGCAGCTCTTGGTCACCTAGTACGTAAGGTCGGACATGGAGAAAAAAAAATTATTGGTACAAAAGCAAAGTCAAAGGATTCCATAAGGATATATAAGGGTAGAAAATAAGAAATTAATAACGAATAGATTAAAATGCTAAAAATATATCGAACCATATAGAGTGGAGTGTAATTCTAATGCTTGATGTATTTATTGTAACAACTTGAGATCTCGTCTGGGTTGAATGTAATTTAAAATTGAACCAATCTCTTCCATTCTTCATTTTTGTTTTACATAAATGACACCATAATTTTTTAGTCCACGAAATTTTGTTGCTTGAATCCTATAGTGACACTTTATACCTTAACCTATCCGATCTTTTTTTGTTAGGGGTGGTAGTAATACCCAAACACATTTACCCCTCCCAAATAGCCCACTTAAAATTCACCCAAGCCCACTCATTTAATAATTGGGTCCTAAATGGGTCACTCATTTAAAACTCAATAATCCGCGAGTTTTAGTGGGTTGTAAATAGGTGCCCATTGAACCATACATGTAATCTGACTTTTTTATATCAATAGTCTCTGCAACCTGATATTTCTTAGATCTTCTCTCTCGTAAATCATTGCGACATAAGGGTAGACAACTGTGATTCTCCTTTCAACACCAATCTGAATGTCATTAAAGCATCATAACCCTTGTCGAGCCAAATCCTAGACTGATGCGAGTGAGGAGATTAAGAATGTGTTTGGAACCATATAATTGATGAGATTTCATCTCAAATACTCAAATTTTATTGTTTGGAACATTAATAAAAGGAAATGGAATTGAATTTCATGGGATTTGACTGTATTTGTTTCTATAGTGTGAAATATGCTAAATAATGGTCGGATTTCATGTGATTTGGATTTACTTGAATTAAGGACAAATTATTCACCTATCTTACTCTTTTCGAGGTCTCTCCAACAATAACAATGAACCCACCACCATCATCTTTATTGCCATTATTGCCACACCACTTTTAATAGCACCATCAGCACCAGCGTGGTAATAGACGAAGAGTATATCTTGTTTTCATTTTACGTGCTTGAATGAATTATACAACGTAGAATAATGACAATGTAACGTGATCTTCTTTCATTTATTTTGTGGAGTCGGGTTATCAAGTTTTTAATTAATCGATAAGAGCAAGTACTACAATGGATTAACATAGGCAATTTAACTGCATTCCCACTTCCCCGGAACAAGAGGCTGCCACTATCACCACCGCCGCCACCACTACTACCGCTGCCACCACTATTGTTGCCACAAGCATCGCTGCCGTTGCTACTACAACTGCAGCACTACCACCACCGTTGTCGCTGCCACTACTACTGCTACCACCACCACCACCATCACCGTCATCACTAATACCACCACGTCAACCAACACCGCCACCACTATTGTCACTAACGTTACTTGACTACCACTAGTTACACCTCAATACATCACCACCGCGACTATATTACCATTACTTGACCATCCTACCATTTTCATTGTTAATGCCGCTATCCCGTGTGCTGCCACCACCACCACCACTACTATGTGGGGCACTAGCACACTTGAATCACTTACCGTAACTCGTTTTCATCGTATGCCAATGATATAATTGTTTAAAAATTTATTTCCTTTCCATTTTCTTTGTTTGCCATACACAAAATAGGAATTATGTGATTTGAATTATTTTCCATTCCAAACAAAATAGTGAATTGAAATTCAAATTCTAAAAGAATTGGTTCCAAAAAGACCGTAAGATGAATGTGTACGAGAAAAATTTTATGGGTTGGATGAGGTCGAAGACGACAGATGATGTGATGTGGTAAAATGTCGACAGGCGGGTGGTACGGTGGGTGGTTTGCTAGTGGTGTGATGACAATTGGTTTAGGTGCGGTGGTGGTCGTAGCAATGGATGCGGTGGTTATTGGAAGACCGCGGTGTTAGGAAAACAAATTGAGGTGGGTTGAAGCGATAAAAATTGAGATGATCAGTAAGATGCGTGAGTTACCCGAACCGTCCAACCCACCCACGTTGCCACCCTAGTATTTATGTCATCACATAAAAATCAGAAGGCTTTCAAGTCGTTCCATTTCTAAGATCGAAATTTTCAGCTGAGCTATCAAAGCAGCTTCACATCTGTAGTTCTCCGTCCTTGGACGCAGTAGCTGGATATACACGCACTGTGTGTGTGTGTGTGTGTCTTAAAGAAAGATGGCAGTTGTAGCTAGACACCTATCGGGTACGGGAGATGCGGCGACTAGTGATAGTGGACAAGAGGCGGGGGCCGGCGGCGGCAGCAGCAGCACCGCCGCCGCCGACGCTCAAGTGGGCGGTGCACGGCGTTTCCCGCTGGCGGCACAGCCGGAGGTAATGAGAGCGGCGGAGAAGGACGAGCAGTACGCCTCGTACGTCTACGAGGCCTGTCGTGACGCCTTTCGCCACCTATTCGGTCTCTTCTTCAAGCCCTTTAGCGTTTCGTTTTAGTCCCAGTTCCAATACACACTCTCCGTTCCATCTGACTTTTTCGGAATTCGTCTGACAGTTTTGGTACATTCAAACATTGTTTTAACTATGTGTTCGCTTCCGAAACAGTACTTATTTAATCCAATCATGCTATTTGAGTTCATTTCAATGCCTACATCTACCGAACTTTATTCTAGGAATCCCCAAAATGACGGGGGGAAATACTATACTTTCAATATGTTTGATAACCATCTACTTTTCATTTTAGGTACGAGGGTTGCTGTAGCTTATCAGAATGAGGTTAGCTCCTTCTCTTTTATTCTGCAATCTGTGTTTTGAACCATCTGGCTCATTGAATCCAAAAATTGAAAAAGTTCATTAGGGGGTAAATTAGAAAGTGTTGAAGACAAATGCTCGGTAAAAAAGCCAACTTAAGGCACTGATGCTATTTGGTGTGTTTAAGGCCTCTTTCGTGCATGTCCGGTAGGGACTGTTCCAAGAATGTAATTCTAAATAACTTCGTTGCGTTTTTGGGCTTCGCAAAAGCAATTCCAGGGTAAATGACTGATTGAAGCTACCTCAATCTCATATCTTAGATTTAAGTCACAGTTCATGACTGTAAAGTGGTAGACTATTACTCCAAACTTCTGCTGGGCTTGGAGGTGTAAAATGGCTTCCAATAGGAGATTGTATCATGTCAGGGTTACGTGCATATTATATTACACACCATTGTATACCTATATATTAATTTTTAAGCAGAAATTAGGAGAGGAAAGGTGGAAACAGTGATAAAAATGTGTGTATTAGGTTATTTTGTCAAAGAGGTTTGACGGAATGGAAATCTAACAACAATAAGTGTCGCCGTTGAGTTATGAGCTATCTCATCTCATAAAGGGAAGTAGGTACTATGTGCTTAGTTAAAATTAGGGAACTTCAACCAAATCACAGCTTTAGATGTAAGTTGAGGATGAAGCATATGGAATATCAGAACCGATAATGATGCAGTGTATGCTGCTGACTTAACATGACACTTAGGTTCTTTTGAAATTACGGAACTTGAACTAAATTGCTGCTTTATATATAAGTTGAGAATGAAGCGGATGGAGTATCACAAGCAAAAAAGATGCGGTATTCTGCTGACTAGACATGGGCACTTATGTTGGTCTCTCTCTTTTTTTGACTCCTTCGTGCAGAACATACTTCATGTAGCTCTATTTTTGTGGTTTTTATCCAAACTACCCACTCCCGGAAACACCCTTAAACAGTGAGGTAAAAGTTATTTTTGTTCTTAGTATCAACATCAAGTCCTTTATGGAAGTAATGTAGAAATATTAGAGGTCACTGGTGATCTTGGTAGTTTTGACTGGGTAACTTTGTTATGGGGATTCTTGTAAAATTTCAAATATGAATTTCCTTTAAGAAGATTAAGATGTTCGGAGAAAGATTTGTTATGTAGGGCTACCACATTTTCACTGTTTAAACATGGCATTAATGATTGCTACTTCTCATGCTTGTACCTTCGGTTCTTATTGTTTCGCAGACCAAGCTTCTGGGGCAGATGCTTTATTACGTTTTGACAACAGGTGCAGGGCAACAAACGCTGGGAGAAGAATATTGTGACATCACTCAGGTGGTTAACCTGCACTTCATTCACTGTTGGTGTTTTGTTTTGTTACCTCAAGTGTTCATTATGTCCAAAGAGATTGGTTTTCTTGCCAAAGAGCTCGGGGCCGAGTTCTTCCTGCTAGGGAAGGGTGAGTAGGCCTTTGTCCAGTGATTCGGCATGAATCACTTCTTTTTCTGGCCCAGATATGGTGAAGTTCAGACAGCTCTGGTTAGATGCCCCTTTCTTCATCCAACATTCTTTTTTTCGTGTAACGAAAAGAAAAAAAGGAAATATCTCCTTCGTTCCCTCTCTCTATGCACGTTTACATTCACAGATATACATAGGCACACTCGGCATGCAGCTTGCACAGATTTGATGCGGAATCAGTTTTGTTCCTCAACATTTTTTTAGGTAACAAAATGAGAAAGCAATGAAACCTCTTGTGTGCCCTCTCTAACTCATACACACACAGATGTAGGCGCTGACGCATGGATGTTATATTTGATACCTAACAATGAGCTTACAATCCTTTGGCAATCAAAAGTTGCTACATGTATAACATAATTAAAACGAAGTTCAGGTGCACTGGAATTAGTTCCAGAGCACCTTATGCATGATGATAAGGCATTCTTCAGATATCATTGCCTACGATGACAGAAGATGTAGTCCTGATACCGTATATATCTTTGTGAAACAATACCATTAATTTCATTTTGTTCCATTAATGGCTGATATTATAGGTTGCCAGAACATATGGGCTCTCACCAACACCAGCAAGGCGTGCTCTTTTTATTATCTATCAATCAGCAGTTCCCTACATTGCAGAAAGAGTCAGGTTCGTTTTCTATTTTAGTTTCACAATGTCTGCTACCATAATTTGTTTTTGTGTTCTTGAAAAACTAGAAGTGTTGGTTTGTTCCCTCACCTTAAAACTTTGATATATATGGTTTGCAGCTCTAGAGTTGCTTCCCGTGGCATTGCCCTGACTGATTCACTGCCCGACAATCTGTATGGGCATAATGCTGTAGGGAGCAGTCAAGTGCAAGAATCGGCAGGTACCGGAGTCCCTTCCTCCTCTACATCTGGAGCTTCAATTTCAACCTTGTCAAGATTGAAAGAGAAACTTAGTCGATTGTGGTTACACGTAGTCCGAAGATGGCCCTCGGTAAATGAGCATTTTCTTCACTTAATTATGGTAGGATTGCTAGAAACCAACCTTTATGATCGCACAGTTTTTCTGTTATTCCTTCTAACTGTTTATGGGATCCCATAATCTGAACTTAGCAACATTTGGATTTAGTTGTCCATAGGCTCTAGAAGAATGAACTTATTCCTTTCGGGATTCTCCTTTCTATTCAATCATAGAAATTTTAGAACTGCTTTCCCCGTCTGGAAACATGTAAATATGTGGTGAATGGTTTCCTTACCTACCCTTTCCATGATGCTATTTACGATTAAGGTGCTTCCCCTGGCCCGTGAGATTTTGCAGTTGGCTCTTCGCACGAATCTGATGTTCTTCTATTTCGAAGGTGAAGATATGTTATGTAAAAGTATTTATGATAGGTAGTCTGGTGATAGTATGAAGGAATATTTGACATCTTAAGAACAATCTTGTTGCAGGTCTTTATTATCATATATCGAAGCGTGCTGCAGGCATACGTTATGTATATACAGGAAGACCAATGAACCAGCGACCTAGGTACTTTCTAGAATAACTCTTTTAAAGCATTTTGTCAAATTGCGATGATTTGCTCACACATGATTTAATCCCTTTGAATTCATAAGAAAACTTCAATTAGTTGATTTTGCGATGTGACTAGGAACTTGCAATCTTGAGGCGGCTTCTCCGTTACATTTTTATGATGATGGTTTGACAAAATTGGACTTCTCGATTTAGGATCCTCTGCTGTAGACTACTCTGCTGTAGTGGCTTTAGTGTTGAAAGCTTGTTGCTAATTTATGGCGATAAGCCAATAACCTTCTGGCGCTAAAATACATTCAGTGATGCTTTACTGTTAAAGCGGAGATGATGCACATCAGAGGGTCCTGATCCAGAGTATTCATAGTTGGAGTTGTCTTGATAGCTTTTATCTTGAATCGGAATCATTCTTCTTGCCATGAGGCAAAATGATCTTAGTTGCACGAAGAGGGAGCGGGGGTGGGGGAGTGTAAGCACTTGGAAGAATCCAAGGTTGGGAGTGACTTGAATAAATAAATGCGTAAAGAGTATTACCATTAATATATCTAACGCTAAATTTTGGTGTACAAACTTTTTTCCTTAAAATACCATAAGCGACAGTGAGTTGTTATTTTATACTCATCGCATTAAACTATTTGCCTTTGAAAATAACGAAGGTAAAAGTAGTTCCACTGCTGTTCACTTCTCGAGACATTTCTAGGTGGCACATCTCCTATCTAATGGGGTTAGACGCGAGAGATAGAGAGAGGGAGGGAGGCTCTATTCTCTTGATGAGGTAGTCAACAACAAACAAGGAGGCTTTAAGGACTTGAAGGAAGAGAGGGAAACAAAGAATAAGATGAAGAAAAGGGCTTGATTCAGGTACTATCTTACTTGTTCTATGCATATCTGTCCAGCTGAATTGGTCGAGTTCCCATGTTAGCTTGGGACGGGTTCTCATGGAGCTCCTGACTTGGGATCGGAAAAGAGAGTTTTGGAGACAGAAACGTCACCATACGAGGAGTTTCCTGCTACTAAGGAAATGATTATGGCCCTGAATTTCCAGAAAGTTTAGCCAAATATTATTGTGTCATTGCCTCATTGGTCTTTTGTATGAACTTTATTTTTCAGAAGAATGAAATCCAAGACGTATTGAAAAAGAAGAAATTACATCCATGAGTTTGATGGAACATGGTTATCGTGGATCTATGGTAGTATGACTTTTCAAGCTTTCTCCATGCAGATACCAAATTTTGGGTGTGTTCCTTCTAGTCCAGTTGTGCATTATTGCTGCTGAAGGATTGCGGCGTAGCAATCTATCTTCCATTGCTAATTCGCTTCAGCAAACATCCATAGGGACCCACCACATTTCAACAGGTTTTGAATGTTACTAAGCTGTTGTTGCATTTATCATATTCCTGTTTTACACTTGTCTTGAAGTTTACTTGTTTGTTAATCAGTATTTATGTCCGAAAGAGAGGGAAGCCATTGTTATAATAACACTAATCTGCAATTTCGTGGTAATATATTTGGTCTTAAGAAGTGTGAGGTTTTTGAGAACTCGCCAGAAAGTAAGTTTGTTGTATAGAGCACACAGAAAATGTTATTAGAGAAATGACATCAAGACTAAAATATCCACGTAGCAACGGGCCGCCCCTCCAAATGCAGATCATAGCAAAACTTGTTTCCTCTTCAAATTCTTTCGAACTTGACAATTGGTATCTACTCATATTCGATTTATATTCCTGTGATCCCAGGAAACTGCCACAAAACAACATGAATATACACCTTCTATGCATTTCCTATAGCTCTGAAGCGAAAGCTCTTTTAGGATTAGCTCTTCCATGTAACATTTAGCTGCCTCAGTTTTGCCAATTCTCACTGTTCTTTGTTGTCTTTTGTATTTATGTTTTTGTAGGGCGAGGTCTGCCTCTTCTCAACGAAGAAGGAAATTTAATAACTGGGGACTCTGAAAGGGGAACTTGGGTCTCTGATTCCACGTTAACTCAAGAGGTACATCTTCAGTATTGAGATTATGCAACCTTTTCGATATTGCCTTCATTATATTAAGGCTTGACTCCTAGTGCGTGCACTGTTGTATACAAATGCATAAATTTCTAGAAGCTATCCCTTCAGGACTATATTTACTGTTCATGATATCAGGTTGTTTCAATGCAGTGGAATTTAGATATACACAAATGAATATATATATATATATAAAAGAGACAGATACACATGTATATATCTACATATGTACAGGACATTGGGTTAGGAATGTCAAATTTGTCTGGCTTGGGCTTGGGCTTGGGCTTGTCTCTGAGGAGAATGTGAATTTGAAGATAAATCAGTCAAATCACTCTGTTGCATAGTTATTAAAGGCGCAAGTGCACATAAGGCACAAAGGATCCCTGGAGCCTAGGTGCAAGGCACAGGCGTACGCCTTTTCGATGTAAGGCGCAAAGTAAAGTTAAATAGATATTTATGCATTAAACCGTAAGAATCACATAAAAAATTCACACATGGCAATTTAACAAATTTTCAACGCTAGAAAAAGTTTAAAATCCAATGACAAGCAATTAATCCTATTTCCTAAGTGAACATGATAATATCATCCTCATCATCAGTGAGAGCAAAGGCAACAATGCTTTCTTCAAAAAGGGAATTACAGGCTCCAAGTGTGGTAGAGATTTCTCCTCAATTTCATCTTCTTTGTTTACAAGGTGAAGTGAAGAAGTATATTGTCTACAAGGTGAAGTAAATGTGTAGATTTACTTGAAAGAGAGCAACAATTGGCGATGGGGTGCTAGCACATTGAACAACAACAAGAGAATCGATTGATTGGGGATTTGGACTTTCAGTTTTTTTGGTTTAGATATTGATTTATTATGTTATGAAACAAAGAATCAAAGATAATGAACGGTTGAAATGATGTCATGATGCAAAAACCAGGACTAGGATTTTTGGGCTTTTTTGTGCGCCTCCACTTGCGCCTGGGCGCCTAGGTGCATAAGGCGCGCGCTTTTTCGAAATGGCTGCACGTAGCCTTAGGCGAGGCGTACTCTGTTGCTAATCCAAAAAACTGGAGATTCAACGCTCATGGGGTGGTAGAATTCTATATGCATCCGGAGTTTGATATCCAGTTATTCGGGCTGACTGCATGCTGTCTTTTCATCTGCCTCAATGTTTCTTACGTCTTCATGTGCAATACCATTGCTATGTTAAACATGCTCATCAGACATCTTAATCTCTCTACTTTGAACAATCTTGAATATGTTGATATAGAAGTCAAACTGGAGCAGGTCGTAGTGATTAAGACAGTATACTGGTTATTTTGTCCTTTCAGTCTCAAACAAGTGGGGTCAGCAAATGCACCCTTTGCCTGAGTAACCGCCAACACCCAACGGCCACACCCTGTGGCCATGTATTTTGCTGGTATTCCCTCGTCAGATGCAAAATCTTTCTTCCCTCACGTGATCTCTCTCTCTCTCTCTCTCTCTCTCTCTCTCTCTATCTCTTTCTGATGTATTTTATTTTCTTTTGTAGGAATTGCATTATGGAGTGGTGTAATGAAAAGCCTGAATGTCCTCTGTGTCGTTCTCCGGTGACACATTCAAGCTTGGTTTGTCTATATCATTCAGATTTTTAGGAATACAAATAGCACAATGCTGTGATGCATTAATGTAGGCTACAGCTCCTCTTATGTGACTCACATATCAATTATTTCTCATTCCTTTGAAGGAGCATTAGAAGCTAGAATTAGCTTAGTCTGTAACTTTGATGGGAAAGTTGTAATTGATGGAAGTAGCCTTTGTGGAGTGAGCCAAACGATGTTGTGGAAGGGTCATCCGAAAGGTAGTTAACCGTGTTAGGAAGTTAGTTGAGGGAAATCAGTTAGTTGTTAGTCGAAAGGAATGTAATTGTTTTTTATTTTGGATTCTAGACAATAAAGGTAGGTAGGTTATGGTATTTAGCTATAAGTGAGTGTAACAGATTGTGCATATGATGGGGGAGACTAACCTCCCATGTATCACCACATTATTCCAAGAGCAGCACATTAGAGTTGCTTTTCCGTTGCTACGTGAAAGGTATACGATCACAGTTTACAGGATTAGATGAACTTCTTAATTCTTACTGTGGTATCTTTATGCACCCTTCACAGAATTGTCCCAGTTCCCCCCCCCCCCCCCCCCCTCCCTCCTATCTCTTTTCTTCTTGCAGAGTTCAATTCACAGTCCAGAGCTATGCCTGCAAAGCTCATCGGGCTGCAGCTTGGAGACAGGATAGGCCATATGGTTTCGCCAAGAAAACATGGTTCCTGATTTTGGCGAAGAACAAGATGCAACCGACTTGTCTCTACTTTGTAGACTCCAATACCAAATGAAACTTCAATGGAATCTTTATTGCTTTGCTATTAATCGGTACGGGATGATTTGCTTATGGTCGTGGTGCGGGCATTCTAGTACCAACACCAATGCAATTACCACCAATCACTCTGAATTTAAGTCCACCACCACACTCCCGTGATCCGTTTGGTCAGGGAAATCGTTTTTGGGTGATGGCAAGTCTGAAAGCGTGGCGGCAACGAGTAGAGACAGAGGAGAAAACAAGATGTACGAGGACGACGGCTAGACAAATATCGATGAGGACAGTGGTTCTATGATGGGTTATTGACGTAGTTTGAGGGTGGTGGTCCGGTATTGTGGGGGGTGTTTGAAGACTATTAGCTCAACCAATTGGCACAATGAGTTAATCAAAAGGCCCAGAAGGCTTGACTTTTTTTTTTTTTTTGTGAAAGGGTTAAACTCGTAGAAAAATTAAATTGTACCGTGATAAATTTAATTTTAAATTATCTGCTGGCCCGAGTCGACCTATATGACAATATGAAAACATTTAATTCATAATCAGCTGGCAATAATGAAAAGACTCATATGACTGATACATTGTAAGTGTTACTTTTTTAATTTGAAATTAATACCAAGAGGTTTGGGGTGGGGGGACATGTTGTCACGGAAGGACAAAAGAAAGCGTGATCCCTTGGGCTTGGGCACATATGGTAAGAAACTCAAATGGAATTGGCAGAGAGGGGAAAATTCAATTTCACCTGGGCACATATGGTAAGAAACTCAAATGGAATTGGCGGAGAGGGGGAAATCCAATTTCACCGCAAAGACATTCCGTTTAGGCCCAACCAAATAGATCCCCATTTAGGAAGCGACAGAGCTCCAAAAGGGGATTAGAATTGCCAGGTTTGTCAGGTCGTGGGTGATTAGCTGATTGATTCGGTGAAGTCCAGACGATTGCGTCTAGCTATTTGTTGCCAATAAACCTTAATTTTGCTTACTTATTGATGCCAAGGAAAGTGGGTTTGAATTCGACGTGGAGGTGCTACAAGAAATGCAGTCCGAGTCAGATGTCAAATAAGTTGATGTGAGACACAACAAAGGTGGAGCGAGGGCAGAGACCAAGGGCTTCCCAGACAGAGCCTGAGGGTGACAGTACTGTGAGGGCAATGGCGCAGAATGAATACACAACGACAGTCACAATCCGATACTTAGGTCTAGAGTCAGGGTCCTGTATGTTTCTCTCTCTAGAATTCTAGAGTGAGAAAGTGAAATATGTTCTGAAAATGTTCCGTCCCTAATGAATTCTCAAGACCCCTATTTATAAAGGTTGAGATAATGATATCATCAATTGACACGTGGCGCTCCCCAGGAGTGACATGTCACAGGGGTCCACAGGTGTTGCTACTCAACGGACTGTCGGATCGCATATTCACCCGGCCTGCCCCTCACAGCGTCGCTCTGTCTGTCTGGAAAGACTGGCTCCCACATCGTCAGTGTGGCCAGAGAACCCTCTTGATTTAGCCACCAATACAAGCCCTTGCAAAGTCCCACAGGCCTGGCAGTGGTGGGAAAGACCCGATGCCCAACTGCCAGGCGAACTAGGCGCGATGCCCTCCGAAGACTGCCCCGTTCCCGGAGTGACCTGGGGGTCATAGTCCCTAAGGGTGCCGACGCAAGCCCCCAGTGCCAAAACACGTAGGCTAGTCACGCAGGCGGAAGGTGAGTCTTCATGCTGGAGCACTTAGAGCTCCATAGAGGAGATAGTGTCCCGAAGGAGTCGCCTATTCTGCGGGCCGAAGTAGCATCCCAAAGGAGCCGTCTACCTGGCGGAAGGGGAGTCTTCGTGCTGGAGCACTTAAAGCTCTCTGGTGGAGATAGTGTTCCAGAGGAGTCACCTATCCCCACGGGGTGAGTCCTTGTACCGGAGCACTCTGAGCACGTCAAGGTAGCATCCTGGAGGATCCGTCTACCTGACGGGTCGAGGTAGCATCCCGCAGGAGCCGTCTACTTGACGGTAGGGGAATTGAAAAGCTTTCTGGTAGAGATAGTGTCCTGAAGGAGTCGTCTATCCCTGTGGGTGAGTTTTTGTACCGAAGCACTCAGAGCATGTCGAGGTAGCATCCTTGACGAGCTGTCTACCTGACGGGTTGAGATAGCATCCCGAAGGAGCTATCTACCTAGCGGAAGAGGATTTGAAAAGTTCCCTGTCAGAGATAGTGTCCCGGAGGAGTCGCCTATCGCCGCGGGATGTTGCATACTCTGGAGAGTTGGTCGAAGCATATTCCACGTCCATGGCGGGGGTGCATGGTGTGGTGAATGAGAGTGGTGCCCGAGGGCATGTAACATGATTGTGGCACATGGGCGCAACGACGACTGTCGCAGGACAATAACTGGTGCCCGGGCACATGTTATGGAGATGGCGCACGGGTGCGGTGAAGTTTGTATGGTGCCCGGGGGCACGACATTGTGACAGAGAGCCTGGGGCATGGCTGTATCAGCAATGCGACGCATGGGCGCGGTGGAGTGTTTATGGTGCCAGGGGCACGGTAGTGTGATAGAGAGCCAGGGGTGCGACTGTATCAGTGGCTCGGCGCATTGGTGCAGCGCATAGACGCGGCAGAGTGTTGGAGTACGACACGCGGGCGATGGCGACGGGAGTCACAGAAACGATGCGCTTGCGAGGGAGAAGGGGGTCGCATAAATGAAGTCCGGGCGACGGGGGTCACGGAGATGACGTCCGGAAGACGGGCGACGAGAGTAGCAGAGAGGATGTCAGGGCGACCGGGGTCGCGGAGATGATGTCCAGGCAACAAGGGTCGCGGAGATGACGTCTGGACGACGGACGATGGGGGTCACAGAGACGACGTCTGGACGACAGGCGATGGGAGTCGTGGAGACGACGCCCGGGTGATGGACGTCATGGAGATAACGTCAGGGCGACGGAAGACAGGGATCGAGGAGATGACGTCCGGACGATAGGGGTCGCGGAGATGACGTCCGGACGACAGGGGTCGAGGAGATGACGTCCGGGCGACGGGCGTCGAGTAGACAACGTCCAGGCGACGGGCGACGAACGTCGCGGAGAAGACACCGGGCGACGGACGTCGGGAGATGACGTCCGGGCGATGGACGACGAGGGTCGGGACGATGCATGGTCCATTGAAGAGAAGTGAAAGTGCTAAGGGGAAGACCAAAGGCCAACCCTTGGGGGAAGGCCAAAGGCCAACCCTTGGGGGAAGGCCAAATGCCAATCCTTAGGGGAAGCTCCAGGCCAACCCCAAGGGAAGGCCGAGGCCGAGGCTGACCCTAAGGGGAAGGCCAAGGCCAACCCCCTAGGGCAAGTGCCAAGGCACGCTGACGAGCGACGTGCAACATACGACGGTTGGAGCGTCATGAGGCGTCGCGCAAAGATGGATTTCTTAGTGACGAAGTCACGTAACAAAAGTGACAAGTGCACGAGACTTGAGCGTGCATGCTTTGACCGGTTGGAAGCGTTGAATATTGACTGTTGCTTGTGCGGACGTGTTATGAAAATTGGGACCCCAGTGGGCCTTTGGGTGCGACATGAATAGATTGATGTAATATCCTAAACTTCGGAAGCCGATTAAAATAACCATTCGGGCTCCGAAAAATAAACGGTCGCTAATTTTGAGCAATACTCGAGCATTAGAAGCTTGTGGAAGCTTAAAAGAATTTTGGGGCAAAAATGTAATTTTTGAAAATTTGGGGGCATTTTCGTAATTTTGGGAAATCTTGGGGGTTAATTTGGAATTTTGAGGAAAAATTTTGGGAGTGCCACCTCCTACTGGCTTAATGACTAAGCTAGGAAAAAAAGAGGATAAGTGAGAAGAGGAGGATAAGTTTAAAGAAAGAAAACAAAAAAAGGAAACCTTTCCCTTTCGGGAAAGGAGGAAGAACAGAGAAGAGAAAGAAAAATAGAGAGAGGGAAGCAAGGCTCAGGCAAGGGGTGAATCGAAATAAAAAAAAAAGAGATTGAAGAACACCTTCGAAGAGGGTAATCTCTCCACCCTAGTCAATGTGTTAAATTTATGTGTGTGTTCATGTGTATTACTGTGTCACAGTGTGTGTGTGTGTGTCTTGACTGTGGTGGTTCGGGTATGTGGGTTTAAGAGTGGAATCGTGTATAGAACGATTGGGATGTGTTGGTGTATGGCAGTGTACGACGCTATGTGTGTTCCGTTGTGTGCTTGTGACTAGAGTGTGTTTTCCGGGTTATAGCAGGTTGTGTGTGTGTGTTCATGGCCACGGCAGTGTGAGTTGATGAATTGTGTGTAAGTGTGTGTATACACGAAATCAAGGAAGGGTGATGAGTGTTTAGGTGAGTAATTGTGTTTAAAGAAAGTAGTGTGTGCGTTTGTGAATTCGTGGGTGATGGATGAATGTGGCAGGAAGCTGTTTCAGTTGAAAAACTGGGGAAGATGATAACTGTGTGAAAATTAGGTGTTTTAGTGTGTGTGTGAATTTGAATAGGAAGTGAAATTGTCACTAAAGAGGAAATTTATTTGGGCAGGTTTTTCTACAAATTTTTATAAATAGTTAGGTTCAAAATTAGACAAAGTACAAACAGTAACCCCAAATATTTTCACAAGACGTAAGCTCTGGAAAATTTTGGGAATTTTTGGAGTCCGCGAAGAGTGCTAAATTGGAGCACCGATTAAAGAACTTTATTGATTTACTTAGCATATCAAAAAAAGTTAATTTTAACCTGAAAATTTTATGGAAGCCCTATGTTATAGATATGATTCAGTATCTAAAATTTCGTGCCATTCTGAGTCCGATAGGTATTTTTCGTGAAACGGACCTTTTAGCGCTCGGTCCGGACATCGGTTCGGGATTTTCGGACAAAAATTTTATAAAATACTTTTTAGGCCAGAAATAATATCGGGATGCTTAATATAGCGGTTTAAGATATTTTTGAGATTTTTCTGGTGCCGGAAACCCCCAGGGGTCTTTTGGTAATTTACCACCCCGAAGGGGTAATTTGGTAATTTTACCTATAAGGGGTGTTTCGAAGTAAATTTACATACAGTAAGATTATTTTAGTGACTTTGCTTATGGAAAAGTCGTTTTGAGAATTAAAGTGTAACAGGGGGTATTTTGGTAATATGCCACCCCGAAGGAGTATTTTGGTAATTTGACCTAAGAAAGGTATTTTTGCATAAATTTACATATATGAAGTTTATTTCAGTGATTCTACTTACGGGTAGACCGTTTGGGTGATTTAAGTCTGAGAGGGGCATTTTGGTAATTTTACACCCTAGGGGCGTTTCGGTAATTTTACATACCCGATGAGGGGAGGTTCATTTTGGGAGCATGTGTGAGTTTATATTAAGTTATACTTTTGTTCTGTAGGCTGTATTCTAATGGTTCGATTATTCCGTTTAGGTTAAAGCTAAAGACTTCCGGTTAGGATAATTTAGCTGCAGATCCAGGTAAGGGATTCTATCTGAACCTTGGGTAAGGACTTTTGTCCGAACCCTTATTTGATTACTCGCACTCGTAAGTACTCCTTTGATATATTTACGGCTAATGCCGAACTCTGAGTTATGTATTGGTATCAGCATGTTCTTGCCCAGAAAACCCTAATGTTGAACCTGAATCGGTTATTTGGAAATCTTTTGATGCTCGCCTGTTATTGCGGGCTGAGCAAATTTGATAATTATCTGTATCCACTCTCCCGAATCGTTGTGATTATATTCGATAATTATTCGCAGTCGTTTTGTTGTTTATCTGTGATTTTCTTCTGAAATTCTGATTTCTTCTGAATTGTTATGTCTAAATCTGATATCTGTTCGCAATCGTTTTTGTTGTTTATCTGTGATTTTCCTCTGAAATTCTGATTTCTTTTGAAATTCTGATTTCTTCTGAAAAATCTGATTTCTTCTGAAAAATCTGATTTCTTCTGAAAATCCCGAATGCTGACTTATGTCAGTATAATTATTGTTATGAGAAACCGAATTGATTTCGGGGATATGAGCTTATGCTAATGCTCATTGATACTGTTAATTTCTGTGTTGGCCTGGGTACCTGTTTAGTGGGGAGGCGGTATAAGGCTGGTTGAATCCTGCATGAAACGCAGGCTAGTACCCAAGTGGACTAGTAATTATTTAGTACATCATGCATGAGTACGCTCTATGAGCTTGCCGTTAATGGCATTGCAATCGCCCAGGATCAACATTTGATTTTTTATTTTCTTTAGCTAGAATGATTTGTACTTGGGTTGAAAGCCCTTGACAAACATTCATTGTACTTAGCTAGAAGGATTTGTACTTGGGTTGAAATCCCCTGACAAACCTTAATAGTATTATCTGAAATGATCTGTACTTCTGTTGAAATTCTTTGGGAAAACCTTCAGTGTATTTTGGAAAGAACTGTCTCAGATGATCTGTATACGCTTGAAAGATCTTGAGAAAACTCTGTTGTGTTTTGAAGATGATCTTTTATTAATCGTTCTGGAACCCATCATGGGTATTATTGTCTATTTTGGCATCTGTTTATGTGAATTTTGATCATTTTGAGAATCATTGAGTTTTCTGACCGTTTGAAGTATTTTGGAAATTTTTGTTAGTTGGATTCTTGTAATCGTTTTGTAATCCTGTTGGTAGTCCTTGTGTGACCTTACTGAGCTCTCAAAAGCTCACCCTCCGTTTGGCTCCTTTTTGCAGGTGATGATAAGCTGTAGCAGATTCGGGAATGGGTTAGAGTCTGCGTGAGGTTCCGGTGAGCCCATCACCAATGTATAGTAAGACCCCTGCGTGGGTTTGTACTCTTGATTCATCCTTTAGGGATTCAAGCTTGAAAAAAACCTAGGTTTTAATGGTTTGAGTTCAAGCAGGGTTTGTTGAAATCTTATATTTTGGAGAATTCGAGTCGGTATCGGATTAGATGCTTTAAAGTATGTGGTTGTGTACAGGAATTGACAGGTTTGATGTGATCCGGTAGGTTAACGACCCGAGTGTTCGGGGCGGCGGAGCTCCGGATTTCCGAGGGCGTTACAATTGGGAACACTTATTTTAAACCAAAAATTGGTAGAAGAATATGTTGGTCAAGATATTTAAAACCGAACTTATTGACATGTTTCTAGAGCAACTATATACATCAACAGGTTTGGGGAATGGGGACCTCCTAATGGAGGTTGAAATTTTCCTTCAGTCTCAGTGTGATAATGGTAAACCTCAAGATGAAGAAATAATTCTCTCGTGCAAACTTTTGGTGTATGGCAAAATATATGAACCTTCCTAATACACTATTCAAAATTGACCTCGCTGATTTGGCAATCCTTCCTCTTTGCAGCTCAGTCAAAATTTCTCAAGCTAACACTCTGAAAGTTTTTGCATATGACACAGTTGAACTGCAACAACCGTAAATATATAATGTCTCACTCTCAGAGGTGGTTCTGTTGATGGCAATCCTTCCTCTGTGCAGCTCACTTAGGATCACTTTGATTTAGGCCCCGTTTGACAGGGCTTATTTTTCCAGTTTTGAAAACTGGAAAAAATAAGAGCGTTTAGTAAACATTTTTTTCCCTTCAGTTTAAAAAATCAGTTTTTAAATTAAGACTGTTTTTAAAAACTCCAAAATGAGTTTTTTTTTTCAGTATTGGTTTGTTTTTTTGAGACCACCACCACCTTCCAACCGCACAGCCACAGCCCACCGCCGGCAGCCACCTCCAGCGACTGCCGGTGGCAACCTCCAGCGACCACTGGTGGCCTACTTCGGCAACCATCGTTGGCGGCAGGCGACCACCGCCACGCCCCACTACCGCCACTGCAAACCACCACAAAAAAATCTAAAAAAATAAATAAATTATCAAACACCCACTTGTTTTTGTTATAAAAAAAAAATTTAACTGCTCTTTAATTTTTTTTTTTTGAAAACTGAAACCTAAAAAAAAGTTTTGTCAAACAGAACCTTACTTTATTTGCTGATGCTATATATCCATATTCATATTACTAGCAAAACTCCGTGCTAGGCACGTGAAAGATGTTAGTTAAAATCCCGTGCTATATACAAAAATGATATTAATTAATTATGAAATGAAAAAATAGAGGTCATGGGTTGGGTGGTTAGAGTTCATGGGGTTGGAAGTTATTTTGTAACTAATCAAAATTTAACACCTATTAAACTCTATTTTAAAAATTTAAGAATTCAAGAAAGTATGATTTGAAGTTTGGAAGGCATAGAAGATGCCAATTAAATCCAAAAATATACAGTACTAGCTAAATCCCGTGCGGAAAAATGTGTTAGTTAAAGTCCCATGCTATATACATAAATGATATTAATTAATTATGAAATGAAAGATTGGAAGTCACGGGTTGGATGGTTAGAATTCATGGGCTTGTAAGTTATTTTATAGTCAATAAAAATTTAACTCCTATTTAGCTTAATTTTAAAATTATAAGAATTCAAAAAATAGAATTTTGGGTTTGGAAAGCATAAAGCATACCAATTATATATATATATATATAAAGCAAAAAGACAAAAACGACAACAGGATAATGCGACCACAGTGGGAGTCGAACCCACGACCTTTTGATCCGAAGTCAAACGCGCTAATCCACTGCGCTATGCGGTCTTCTACTGTTATCTTTTGTTGTATTTAAGTAATAACAATCACTAAATATCTCTGATCTTGCGGATCCCACTCGACCAATTCCACTCTCCTTCCAACACTGCAGACCAGCTTAAGCAAAGCATGGCGTCTCAGATGAGCAAGAAGCGAAAGGTCAGTTCAGTTGCCTTTTTCCCTTTCCATTTTTGGCTGTTCAGAAACCAAAAGCAAAATAAATAAAATGAAACGGCAAAAGCAAGAACTGGATCCCCTCTCACTCCTTTTCTTCAACTCCGTTTTGATCTGGTATACTTTTCGTCATTCGATTGATTGTCTTCTGGTGATCACCGACTGAACAGTTTGTTGCGGATGGAGTATTCTTTGCGGAGCTGAACGAGGTTCTGACGAGGGAGCTTGCCGAGGATGGTTACTCGGGCGTCGAGGTCAGGGTTACCCCTATGCGCACCGAGATCATCATCAGGGCCACTCGCACTCAGAACGTTCTCGGTAATACCCTCCTGTCTCTTTGCCTGCTTATGATCCGTTGTCAATTCTGCTATTGTATAGGTCTTTTTTCTGTTTCTGCTGTTTTATTGGTTGGTGCCTGAGGAAATGTGGCAACATCCTAAGCGGTTTCCCGAATTTTTCTTTTGATGGGTTTTCTAGAAAACTTAGAAGCATGCTACTGCAAACCGAGGTTTCACCTGATTGTAACATGTTGGAAGTGAAAGCAACCGTGATGATGGTTTTGATACCAAATGTTGTTTTAACTCTTGTACTTGATTGCTGATGACGCCCCTCACCCCCCTTCCAAGCCCAAAAAACATGAACTGGTATTCTTTGATGTGCTTGATTGCTGATGAAGAAACTAGTGTTCAAAATTTGTTGAATTGCCATGTTCTGATTTTTTTTCGTGATTTTATTGGTTTAATGCACTGATATCTATTTATTTTTATTTTGCGCCACACTTCGAAAGGCGAGGGCCTCTACCTTGCGCCGGCCCGCGCCTTGCGCCCAGGCTTCAGAGACCCTTTGCGCCTTTAATAGCTATGGTCCAAAGTTGCAACTACTTTATGAGAGTTCAAGCTTGTGAGTCACTGTACAGAGTTTGGGAAAGGGTAATTGAACATAGACTAAGCAGGGTGACTAAACTGTCTCCAACTCAGTTAGGGTTCATCCTAGTTTCATGCCTGAATTGCCAGTTGCCATTGCTTATGCTATAATCACACGTGCATAGTAGACAATGGCAAAAGTGATTAACCAAAATGCAGGTTTCTGCTTTCCGACTCCAAAACGCAAAAGCACTTATGTTTTCCAAGCACTAGCTTAACTGTGAGCCTCACATAAGCACTGCTAAACTGGGCCTAAGTTGTTCTCCAGTCGCTGTTTCCCATCCTGACCTCTCTCAACCACCCCCCACCTCTCCCACCACCAAAAGAAAAAAAAAAAAAAGCCCAGCAATAGATAAAAGCTCTTTTTGCAAACTTTTTCCTTTAATCTCTCGTCTCCCTCATTTTCTGTCCCACTTTCATCCCAACACCTGTTCTGTTGTTTCATCTTCTTCTGCATATTGCTTGGTAATTTTCTGTGTTGTAATCATAATGGCTATTTTTTCCATTGGATGGTAGTATTCTGACAGTCCTTGTCCTTCTTCATAGACATTCAAACTTGTTCAGCAGCAGAACTTCTCCAAGTTTGCTGGTCACCCAAGTGTTCTTAGTAAATTTCATGTGAACTTTGTGGTTAGGGAGTTATTATCTTAAATTGGACGAATTTCATTTGTTTTGAATAAAAAGTTGGGTTGAATGCACTTTTCTTAAACTGGTAGCATTGCTCTAACTCAATGATGTCTCACCCCCTAGATATCACGAATAGCAGAGGTCATTATAGCCGCCTTTCTTTATCTCTGTGCGTCTGCAAGTTTCTTCATCACATTTTGGTACCTAAAGAATCATTTGCCATGGGTGTAAATGATTTTTTTTTAGATGCAGGACGGAACCTTAACAATGGTTTTGAAAAGGCTGCCCTACAATCAGGGGTATGGTGGGCTAGGGCTTAGATTTGTTGGTTTTGTAATGGAGATGCTACGTTAGGGGTTTAGGGCCTAATAGAGATATATTCCGAGGCTTTCACAGCACCCTAAAATAGTATGCAGCCTGTATTGCTAGAGCAATGTGAAAATTTTCTAAGTTAACGGACAAAATTACCCCTCCCCTACCCACATATCTTCCCGTCTTCTCTTTGTCAATTTGAAGACCTGCAAATGGCAGTGATCTACCAGGAAACATAATCTCTCAAAGGTAGAAGAATCTATCTTCCCCGACAACTCCGAATCCAGATATACAGCCATCCTCTAAACCTGATGAATCCTTGGGTTTGGATCTCAGGAAATTAATTTCCAATTTGTCTCATAAAACTAACAGGCATAATTTTCTGATACAAACAAAAGAACAGAGGAGGACTAATAGTAGAAAAAGAGAGTAGTGGATATGTTATTGTTGCTATTGGTGAGAGAGGCAGCTACATCTATTTCAGATTTTTTGTTTCTGGAAAAACATGGCCAGAGAGAATACCAAGAATCAGCAGAGGAAATTTTTTTGGTGCAAATGAATTTCTCGATTCCACAAAAATTACCAAGATAATTCAGAGGAAAAAAAAGAATTTAATTCCTAGATTCCCATTTTCAATAACAGCAGATACATTGGATTTCTTTTTGAAGATTTCCTCTTTTATGTTATTATGTATGTCGACATAGCCTTCGAGCTTTCATTTCCATGCGTTCAACTTCATAAATCTTTGACAGGTCGACATCTTTGACACACGCGATTGCATATTTGATTTTGCATGAATAGAGGATAAAAAGGCATTTTTCTTTCTCAAGTGTTGGCCTGCTCATTCTCTTCCACCATCGACACCTTTCCCACCACTGATACTCTTGTTACAGGCAAATTTTTTTGGAGGTTCAAGCATTACATATTTGGTTTTCTCATTTAATTTACCGGTGAGACGAGCTGGGATTCTCGGCCATCATAAAGTTGTCGACGTGTCGTGTTTCTTTCTATGAAGGGTAGGGGGTTCTTTTGCCTACTAACTTGTAGAGAATTGTGGTTGCTCTGGCAAAGCGCCTACTGCTTTAGCAATAGGGGCTGCCTTTTTAAAGAGCAAAGAAAACTAGAAAAAAGAATAATAGAGGATAGGAAAACCTTAGTGTCTCACTAAGGCCTTCTAGGAGCTCACCTAGAAGAAAATCGATACAGTCACAATATTCTATTCGTAACTCTCATTATAATTCTTATATTGTTTGCTTATCTAGAGAAACAATAGAGACCTTTCCTACTAACAGAAAGATTCTATTACTAGGACTAAACCAAAGCCATATAACAAAGGACTTCTAATACAACCTATATCTAAAAACCTACACCTAGAAAAAATAGCAATTACTATAAGTTTCTAATTTGCCACAAAGTACGCAAATATCCTGAACATGCTAAAATAGTACAATGAACAAAATGCCTTGCTCAGAAGATCTGTTTTCTCTCTTTTTCTTCCGTTTCCACAAATCTGCTCTCTCTCTAAGGGTCTGATCGGTATCAGTTCTATATCTAGAACATGGAGATGTTTGGAAGTGTAGGGCACAACAACATAATTTCTTAGAAGTGTTGATGGTTGAGGTGAGAGCTTGATCCACTAGTGATTGTCCATAAGTTTCTCGTACATTACTAAGATGAAGTCCCGAATTCATAATGAATCTTTCTTTGAATTTGCTGATGTTTGAGGTGAAAGCTAAGTCGATGAAATGACTTATCTTGAATTCTTGCGAGATCAATAATATGTAAAATGGATGCTCATAGTACTGCTTTGTTAGAAGTTTAGATGTTTGAGGTGTGAGCTTGTTCCGCTAGTGATTGCCCGTAAGTGTCTCTTGAAATGACTCATCTTGTATTGCTAATAAAGTTAATTATCAGTTGTCTTTTTCTTGGAAAGGTGAAAGAGAAACTACTTTTTTAGTATTTGTCTTATCTTTTGAGAATTATCCAAGGGTAAATGAATTGTCAGGTTGGAACTAAGTGCCCTTGTAGGTTTCCCCTTGCTGTTCAGCTTTTGTTTGAAGATTTATATAAAAATATCATTCAGGCGAGAAGGGTAGAAGGATTAGGGAGCTGACTTCAGTTGTTCAGAGGCGTTTTAAGTTTCCAGAAAATAGTGTGGAGCTTTATGCTGAGAAGGTTAACAATAGGGGTCTTTGTGCCATAGCTCAGGCAGAGTCACTACGATTCAAGCTACTTGGAGGCCTTGCTGTTAGGAGGTATGCAGTTGATTCCTTTACTAACCACCACATCTCTTCTTTCCAACTTGCTTGTAGGAGGTATGCAGTTGATTTTCTTTTTTGGCTACCTTGGCCTTTGAGCAATTAATGCACAGTCATCTTTACAGCGAGTTGGTAACGTGTGAATGCCTATCTCGTGTCTGAGGATGATTATAGTTTGAAATCCCATCTATCTGGAGTCCGAGGAACAATTTCATTTTCTTGTGATGAATGATAGGAGGGGACATTTCGTTAGCTTTAGGTAGTAGTCGTCAATGCCATAGGGCATGAAGTCTTGCTTTCCTTCGTTAAAAAGTGAGTACTTCGTTTTCTCCTTTTTCTGTTCACATGGGGGCCGGAGTTGGACCATAAAGCAACCCGGATTGGATTATTGCCTGTTGCTGAAAAATGCATCTAGTCTGCACTTTGCTCTCTCTTGGAGGCATTATGAATGATATAGTGATTGTAAAAATTGTAAATGGTAAGTACTTTGCAGTTGAGTTGTTGTTGTGTTTCTTTTTTTTCCGTTTTTTTTCTGTCCGAGTCTATTCTAGGATGATAGTTGCCAATTCACTCTATGCGGACCATAGCGACTTGTTCCCTTTTTTTATCTCTCTCTTTTCCTGATAGGTAAAGAGTATATACAAATAGATGCCAGAGGGGGCGAACCCTTGGACACAAACAATATACCAAATCAGCAACCTATACAAAGTGTAAAACCATCCCAAAAAAACAAGAAAGCTTTCATTGGAAGTAACACTTTCCGCAGCCCAGATCACTGAAGTAGACAAAGAAGATTTAGATCCCCAATAGAACTCTCCAAACCTTCAAATTCTGCTATTCCTCTCCTTCAATAGACGCCCAAAAATGCATGGAGGAATTAACATCAAGAGCTTAGCTTTCCTAGGGCGTCTCTTTTTGTACAGGGACCAAGCCTTTAACATATCTCCAACAGATCGCGGCGTTACCCATACAACCCCCAATAGAGCAAACACCAAAACCCCACACAAGCCTGGCTATCGGACAATGTAAGAACAGACGATCCACCGATTCACCAGTTTTCTTGCACACGAAACACTAGTTCATATAAACCCTTTTCTCCTCCTCAAATTACCTCCCGTTAACACTGAATTTCTAGCAGCCTCCCAGACAAAAAAGGATACCGTAAGAGGGGTTGTCAAACACCAAATTTCTTTCCACGGAAACAAAGAGTTACTGCAAGAAGAAAGTACGAAGTAGTAAGAACGAACAGTTTTCTCTCCCTACCATGCTGTCTATTTCACCTCGAGAGAAAGTCATAGACTGTAGGCGCTCAAGGACAGAGGAGATCAAGCTCCCAGTCATTAAAGTTCCTTCCTAAGATGCAGATTCCGCACAAAGCCACTTCCTACATATGAAACCATGTCCGCCACGCAAGCCTCCTTATTTGCTGCAACAGAGAAAGCAGGGGAAGACTTACACAGCTCTTCACTATGGTAGCATACATCTTGCCAAAACGAACCCGACTGTCATGTTTAATGGAGAAATGAGCATGCTAGTTAAAGCTTTGCCACCCCTTGCAAATGCCAATGCATAAGCTCAAACCACGAGATCTACGAACCACATTCGGAAACCAGGCATTCACACCCGTCCCAAACTTTCCCACGATAAGCTTTATTCAAAAAGAATATGTTTCCCTCTTGTACCTCCATAACCATTTTCCCAAAAGTGCCATATTAGAAGTGACCAAGTTTTATACCCCCAAACCCCCTCTGTGAATCGGTTAACCAAGTGGTATTTCGTTTTCTCCGAAGCTCCTTGCCATAAGAACTCTCCAGCTTCTCTAATCTTTTTGCAACAGCAACCGGAATCACCATTGGAACTTCTTATTGTAGATTTTCATTGTCTACATCTCTCTCTCTTTCTCTCTCTGGGGCTCATTGGGGTTAACTGTAAATTTCTGCATATTAGGAATCCATGCAAATGACTTACTGAATACTGGTGCAAGGAGATTTGAATGTATTCTTTTTACTATTTTAGGGCTTGCTACGGAGTCCTGAGATTTGTTATGGAGAGTGGGGCAAAGTGATGCGAGGTCTGTCTGGAAATTTTCCTCACTTTGTTCTACCAGTATCAAGGTTTGGAACATTGTTCAAATTGTTCTTTCTTTTTAGGTTATTGTTAGCAGAAAGCTCCGTGCTCAGCGTGCCAAGTCGATGAAGTTCAAGGATGGGTACATGATTTCCTCTGGCCAACCTGTCAAGGAATATATTGACTATGCTGTGATGCATGTTCTTCTTAGACAGGTCAGCTTTTTCTCTTGCTGGAAATATGAAAATTCCAATTGTTGTGTTTTGACAGGTCACTACCCAGGTTGTGGTTGCATTTAAAATTCTCATTTTCTATTGGTGTAGTTCTTCTTTTTGGTCTGTCAAGTGTTCAATTTACGTGATCCCTTCAGACAAGTTGATCAACTTCTGATATATCTATTGGAACTCTAATCATCTCAGGGTGTACTTGGTATCAAGGTTAAGATCATGCTCGCCTGGGATCCGACGGGTAAAAATGGACCGACTACCCCTTTGCCTGATCTGGTGACTATTCACACTCCAAAAGAAGAACAGTGTGTTGCCCCAGTGATTGCACCCACTACCGAGTATATCCCTCAAGTAATTGCCCCCAATGTTGAGGTTCAGGTTGCTTAAAACTAGAGTAGCGTTGCCAAGATTTTTGTTTTTTTGGGATAATTCCTTCGCACTAGCAATTTTTATTTCAAAGAATTGAGGAGAAAATACATGATACCTTTGTAGTTAGGCTTCCGCCATGCTTGAATCAGTTAGATTTCTTCATTTTGGTGACGTATATGCGTGGAAGTGTGGGATGTCAAGGGATCCCCCTGCAAGGCAATGGATGATATTTCATATACAGCTCCCATTGACCATAGGATGTAATGGATTTATGGATGTGGATCGTCGATGGTGTAGTGTGAACCCCTGGTTTAACGAAGGTGTGTATAAACTCATTTTGCTCTACGCCTTCCACGTCAACCCGCAGCCCTGTTTGTATTTTTTCAGTTATCGGGGTGGCAGATATTACACCGTGTTCTTGAACCCTTTTCTCTCACGATGTTCTTGAACCCTTCACACAAAATAGTATCCCCCCCCCCCCTCCCCCCTCCCCTGTCCTAAAAAAATTAATTATATTTTCTTTTTGAATTGTCTCAAGAAAATTGATAACTTTTCATATTAAGAAAGACTTCATATGTGTTTTTCCATATTTATCTTTCTTACATTTTTTTATTCTCTGTGTCTCCTTATATTTTACCCTCTATTTTTCTCTCTTCTCTTCTGATTCACTCACCTTCTTTCCTCCTCTCTTTCTCTATTTCGGGGTAGAATGAAAAATTCATGGAATATAGTTCATTTCCTGAATATGTATATAAGTCAAACACGATCAATTGATTAAGGAAACGGAGTTAAGTATTACGAAGATGGTTTGCACCCACTAATCAATTCTGTTTGAGTTCTTGAACGTGTGAGTTCCAATTTCTGGTGCTTTGGTAACTCGGCGAGGTCAAAGTGGAAGTCTCCAGCAAGTGGCAATCCCAACGTGTTGAGAATGTCCTGCACACAATTTTCTTAGAGAGAGGAAGCACGCATAGGCTGAAAATGTTCCGGTGCAATCTTCTATCACCTTTATATTGTGAGAAATAACAATGGCCAAACGGTCTTCAGTATCTCGTATGGCAAGAACAATACGAAAATTATCTTCCCTTCTTTCGCAATAAAATCAGATGGGTATGCAGGGGAAGGGGGAGAGGCAATCTACCATGGTATATTTTGACAAGAAGGGAAGGCAGGGGATAGTTAGTCCACTACCAAAGATGAGGGTAAATGAAGGTAAAATCTTATCAGGTTGACATCAATTCTTGGTCATCTTCCAACACGCAGCAACCCGCACGACTATACTGCGGCTGGCCGAATCCACAACCCACACTTTGCTCTAGTCACTTTCAAGAAAAGGTCTTTTGGAGCACCAAGCTGCCCCACACATGAACAAGGTGAACTGGGATCGGTTTATCTCCTTTTTACAACAGCATTTTTTTTTTTTTTGATACTCCAAGAGGAGATTACTTCTTCTAAAAACAAACTTTACTACACATAAAAAAGGCACTACTATGTATTTGAGTGGTTAAACAGTCACTTTTTGTATAAGGGTTTTTAAATGATTGTATAATTACATTACACGTCATCGTTGGGTAACAATAATCTTGAAAATTTACTGAGATGTTACGGGTCAGTTTTATGCATAATAATTGCTAAATACTTGCGATAGTCAATGGTGGAAAAAGTTGGTGATATTGTTGTCTTGGATACATATCCGTTCGGTTTCTAAGATTGTGCTTATCGTTTTTGTAACATGAATGTTATCAAGACTCGCGAGAGTCGATAATAAAAGAGAAATATAAAACATATTTTTTGGTTTATTGATGGCCATTTGAGTCTCGACGACTATAAAGAGGGAGTATCCATCCTGTAATAATTAAATAAAGACAAGAATCTCAAGCCTCTTAAAAGCAATAATTTTTCGTTGAAGAGCTTATCTTGGTCAAATGTTTCTTCGCAATTTCATCAGCAGTGAATGCAGTGGTTTAATATACTATGATTGTCTACACTCGTCTCGTCACACTAGGTTGCAGTCAATGTTCTTCTGTCTTTTATTTACCTCTCTTATAAGAAATTGCAATAATTAATTTTTTTTGAAAAAGGTATCTCATGGCAAATGAGGATTGTGATGCCTCTTCATGTGAGATTCTTCCACATACGACACCGGTCTTACTTTTTAATTAAAAGAGGCCCAATTAATTGAACCCAATGGTGTTCTGGTGCATGCTTATATCTCTTATCCCTATCAACTAATAATATATGGAAGAAATCATGTTAACTTATTCGGATTGAATCTGTGAACAGGGACATGTATGTCACCTTTCTGAAGAAAATGGATTACAAAATGGGGATTGAAAAGGGTTTGACTCCTTGTGAGGGGTCATACTCATGGTATAGACAAACCCATTGACTTAATGGAGATGGAGACATGGAGTGATTGGGGAAAGGTGGGGGAGATCACTTTTTAAACAGCAAAAGGCCTTCAAAATGATTGTGAGCCGCCCTTTCAATGAACTATGACCATATCACCTTGTGGATTAATTTAAAAATGGCTTGTACCCTTGTCTCCCCATTACAAGAAAACTTTAACAAACCCCGTTTTACCAATATCTTTTGGTGCCCACTTCTTCATTACTTGACCACACTGCCCCTCTCTTTTCTTGCTTGTCAACAACTGAAGCATATGTATTACTACTTCAGAACGAGGACCCTGACAGTATCTCCCATGTTCATCTGCTATTCCAACAAGAGTGGGGGAGATGGATGAGGGAGGAGGTATGCCAATGGGATTGTTAACAAAAGCCCAATTTGCAAGAGAATGGACAGCCCTATTGGCTTCTCTATGTATCTTTACAAAAGACCATCGGGAAAATCTGGATAGGATTTTTCAGGCTTCAAAAACTGTGGTTCTATGTTTCCAGAAAGGGATTGCAATGATTTTCTTCTCGCATTAGTGCGGATTTCAAGCGCGTCTGCCCCCCCCCCCCCCCCCCCCCCTCCCCCTTTAATCTGACCGACCAGACTTTGAAGAGAAGACAAAATCGATTCGTTGGTAAATAACAGACGTGCCTAATAAATTAACACCTGTACGTGTTGGAAGTGGACAACTATATTTATGTGCGACGTATGCTAGGCTCCAAATGAGACAAGACGAGACGAGCATTTTCAAAGCTTGGTTCATCGCAGTTATGGATTCTCGAAACGTGACCGGCTTGACATTCTTGCTTCTGCTCATTGCACGGATCAGATTCTAAAGACGGTCAATGTACATTACTCTCCACTTTTGCGGAAAGAACAATTGTGCGTTTTAACCTTCTGAGACGAGGATACAAAAGGAAATTCAAACAAAACCAAGCAGCAGCACACGAAGGGGCTGGAGATATGATCGGAAGGTGAGTGGGTGTTTTAGATTGTGGAGGGGGGATGCGGGTGGGGGAGTGGAGTGGGCTCTCCACAACAACTTTCTTTACAAAGTGGAGTCACCGCACGCTCACGGACACGGCCCTCCACCCAACAGCACTGGGTCCACCCACACTTGCCCTGTCCAGGCCCCCCACCTTGTTATCTTTGCCGGCTGCCGTCCCCTAAAGTTTAATTGAACTCCATCATCTACCACCACCACTCTATCAAGTTCAGCATGCCTGCCTGCCTACTACTACTTCTTGGACTTTAAACTTATAAGCCATCTTGTTCGCTATATTTCTTTACTCGGAATGCTTCCTCCCTGTCTTATTAATTTACAAAATGTATTGTGTATACATACTCTCGTCTATGTACTCTTGTACGGAGTTGTTACTCTTATCGTTTCATCAAGCGTTAAACAATACCTCATCTTTTTTTTTCCATTTCATTCAATAATTGCTCTCTTAGTATTTCAAGGTACTTAATACAGAGGGAAACTATGACCTCTGTTAACTCCTTTGCCATTTTCCTCACGTAAGTTATGAAGATGAAACTATCAATCTGTACAACGAATAAATTAAGTGCGCTACCACCAACTGCACAAGAATAAGAAAAACATACATATATGTATGCATGCATGTATGACGCCAAATACACATGAAAAGAATAGAACTTAAGACCCTGCGGACGGAGGCCGTCCACGGGTAGCAAATGATCTATTTTATTGTGTGCGTGATCTTATATCTAGTCCAGTCCTAATGGCTTGGTGGAAGCCCGGCGTCGTTTCTTCGTGCGCGTGAAGTGTAGCCAAGGTGGTACCCACCAGTAAGGCAGTCGCACCAAAACAAAACCAGTAAGGCACGCGCCCCACTTAAGAATTGAGGTGTCGCAGCCACCCGGCAAATTAAAATGCCAACTCTCCCTCCGCATGCAATATGCTCCCCTCACTATTTCCATCACCCTTTACCCGCTTACCGACACTTGTACTACTACACTAGACTAGATAGGTCAACTCTCTCCCCTCATTATTATCTTTTTCTTATTTTTTTTTGGTGAGAAATATTATTTTAATTTTTTTTGGATGATATAAAACCAAACATAAAATGAAAGTTAAAATGTATAGAAATTAAATGTGTGTAGCCCGTTATCTCAGTTATTAGCGCATTTGCAATCCTTTTTGAGTTGTTAGTATAGCTGTAACCGTATATTTAAGAGTTAAATTGACTGCTAACTGAATTAAAAAAAGATGTCGATAACTATGTCAAAAGTCATTGCTACGAACGACAAATCAGCTAAAAGTAGCATAGGTGCCCCCCCGGATTGAGAGGACTAAGTTAAGAAAGGGACCAGAGAGCAACTTTCTATTGCATTGCCTTCCTCCAAGTGACTTTCTTTTATGGACTTGAGTGACAAGAGATCTGGTGGAGGAGCAAAGAATCTCTAAGAGACAACATATGAGACTAAGGAAGTGAAGATGGGGCTATATATAATTATTATAGTAAATCGCCTCATGCGCATACCAAGCACTGTTCCTGGTTTGGCCCCTTTGTCATATGACTTGATTGTAACATATAAACAACAGCCGGGAAAGGGTGGAATAACGTTAGAACTTGGCCTTTTGTACTTCTTCCTTTTCTGACACTATAAAAAGGGCCTCACACATTGCACCTTCTTCTCCTCCTCACACCAACCCCGTTTCAATTTGCATTTTTGCCTTTCCTTTTGCTCACGCAGTCTGTTTATCCATTTGTCATCATCATCATCATCATGGGTGAAGCCGTTGAGTTCTTCCATTCCAATGGCTTCTCCAAAGTTTATGATGAAGCCCACCTTAGAATACCAAGTGAGGATACTCAATCCGGTGCATGGTTTGAAGAAGAGATCGATGTTGATCTCAAATGGTCCTTTGCTCTGAACAGGTTTGCCTTTCTCTCTTCTTCTTCTTCTTCCTCTTCCCCTTCTCTGTTTGTGTATACGCATGCTTTATAGGGAGTAGAATGCGTCTTCTTGTATGATTTGTTTCTTATCAGAGTTGCAAATTCTCCCATGTCATGTTCATGCAAACAAGACCGTCTTTGGTCTATTCTATGTAGCTCTACTCACCTTCTACGCAATAGAGCAAGAGGGTTTCAGTTAAAAAAAAAATTGTTGCTCTTCTATGTACTAGTAATTAATTTGGATTTATCGGCTACTGCAAGTTACCACCATATATAAACTTCAGAAAGCTGCTCTGTACCTCACACTACTTCGAGAACAAGTACAACATTTCTTCCAAGGGTAGCTAAGAGGAGGTAGAAAGAATTGTCTATATTTTCTAAGATAGACAAACAAAAAAATGGAATAGAGCTCTAGAGATTCATTAGATTAACAAGAATGGCCCATTTTAGTTACCTTGTCTTATCATATTGTATTTCTTGAATTCAATTTTCAGAAGGTAGTTGTTGCATTTATGTTGAACCAAAAATTGAGAAGCTAATGGTTGAATTTTATCTTTATCTGCGTCTCTCTAGGGTGCTGCATAAAGGGACCAGTGAGTACCAGGACATAGCTCTTCTGGACACAAAGCGCTTCGGAAAGGTGAGTACTATTTCTTAAAGAAGTTGCAATATTGTTTGAAATCTGAGTTGATACGTAATACACACGAATATGCAGAGAAGTTGTCCCTTTCAAACTTCGATTATAATATATTGCTTCAAACTTTACCTACATATATAAATGTAAGGCGTGGTTGCGGCGTACATGTAGGTGTTGGTGATTGACGGGAAGATGCAGAGTGCAGAAGTGGATGAGTTTATATATCATGAATGCTTAATCCATCCTGCTCTCTTATGTCATCCTAAGTGAGTCTTACTACTATTATGTATGCATTTTTATACAAAAATATTCATGTTCATGTATGTGTATAGGTCATGTATGTGTATACGTACACGTACATGTACGTTTATACACAGAGGGACCTAGCTATATACTATCTATTGCCATCTTGACATGCATCTATTGTGCTTTTAGCAATTTTGTACACAATCTTAGCGTAAATAGACCATAAACAAATGAAAGGTACTCGAGTTTTTGGTTGTCTGGAACCTGTTTAGGATTCACATTTTAGGAGACAAGCAAAGCTCATTGACTTTTGAGTTCCGCTCAACAACCAAATAACTATACCAGAACTCATGCTAGCTAGCTACTTGGGTGCAATATAAAGCTCAAGAAGGTTTAAATCAGAGCTTGAATGCCGTAAGGCTCTGCTCGATGCCATTCATAGGCTCGAAGCATGATAATTGTTAAATTAGAGGGCCAAGAGTGATTCATATGATTAAGACTACTATTGTGCATGGAAGTTCCAGTCTCTTTGGGGTAATTATATTGACTCGTGTAATGAACTGCAGCCCAAGAACTGTGTTCATAATGGGAGGCGGTGAAGGGTCTGCTGCAAGGGAAGCGCTCAAGCACAGGTCCATCGAAAAGGTGGTCATGTGTGACATAGATCGGGTATTTTTCGGTTTCGTTTTGATCACGTGCAAGCTTGTCTACGTACTTGCACATTTTTTATATGCCAATTCTAAATTAACTGCAGGAGGTGGTTGATTTCTGCCGGAGATATCTGACTGCAAACAAGGAGGCCTTCGCCGACAAGAAGCTTAACCTAGTGATCAATGACGCCAAGTGAGCCTCTCTCCATGTTATACTGAATGTTTGCCTTTATGAAATGTCACACTAGTTGTGACTGTTTAAGCAGTGGGCTGACTATGGTTTTCCCAATATATTGCCTTCTTACTGAAAGGGTGGAACTGGAAGAGAGGAAGGAAAAGTTTGATATAATAGTCGGAGATTTAGCAGATCCTGTCGAAGGAGGGCCTTGCTACCAGCTCTACACGAAATCTTTCTACGAGCAAATTTTGAAGCCAAGGCTCGGCAGCAACGGTATCTTTGTCACCCAGGTACATCCCTTAATCTGGAAAACCTTACTGTTGTCAAACTTGGTCCTATTTTAACTTCCCACCAGAAAACTATGCTGTTACCTTTCGTTTATTTGAAATGAGAGGTCGAATGCTCAACACTGTGACATTGCACAGGCTGGACCTGCAGGGGTTTTCACCCACAAGGAGGTCTTCTCATCTATATACAATACAATCAAACAGGTCTTCAAGTGTAAGTCTTGGAACCCATTTATTTAGTAACACTAAGCAAACCGCAGAGGGTCATTAGTAGTTTAGGGAATTCCCCCACGAACCATGCAACATTTTCGCAAAGGGACTAACGAATTCCCCCACGAATGCAAAACAGGGCGACCTTAGTACCCAAGACTCATTCAGGTTTAGTGCAGACTTGTGTACTAAACATTACCCTCAAAAAAGAGCAAGAAATATGCTGGAAGTAGGCCTGCCGGCTTTTTTTTGCACAAGGTACAATCATTCACGACAGTAAATGGAGCCACCGCTAGAGCAACTTAGCAACGGCTCAAAAATTTTAAAACCAGAGCTTCAACTTAAGATAAAATAACCAAGCTTCACAAGAAGAATAATATAGCACTTTCTTCTCAATGACTATGCAGATGTCATCGTTTACACAGCTCATGTGCCATCTTTTGCAGATACATGGGGATGGGTGATGGTTAGTAATTATGTTCTTTTAATTGACATAGTTGAATTAGTCATAACCATCTAAGTTTGCTCATGCTAATGTGCACACATTCATCTAGGCATCGGATCAACCATTCTTGGTTGATGCTGAGAAGATGGACAAGACGATTGAAGAAAGAATTGATGGGGAACTTCAGTATTTGAATGGCGCTTCCCTCCTGTCATCGACCATTCTAAATAAGAGTGTCTCACAAACGTAAGTCCACAAATCCTCCTTAAACTTTACAAACAATTTCCACGCATCTCTGTTATTACTTGAGATTTGAGGTCATTTCCTTTTTTGCTTCAGGCTGAAGAATGAAACTCATGTCTACACAGAGGACGACGCAAGATTTATCCACGGTCATGGTGTGGCATACCGCCTATAAACCCTTGGTTTTTGTGCGAGAGGGATGGGGGAGGGAGGATTGTTGTATAGAGGAAAATGAATGCAAGCAGGATACATGGAAAACTGTGTCTAAAAATGTTCTTGAGAAAAAAATCCAAGCAAATTGTAGAAACACATGGTTTTAGACAGAAATGTGTGCTTAGGCTGGATCTGGTTGTTGTAGCGCTGAAAAACTATATTACAAAGTTCCTTCTCTATGCCTTAAGTTTCAACAAATTCCTCTAAGATTTGAATTTTCTGCAATTCAGACCCAGAATTTAAACCTGTAAAACTAGATCTGCACGTCTATAAAACATGCATGAAGAAAACTGGCATCAAAATCTATCTATTACCAGCTATGAAGCACGGGTGCTTCAAAAGGGGAGGAGTATCGGGGTGGGGTGCGCATCGGACACGGGTGCGTGTCTGGTGCGCACCCATTATTTTCCAAAATTCGGGCGCGGTTCGGGTGCGGATCCGACACTTCGGGGGCTGAAACATAATTTGTAGAAGATATTTCGGGGGTTGAAACATAAAACTTAATTTTTGGTGGGGGGGGGGGGGGGGGGGGGTGAAAACATAAAATAACTTAACTAACCAAATTAGGGCACATGACTCATAGAGAAAGAGAGATCGCAGCGGCCGCGACTTCCCTCGACACCGGCGATCTCCCTCGACGTCGGCAACCTCCCTCGACACCGGCGACGTCCCGCGACACCCATCGAACAGCCGCGACCATCGGGGACCTCCGGCGACCACCGAAAACCATGGAGGACCTCCGACAACCACCCTACTCACCTCCGGCAGCATTGCTTCGAAGGTATGTCTCTGACTTCCTTCTGTCTTCGTTTCCCGTCAATTTTTTTTATTTTTTATTTTGGTTTCTTGCTGAGTCTCGAATGTGGATTGTTTGGTGGTTTTAAGTAATTATAGTTTCACTTCTCACACGTTTTTTGATTTTGCTGTGACTTTTTTTTTATTGTGACAGTATGTTCTTTTTTTTGTGTTAAAGGTTTAAAGGCTTAAATTAAAGCCAAATATGTCAACTTCAAATAGTATTGCTGCCCCTAGTTCTGGTGTTGGTGATGATGAGACAAAACCATTGTGGAAGTATGTGACTAGGCTTGAAAAGGATGGTAAAGGGGGTGGAAATGTGAGATGGCAATGCAATCTATGTGGCAAGGTTTCTAATAACTCGTACACTCGGGTTAGGTCTCATTTGTTGAAAATGTTGTGATGGAGAGATAGACGAAGATGAAAATGTTGTGGCCATGGAACCCTAAGATACTTGATGGAGTACTTTGTTTGTTTGATAGTTTGAACTTTGATGCTATGTTGCTACTTTTGTTATGAATATGATGTATTTGGTGGTGGTTATTATGTATTTGATGGTATTGTGCTACCGTTGAATGGTTAAATTAAATTGCATCATGTCTTTTTATGCACTTTATTAAGATACAACTTGTTTAGAAATTAAATGCTAGGTGTACATAGTAAATATATATATATATATATATATATATATATATATATATATATATATATATTTGCCGTATCCCCGCCGCACCCGTATCCTAAAATTTTCAAAAAATGCCGTATCCGCGTATCCGCACCCGTACCCCTGCTTCTTAGATTACCAGTAAAAAGCTATTGGACTTATGAACCCAAATAGAAGTTCCAAATGTGAGGGCTATTCTTGCCGTTTCTACTGTCTCAACTAAACTCCATTCAAGAAATTTGGGAGGTGTGTGGGTAAGGGGATAATGGAAGAGATGAAGGGAACTCTTTGTGAAAATAGTCAACGAGACGGAGAACCAGAGATCAAGTTGGGTACTCATACCTGTCTACTAATCTTAATTACTTCCAAACTGAAGCAGTTAGATGAATTGGAAGTTCATAACTTGTGAGTAAGGGCATGGCCATTGAAACTAGAGCCATAAATGTTTTGCTCTCTACTGTTCTTTTCCCTTTATTGCTTGATACAACAAGAGCATAATGTGCAAGTTCTAATCTCTCGTAGAGCATTGGCTTAGATAAACAGGTCAACTGAAAAGAATGAAAGGAAACTAGAGATTCTGCTGACATGTCACTTTAAGTCTGTCCTAGTAGAATTTCTACCCTGGTCTAGGTGGATACGCCGTCTGTGAAGATTGATCAACAATGCCTAGTGCCAAAAGCAACTCTTTAACACTTGTCAAGAAGATTATAACCATAAACTCAGAAGGCACGATCTTGCATTTGTGAAATTGTTTCGACACTAACCAAGAATAAAGAATATGCTCATTCAAGATAAGTCGACAAAATGGTTCTTTTGGACTAAACTCCCGAACTTTTTACCTTTATCCATTTCCTGAATATTTTTTCCCTTCTCATTTTAAGTTCCAACACTTATAAAGGTCTCAAGAACTGGTTATACCTGAAAGAAGGCACCATTTTTCCCCTTAGATAAGTAAAAGGTTTTTTCCACTAAAGACGCCAGAGGGGGCGACCCCACTACACAAAGGTCATGCAAAATCATCCAACTATACAATGCTGCAATCTGTCCAGAAATTCAAAGCAGGCATCATTGGAATCAGGCATTCCCTCTATCCAAAAGATTAAAGTAGACAAAAAGGAGGTTTTAGTAGAAAGTAGAAACTATTGATGTTTCTACACCTTCAGAGGCCCTCCGATTTATTTTCTTCCATAAGCAACAGAACAAGCACAGGCTCTCCCTCCATCCAAAAGATTAAAGTAGACAAAAAGGAGGTTTTAGTAGAAAGTAGAAACTAGTGATGTTTCTACACCTTCAGAGGCCCTCCGATTTATTTTCTTCCATAAGCAACAGAACAAGCACAGCGGGGGATCAAATCTCACAACTTTGGTTTCTGCCTTTGCTTCTTGTACAAAGACCATGCCCTCAACAAGTCACCAACTGAGCTGGGAATGACCCAAGATACCCCCAGGAGACTGAAAAGCAAAATTCCAAACATCTCTAGCTACATGACTGTGTCACAGAAGATGATCTACCAACTCGCCTGCCTTTCTGCACACCTAGCAACAAATGAAGGCACCTCGGTATCACCCGCAGCAGATGAACTAGCACCATACATGTTTCGATTAACATTAACCCAATCATCGGAGAATGGGTTGACTCAATAATACTCCTAGAGCAACTTTCAGAAAAAACTTTTCAGTCTATTGAGAAAAATTCAAATCTCGATCCTCGTTAACCTTAATGTTAGCACGTAGAGAGCCATAGTTCTCATGAACCTCAGTTTAGGAACTATCTAACTTTTCATACAAAAGTTGTGGTACAAACCCTTGAACATTTGATTTCAACATCTTAAGAGATGTTTATGAATCCTTTTTAAGTGCCTACATCTTTCCCGGAAAAGAGAGAGTATAAGCAATACTATAGTCAAACTTGGTCTTATATTAGATCTAGGGGTTCTATGTTATCAGAAAGCACTATAACAAAACGCTAGTCTGAAGTATGTGTACTTCATAGACCGTTATCACAGGCTGATTGCAAGGACTACCCCAAGTTTTGAAACATGCTTAACCTCTTTCTATATCATATAGGCAACTTCATCATGTAGAAGTGAAGGAGAAGAGCACATACTAAGGCAGTAGAAAACCCTTGAGCAGAAGACGTAAGCCTGATCATCTGTTGATCCCAGTTGTTTCTGGTGCGACAAGATTAACTTCTTGGGGCAGGAGATTGTATTTGATTTTCAAATCTTCAAAAATTTTCTTGATTTCTAAAACTAGTTCAGATCTTCGCCTGTTCTTCTCTCCGTATTCCTGAAAGTTCATTGTATGGTTGAAGAAAAGAGCAATCTTTATCTTGTTTACATTCTCTATCTCCTTCACCACCACATTATGGTTGGGATGCCAATACTGAGAATTTTTCTCCAAGTACCTGAACATATATAAGACAAAAGAGAGAGATAATTTCATGATCCCAAATTGGAATCCAACTCAAATATAATCGTATTAGCAGCTGTCACAGTCTAGTTTCTCAATTACAAGATTTAGAAGGTTAACCAACTTTGTTAACTATTCAATTAGGTAAAATGTCATGGTGTATGTATACCTACTAATTAGTATCCTTTCGATCTAGTAAACCAACTAGTACCTAATGTCAGATTAGAAGCATGAAAAATCATTAAAATCGAAATTGTTAAAAAAAGTCAGACTAAACTAGGGTATTTTTTATGTTACTTTCTCATGTAGCAATATTTATAAATTGAGCTGTTGGATTAATAGTTATATCATAAAATTAAAGAAATTCTTCACACTCTGGAATTATATCTTGCCCCGTGAAGAGGTGTCAAATGGGCCGGGCTTGGGCCGGCCCAGCCCAAGCCCATCGGGCCTCCAGCAAATCGAGCCGGGGCCGGGCCAAGGGGGCTGCCAAATGGGCCGGGCCTGATTCTGGGGGTCTGGGCCCAGTCCAAGCCCAGGCCCAACATCTAGGGCCGGGCTTGGGTTGGGCCCGGGCCCAATTTTCTTTTTTTTTTTTAATTTTTTTTGGGCATTTTCTTGTTATTCAAGGTAAGGATTTTTTTTAATTATGGTAATTTGTTGTTAGGGACGCCTTATTAAAGCGTCCCTAACAGCAATCAACGCTTTACTACAAATCTATAGCGACAAGAGTTAAAAAGATTGATGTGTAAGAATATGTTTTACGGTATATGGTAAGACTAATTCGATATACTAAATCAACAAGTTTGGCTTCAAAAAGGTTCTCAATAATGATAAATTCTCAAAGGGACATGAAGTAACAAATATCATCATCATAAAGATAAAAGCCAAATTGTCAAGAAAAACTTCATGCCAAAAGATGGGGGTGGGCACGCGACAGTGCTACCCCTCCCCTTCGCCACTGGCTTCAGGTTCATTGTGTGAGGCTATGCAATGCACATCCGTTGATGGAGCTTAAAAGTCGAGGACAAAGCTACTCTTCTTGAAAAAACTTACACTTAAAAGGAAATACCTTTTGAATCTTCTCTATGCAATCTCTCTTTTAAACCAAATTTTGGGCAATCCGAACACTAGAACTGGAATTAGGTTCGATTATCTGAAGCCCATGGTTGGGCACAGAACAAGATCTGTGCTGAAATAGAGCAGATTCCAAGTTCCAGCCCACTCAAATTGTAACATAAATTGACAAAATACAGCAAATGTGGAGTACACGATGCATTGGGGTCAACAATTTCAATACATAAAGATGTTGAAAATCTACTCAATCCCATGACCACTATATTTATAAAGAAAAAAAATCAAAGACTTTAAGATGTGTTATTATTCTTTGCATTACTTAAATCTTCAGTACTCTTTAGGGGGGAAAAGGGGAATAAATCCGTTGGAGAGAAAAGGGGGGGGGGGGGGGGAAAGTGGAATTTCAAAAGTAAAGTGGAAATGCAGGCCTGGCCCAGGCCCATGCCCTAGGCCCTAAAAGGCCGGGCCAGCACTGTTCATGAAAGGGGCCGGGCCAGCCCGGGCCAGAAAGGGGCCGGGTCTGGCCAGCCCGCGGGCCGCCCGGCCCATTTGACAACTCTACCCATGATTGCACTTCTTTGACGTCCCTATTTCACTCTCACTGAATTACACGAGAGTTCCTCAGTACAGCATGGATGCATATCATAAATCTGCTTTGAAGAGAATCTCAGGATAGGGAGACTGGAAAAAAATGCATTTTATGATTGACGACTAAACTATAGGTTGATCTCCTAACAACAAATCAAAAAACATCCTACAAGACAACTTGGCTACACAACAAGTTTCCAAGCCAATTCCCTTTTTCCATTAATCATGAATAGGTGATACCAATCACAGGCAATGTATAAAAATCAATGTTCACTGCTATGTTTTTGTCCTGCCATAGCATCAAGACAAGCTGAACAGATATTACTTCTTAACAGGGGCATCACATAGATCCATATAGGATTCAATGAAAGGAGGTGAAGGCAACAATAGTTGACTTACTTCTTGATTTTATCTTTTAGAGCTCCGATCCTTTCCACCGGTGTCGTGAAATCAATGCAGAATTCCATAGAATCTCCCATATCCGGGCTTCGGTAGAAGTTACTGATGGGCTTGGTAGACAACACTGAGTTTGGATAGTATATCTTTTCATTATCAAATCTTAGGAAAACTGTTGTCAAGATATTCATCTCTTCAACTATCAACTGCCAATTCAAAATTAATCAGATGGAATTAACCACATAACTCTGTTATAGCGAGAGAAATATATCTGGTGGAAGTTACCTGAACACCATCAATGACGCAACGATCACCAACATCAAACGGATGCATCACAAATACAAATATGATAGCTTCAAATATAGTTTTGCAAGTGTTTCCAAACATAAAAGCTGCAACCACGAGCTGTGATGAGAGGAAGACAAGTACTTTGGTGGTTGCAATTTCCATCAAAAGAAGCCACACAATAGCGATTATAACCATCAGGACCCCGGTGACAAGTTTGTTCAACTGCTTTACAGCTGTCTTGGTATCATTTAAAGCGTGTGCTAGAGCTTTCCGACCATTGTAAACTTTCACCTGCACAAACCACAAGGAAACAAGCATTTACAAGTATGTCTTCCCAAGACAATGAACATTTCTTATTGCCAGTTCCAATAAAGATACACATATTGCTATATATTTACATTACATTAATATGATTCTCTACAGCTTCTAAAACTAAATTTCTTTTGTAGCTGTCCGGGTGGCAAATTCTTGAGGATCTCATGAAAGAAACCTAGAGTCGAATCCAGGAATGTAAAACATTATTCGAGCTGACACATCTATTAACAATTCAGAAACCGAAATTTAGAACAGTAATTCACAACCAACCCTATCCCCCGGAAGAAGAAAGTCTTACCACCCACTCAGTCAAAGTTTTCCTGTCAATTTCGCCCTTCTCGGCAATGTCAATTAACGGAAGCACAAGATCCACCTGCTCCTTAATCATGAATCTCCGCAAGTCCATCTCATCAATGTACCTATGTATAGAAAGGTATAGAAAGGGAAAACATTTAAGGGAATACTGGAGGAAATAAAGGGAACGCGCAAATATCAGTCTTCAAAATCTCACTTGTTACCAGGCAGAGCAACGTTCCTAAATATGTGATAGGCTGCAGCAACTGCTTCCATCTCATTAGTGATCTCCTTATCTGCCTGTTCAGCTCCTCCGTCATAATTACTCTCGTCAAGTGAATTGGAGAGAGTGGACAATCCCGAATTGGATATCACATCAACCAACATCTTCATGGTCCAGGCAGAAACCTTTTCTCGCTTCATCTGGTGAAGCTTATCCATATCAATCACCTCTTTTGCCTTCCCCTCCTTTGCCTTCTTCCTACTCCGGAAACTCAATTGGCTCGTACTCTCAGTTCTTGCAAGCATCTCTGCTGAACCCATAAGTGGAGGCCCTGATAAGGTCTGCAGTATGTATTGGTGGAAAAGAGATTCTTGAACCCTGTCGAAGAATGTGTTCACATGGAATGACGATGCCAAAATCTTTAGCAGCAAAGTCTTCAAGAGCCACAAGAATCCACCAATTAGGAAAGTAACGATGGTCCAGGTAACATAATTCATAACCTTATTGGCAGTGGCCGATCGCAGTACTCCATCATTGTTAAACAACAAAACCCAGGTAATAAGAACCAAGGTCAACCAAATACACACCTGAACACTCTTCTTCAGACTATGAACAAAATACAACACCTTCTTCCTGAACAAGAAGTTCAACTCAATCAACAGCACAACAAAATGCATAAACCAATTCGTGACCAACATGCCGCAAATCGTCACCATCACTAGCACACACCATTTCCAAATCTCCAAACTCCAGAGCCTGCAATCCTCCAGCTTCTCAACAGTCAAACTAGCAACCAAACACCCCAAAATGCACACGAACGCGAGCCATTCAATCAAAACCCTCATTTTCACCCTCCTATACTTCAACTTATTTCGTATACTAACTTTCTTATAGATCGCCTCAGCCTCATCCTCTCCCATTAAAGGTGTTTTTGGCGTAGTTATAGACAGTGCCCGAAAACTCTCTTTCAATGTAGTACTAGTGGTTGTCATTCTACTGTTAGGCGAAGGGCGATTAGAAGCAACTTTCAGCGGTGAATTCAAGCCTTGTTGGTCAATTTGCTCATATGCGTTCTCTTCAAACATGTTTGAATCAATGTGTACAGACTGTTCGCCAAATCTCGACTTGGGTTTCGAGTAGACTGACCTCACAAGCGTTTTTCTGCGAGTTAGGGTGTCGGTTGGTGGGATTCTGGGCGGCCTGTTGGGGCTTGGGCTTGCTGGTGCAGACCCTCTTTGAGGTGAATCTGCAACACCCTTGAACTTTGCTTCCATTTCGGAGATGACCACTACGACGTCACTCGGTCTCCTGCTGCTGTCTGACGGCATGCTTATTTCGCTGCTTTTGGAGGGTTTGCCGTTTGGATCCATGGGAAATCGTAGTAGAATCAAGCAACAAAGTTGGATGCCCTTTTAGACATTCGTGGAAAAAAGCTACCAAAAGAGGATAGTCGGAGTTCGTGGTCTTCCGAATTCACCTTTCCGAGAAACTTGACTTTTCTTTACGCCTTAATAATCTGTCAGAACGAGCATATATTAATATATTCGAGGAACTGATAATTGCGTATTTGCGTGGGCATATACAGATGGATCTTCGATATATCAAACTTTTAGCAGAGCTGCCATTGGAATATATCAAAAAATGGTGGAGTATTTCCTTACTGAAAACAATATAATGTCGAGAGTTTCCCGCCAAATATTTGGGCAGGAACAGCGGTGGAAATGATTGTTGAGGACAACTTGTACAAGCCAGTGTGTTCATGGTTGTAAAGACTCGACGGAAATGGGCCAAGCAGGGAGTCGGATTGTAAGCTGCGATGGGATAGGTAGGATGGTTGAAGCATACATTTGATAGATCAATAAAATATCTGTTTGAACTCTAACTTTAAGCGAATATTAATACGATCAAAATTATACTTGATCCGTTTGATACAAATCGTACCATGTACGATACTATGTCCCTATATCTTGCACATTCACGCCCCGCACACTATACACAGTGAAGTACTTGTGTATATTTTGTTGACATATGTCCCACATCGGTTACTCAAAAAATATTACAACTTGACCTTAACAATATAAGACATCTTGTCTAGACAAGATCACTGCTTAAATCTAAGTATAATCATTCTTTGAAAAAGGCAAACAATTGAGAGATACACGCGAGAGAGCGTTATAAATCTGACTTGTACAAAGTGGATTTAAATTCTATAAGATATTAGATTTTTTGTATTCTCTTGTTTGGTTATCGTGTTTTATACATATTTATCTAGAGCGATTTCATTACAAGTGGTATCAAGAGCATTCTAAGTTTATTTTTGGGCAAAACTGAAATCGATTTCAGAGGATAAATATGTCGAACAACACAATCATGAAGTATGCATGTGAACAATTCGATGGAAAGATGAATTTTGGCATATGACAGAGTACATTGAAGAATATCCTTGTGCAGTAAGGATTGCTCAAAACCTTTACTAAAATAAGCTGAGTCGATGGATCAGGATGATTGGGAGGAATTACAGGCAAAGGTTGTATCTACTATACGGTTGAATCTATCACCTAAGGTTAAGTACCAGGTTTTGACAGAGACTTCTCCAATAGCTCTATGGCAGAAATTGGATAAGATATATATGTCAAAATCTTTGTCAAATCGGTTATATTTGAAGAAAGATCTGTACCAGTTACGAATGGATAAAGGTTCAGATCTGGGTGATCATATATCAGAATTTAACCAATCGGTGTCCCAATTATCGAGTATAGACGTTAAACTCGAGGAGAAAAATATCAGACAATTTTGTTGTTATCTTCGCTTCTAAAATTATATGAGACCTTGAAGGCTACATTGCTTATTGGGAAGGAGACATTGCTTGTTGATGATATTATGTCAACTCTTATGGACTCAAGCAGAGTTATGTTACGAGTTCAAGCAATCAAGGCCAAGGTCTGGTGGTAAGTCTAAAAATAAGAATGACATAGAAGAGGCAGAGGTCGGTCTAGAAGCAAAAATTCAGGACATGAAAATGACAGGTCTAATTAAGTCTCGTGGAAAGCAGGATAAGTTCAATATTGAACGCTGGTACTGTAAAGAGATTGGTCATGTTACAAGGAAGTGTCCATAAAGGAAGGATAAAAAGAACGGAAAGAAACATGTGAATAATGCTAATATTGCTGAAGAAGTTGACAAAAGTAGCGATAGTGATCTTTATTTGGTTTGCTCGGTTTAGCAGCAATAAGGTAATCTCTTATCAGTTAAAGACAAAAAATTTTCTACGGAATGGTTTCTTGACTCTGCATGTTCGTTTCATATGTGCCCACATAAGGACTGATTTGATTGTCTTACTCTATGTAACGGTGGTACTGTGTTAGTGGATAATGACGCTGTTTGTAAAGTCATGAGGATAGGTACCGTTAAAAATTAATGTTCGATGGGATTGTGAGAGCCCTAGGTGATATAACGTAGATACCTGACTTAAAGAAGAATTTGATTTCCTTAAGCACACTCGATTTTATAGATTGCAGTATATCTATACTACCTATAAAAGTAAGAATCATAAATTATTTTATTCCGTTTTTGCCCTTCATTATTTACTCCAATAACAATCCTAACCTTTCATAAATATTATTATTAATTACTGATTTTGTAATCATTTCTGGGTTTACCCTCTGTTATTTTTTTCAATGACAATCCTTCCTTAATTAATTTTTTTTGTAATTCATTTAATGAACATTAGGTCATAAATTTAATCTAAACCTATATTTACACATTGAGAAACAAAATGTATGGTTGCAAAAAATATATGTATGTGTATGTACTACCTATAAAGTATGAATATTGTAACTCATTTTCGAACGATTATGTTTTCCGTTACTTACGTCAATTATATTTTTATCCTTCTTTTATTACTCCATTTTAAATTTTAATAAAATTAAAAAAATTAGATAATGAGTCTATTCTATACATTGGAAAATACAAAGTGTGATGAGAAAGAAAAAAGAACAAAAATATTCCTTTATTCTTCTCTTTTTAATTTGGTTAAAATGAAATAAACATTAGATATTGAACTGGTTAATGAGAACTGTGATTTTTTTCCTTACTTTTTTAGGTTAACAAACAATTAACCAAGTGAAAAATTAAAAAATAAATAAAGAAACTAAAATACGTGAAAAATCAATTAAGAAATAAAAAATTATTGAAAAAACAAAAAACGCAAAAAAGAAAAACGAAAAAAGGCTTAAATATGCATAAAAACACAAGGCTTCAATATGGTGCCAATTTGAATTGAAAACATGTTCGGTTATTACAGTTGAAGACTGAATGTTTTGTATTTCTTATTAATGAAATGCAAAGTATCTGGTATTATAAATTACAAATCTTAACCATAAACCAATTTAGCAGATACAAAAACAAATACGTAAATTCATTCTTTTAATTTCTCCATTTACTTTTATTTTTAGCAGTACCATTAAACATTTCTTCAATTTAGAAGCCCACAAAAGAATATTTCTAAACATTGAACTGTGAACATCAAATATACATTTCTTCTAAAATGAATCATAAAAGAAATAAAAATATAATTGAATTACATTATTTTGATCCCAAAAAGATAATAATATCACATCAAACATTACTCTTAACTATATCTACGTGCAATGCATGTGCTCTATACTAGTATCAATAAAAGGTGGAGTCATGAAAGTTAGAAAAGGTGTCATGGTAATAATGAAAGGTCATTTAACTGAAAATTTATATAAACTGATAGGTAACACATTTATAGGTGGAGCTTCAGTATCAACCCATACAGGTTCAATGATAACTCTGAGTTATGACATAAACGGCTGGGACACTTGAGTGAGAGAGGTATGTTGGAACTTCACAAGCGCAAGTGTCTGCAGGGAGTTAAATCATTCAAGCTGGACTTTTGCAAATTTTGTGTGTTTGGGAAGCAAAAATGAGTTAGTTTTAAAGCTGTTTCTCATACTAGTAAAAGGGGTTATTGGACTATGTGTATTCGGATGTTTGAACTACTCAAGCATGTCTCAAATGGGGAGCTCGTTACTTTGTTACATTTATATATGATTTTTCAATGAAAGTATGAGTGAACTTTATGAAGTATGAGTATGAAATTTTCAACGTGTTTAAGCAGTGGAAGGCTAGAGTTGAAAATCAGACGGGTAAGAAACTTAAGTCCTTCGGATCAGATAATGGCATGGAATACAAAGATGAGGAGTTTCTTCAGTTCTGCAAGGATAAGGGTATCATCAGACACTTTTCAGTGAAGAGGACTCTAGAGCATAATGGGGTTGCTGAAATGATAAACTGAACCTTACTGGAGTGAGCTAGATGCATGAGGTTGAATGCAGATTTGCCTGAGAGTTTTTGGGCTGAAGTTGTTAACACAACTTGTTACTTGATCAACCGGTCTCCATCATCTACCATTAATCACCGGGTTCCCAAGAAGGTATGGTCTGGTAAACAGGTTAATTTTTCTGTAATGAGAATTTTTGGTTGTCCTGCGTTTGTTCACCTTCAGAAGGAAAAATGATCCAAACTTGATTCTAAATCAAAAGAATGTATATTCCTTGGGTATGAGGAAGGAGTAAAGGATACATGTTATAGGATCCAGTACCCAAGAAAAAGGTGATCAGTAGAGATGTGGTATTCAGTGAAGCAGAGATGTTGAACACGAATGCAACTTCTGGCCAGAGAACAGTGTCACACAGTGAAGATAGAGTTGTATGAGTAGAGGACAAAATCAGCGGATGAGTCTATAGAATGATCTACAGATCAACATCCTTCGAGAGGATCTAGAGGAGTATCCTAGTGATTCTTGGAATCTAGTCAGAGATAGATAGCCACGTACCAAGAAACTAACTCGAAGGTATGGTTTTGAGGACATTGTCTCATTTGCACTAATCGTGGGAAGTGGAGATCACCAGAGGCTGTCAAGGCAGATGATGGTGACTCATGGTTGATAGCAATGGATGAGGAAGTGGAATCTCTACGGAAGAATCAGACTTGAGAATTAGTTAAACTTTCAAAGAGTGTGAAGGCTATTGGATGCAAGGTGGAGTACTTGAAGAAGGTAATGAAGCCATATTATACTTTTCTTATGGAGTGGTTTGTTAATACAAGCCAAGGTTGAAATTGTTGAAATATGTCTTGTATTTATGTCCCACATCAGTTACTCAAAGAAAGTTGTAACTTGGCCCTAAGTATATAAGACATCTTGTCTCATATTGGTTGTCTAGAGAAGATCACTGCTTATCTCTAAGTATATATAAGTTGTCTTGTATATATAAGAGAGCTATTCTTTGAGAAGACAAACAATTGAGAGATACACATGAAAGAGCATTGTAAATCTGACTTGTGTAAAGTGGATTTGAGTTCTCTTAGATTTTTATGCTCTCTTATTTGGTTATCGTATCTACACATATTTATCTAGAACGATCTCATAACATATTCTTTTGATAACGGGTCAATACGCATAATCAGAGCTCGATTACATTTTCAAATTTGATTTGAATGGGAAAAAAAGTAGGTTAGGTGACGTTTGGTAACATTCACATTCCTCGATTCTTGATTTTTTTTTGAAAAAAAAATAGGATCGAAAAAAAGAACGCACTAGTACGTGTTGTTGTTCCTTTTTTTTTTCCTATCCTTTTGCGACCGTACTCAGTATTGGGCTCAGAATCAAGACAAATAAAAAAAAAAGAATTTCGATCTCATTGTTTTAATGAAATCCCGAAACGGCAGTGTCCAACTTTAAGTTAAACACAATTATCTCACAATAAACAAAAACCCCAATATAAGAAAAGACCATATCGCACAAAGCTGCCAGCCGCTGAGAGCCGGCACCCTTGCCAGTTACCACCGCCTGCTACCAACCATCGTTGTAGCAGCCACCTTCCACCGATATCAATTGTTGTCCGCTAATCCTGCAACCATCGCAGCCACTGCCGCCTGATTGCCACCACCTACTGCCAATTGTCGCCTACAGTCACTGTTTACTAACTTCGCTAACCATCGCCAGTAGTCGCCATAGCTGCCAACCAATGTTGATGGCCACCTATTGCCGCCGTCCAACTGTGGCAACCAACTGTGCCACCGCCGCTGCCAATCAGATAAACAAATTACTTTTGTTTAAAAAGTTAGTATTTCAAAATACAAAGGCTTAGAAACTAAATCGGCTAACCCATATTGAATCAAGTTAAATGAGACTGATTGAATCAAGTTAAATGAGACTGGTTGAATCTAAATGCGATAATGCAAGGCACGACGGGGACGCTAAATTAAAGATGGAGCAATATGGGGATGGGGCAAATGAGGATGGGTGACTTGAGTTGGTTTGGGTAGAGCATCCTGTACTGTTATCCCTATTAATGGTTTCTTTATTTTTAAAAAAAACTTTACATGATTTTACAATTTGCATATGCAGTATTACTCTTTTTTTTACCAATAATTATACACTAACTTGTATATTTTTTTTATATCATGTGATACATATGTATTTGATCTTTCAATTTGAATATGGTCGTAATGCTTCTGATTTGTGATTTTACATTAGCACTTGTTTTCTGTATTTAGTTATACTATACAAAATAAACAGGAATAAAATGTGTAACCAAACGCTACTCTTTAGATTCAATTTTTTTGTTCAGTGGCGGAACCAAGATTTCAATCCAAGGAGTGCAAAAAATATTTTATAAGTAAAATGATACACAAAAGTTAAGTGCACTTTCTGATAATACACAAAAAACATACAAAAAGCAACCAAAGAATGAAGCATAAATGCAATTAACAAACATCCAAACAGTGAAGCATAATGCAATTAACAAACATACAAATATGCTAACAATAAGAATGGAATATAATTACTCTCAATTTGATTCCAAGACAATTTTTGCTTGTTTTTTCTTCTGTCTTCTCCTCTCAACAGCCAGTTATGATAGCTTATTCCATTTCCCCAAAAGCAAGAGCAGATATGAGTACTCAAACAACGATAGCATTCACAGCTAAAGAAATAGATGCCTATTCCTTCACAAGAAGCATGGCATGAGATGCTTATTATAGGAGTCGTCTTCATTTTTTTTACTCACCCTAAAGAAGAATGGTCTTAGTAATTGAAGAAGAAATAGTCTACCTTTTCTGCTACATCCTGACCTTACCTCTGTATGTCAAAATTACCAAGCACAGAGGATGACCATTAAGGCCAATTTTCCAATCACCTAAATCAAAAGGCTAGTCATAACCTAGGCTGATTTTATGAAGCCTTTATGATGTATTTGCATATCCTGCAGCACTAGGCAATGGCAACAAAATCATACAACCAACTTATATATTTACATCGGTCACAATCCCCACCATGAATCTATGTTATGCATGACATATCATAAGACTATTTTGAGGTAGTGGCTGAAACACCAAGTGGTCTCAGAGTAACATTTCATTAAGACAATTTCACAAACACATGGCAATAACATTTGATTGAGACAATACTTACAAACACATGGCAGATGGGTGATATAAGTTTATGCTTACAAAGTGGGATGGCCAAGGACCCAAATCCCCAACCTTGAAATTTGAAGTCTGGATTCTGAACAACAATAGGGGTATTTTCGTGCAATTTTCTGCTAACACAACTAAAATTTACCTTAATAATCTACAAAAGGAAAGGTTTTATATTACAGTTGATGAAAGAAACGGTGAAATGGATATTACTGGTTCGAGAAGGGGAAGCACCGGCTTTTTGGAAGCCCTTCTTCTTAATGATGAAGCTCGGTCCAATGAAGGCGCTGGAAGCAATGACGAGGCTAAGCCCAATCAAATTAGCCGTATACAACAACAAACCTAGGACTTCTTTAGGGCCAAAAAAAATGAGTTTTCCATCTGATTTTTAGGAGCAAACATGGATAATTGAAACCCTAGATTTCAATTTTGGTCGTACAAGTACAGCAACGGGGGTCTTAGCATAGAAAATGTATTTATTGGTCGTAGAAGTACAATAATGGGGTTTTAGCATAGAAAATTTTCTTAATTGGTTTGAAGGTGGTCTGAATTCGAGCTGTCAAATTTCTAATTAGAATTGCCTATCAAATTTCTATTTTGAACTGCTGGTCACTCGCCACTGCTGTCACCGCCTTGCCAATCACACGTCTTCGTAGGTCTTCTCTTGAATCTGGAACAACTTCGCAGATCTTCTCTCGGCCGTCTTGGTTTGAGGAAGAGAGCCCTTGTGTGCTGTGTCACCATCGGTCGTCACCTGTCGGCCAGAGAGAGATGCGAGAGTGAGTGGGTCAGTGGGTGAGAGAGTCAGCCAAAGAGAGAAAGAGGCAATCTTTCACAAATTAACTTACTTTAGAAACTTCATAGATTTATGGAATTGGTTGCTATTTTTAAATCTCAAAAAATGAGATAACAATCACTTGGAAATTATTAGTGATTAGTTTGTATTCAAAATAGTAGTTGGTATTTAAAATATACGATTTGGTAGGTAAGTCGAGAAAGAGATGGTTGAGTCAAAAAAGTCTGTTTAAAGTTCTATTTTTTGTTAAAAGATAATATGAATGTTCTATCATGTTCCATGACCACACTAAAAAGGTTAGACCATATATCCTCTGTGGAAGTCGGCCAACATTTCTATTGAAAAATAGGGATTTTTAAGTCCACATTTAAGTACTTAGTTCTTCTTGAAATGTAATTGCTATTTTATTAGGTTCAGCCGCTATAGTCATTCAAAACACACAAACCACTCCCACCGTTGGTCACAGCTTCTTCACGTCATTGATCTTTTTTGGAGATGTGAGTAACCTATTCGACCTATGTTTCTATTTATTTTTGTTTCTAATTGGTTAAGGGCTTTTATGCCTTGGAAAATCATACAATTACCCCATTGGGAATTAGCCTCGCCTGCAAATGCCCCCTCGCCTTCTCTCCCTCCCTTTCTTCCACCTTCTTCTTTACTCATAATTAATAAAAGAGATATTTAGAACGTGTGAACAATACATCCTAGATCCTTATGTTGTATATCTCACACGTTTTTAATTCTAATTGTACGAATACATTAAGTATTATGTTGAATTGATCAGTCAATTAAGCAAGGTAGCAGACTCGTTGGCTAAGATCGTGATCGTGACAGTCTTTTCATGCACGTTTAAGAAAACCACTCAAGTGAATTTTGGGATTCCCTTGACTTGATTGAAGTACAACCATGGTGAAGGAAAGCATAACCAGCAAGCTCATTTAGACATGGTTGCAATCGCCATGGTGGTATAGGGTTTGATTTGCATCGGAGACATAATATTAGGTTTGATTTCTTGTTCTCTTATGGCAGTTCAAGGTGTTGGCCATGGTGTTTAGATTTGAAAATGACAACGTTGGGTGGTGGTGTGTTGGGTTGAATGTATATGCGGTGCAGGTGAAGGCAGTGGGTGTATATGCAGAATTGTCGGTGGTAGTCGGTTTTCAAAAGTTTCTTCTTTAAAACGTTTTAAATGCCATTCAAACCAAAATGTATTGCCTGGAGTTTTAAAACAAGCCCAAAATGAGAACTCTTTGTACTCGAAAGAAGAAAATATATCAAAGAGGCCGCAAAACCTACAATTTTTTAGCAGGATTCATAACTGAACAGAACACTGAGAACTTAAGTGATTCCAATGAGCCATTTTAAACTAGTATCTTAGACACGTGACTCAAATCACATCATTATATATATATATATATATATATATATATATATATATATATATATATATATATATATATATATATATATATAAGCCTAGTTCTTCAATTCTCTGCTCAGTGGTTAGATTTGAGGTTACCTTGACTGTGGACTACTGATGTCTTCAATCTTAAGTGATATACCTTGAATTTGGACTTTCTATTGTAATAAATTTGGAGCTCCAAATTTATTGTGATAAGAGTTCGAATTTCTCATTGGAATTCTCTGTTCTATGGTTACTCTGAGGTTACCTTAAATCTAAACTAATGATGTCTTTAATTAAGTGGTATACCTTGAATTTGGACTTCTTATTGTAATAAATCTAGACCAATGACGTCTAGCTCTTATCTTCCTCAAGAAAAAATATTTTTTAGAAATAACCAATGATTGCAACATATGGTTAGTGAACAAGAGAAGTGCCACAATATTTCTGCCACCCTGGATAAAGCCATAATTATTAACACCAAATGAAAAATTAGAACACAAGATGAGAGTCTTGGATTAAAAAAACAATTAACTATTTTTTCTCATTAAAATAGCAAATTTTCCAACTCATATTCCGTATCCTTGACGTGACATCACAGTATAGGAAGTACAAAAGGATCTTCTAAAACCAAATCACTAAAACACTGTGAGTAGAGAGAAGGGGTGAGGTTAATATATGAAGAACATGCACGTGCCATTTCATCCATCTCATACTCCAGTTCAATGAAACGCAGCAATGGCCATCGACATTTCATTCATGAACTCAGCAACTTTATCGCAACGATAACACAAGTTTGGTTTATTTCTTAAATACTCTTATAGTTGCTCCTTATTTCTATGAGATGAAAACTGGGATTAGTTACTTCTAGAAATTTAATGAAAATGAGATTCATATTCAGTAATATAAACTTTATTCAGTCGCATCCTTTCCTAATTCTGCACAAACAGAGCAATTGAAAGGTCAGAAACATTATAACAAGATAGACACATGTTTGCAATATTTACTACTTTCGAGCATTTTCTAGGCAACATGTACAACATGATTGGTTTATTTTTTATTTTGGTTCAACCTAACTTTTAATGTCTACTTTTGTTGCTGTGTTGTCTACCAGAATTTGTTTAAAACCAAAGTGACACATGTTTGTCCGTAAAATCTTATCATAGTACCCTTATAGTCTTTTGCACGTTTGGATTCACTTTATAATATTATCTATCGGCTTAGTCCTTTTACTTTCCTTGGGTGAATTTAGAAGAAACCTTTGAAGCTCCGTCGTGCATGCTGTGATCCTAAAGATTTTCAAGAATATGTATTCTAAACTATCTCAAACTTACGTTGTATAAAGTCATTTTTTTTAATGAAACTGTTCCAAATCCTTTTACGCTGTTCATATCATTTTTGTCCCCCCAAGATGCCTCTAAATAGAAGTTTTTGCATTAGGATTGGAAGTTGGTATGTCTATGTATAACACTTGCTTTGTTGCAAACTAGCTTCTAAAATTTATTTTATACCAACGTAGATATGCGTGCAATTTCCTTCACCTTCGGCAGTTTTTCTGAATTTCATCTACTGACATAAGCCACAAATTTTTCTTTGGTAACTAAAGAACCCTTGGTGACATGGCTATTTATTTCATAAAAACCTATTTCTATTACTCTTTATCTCACTGTTGGCCTGAACTTGCATGCTGTCCGCAAGTAGCACCAGTTCTTATATACTCTGTTTACCATTCAAATAAACTACTATGATAAATAAAACAAATGTATGCACAGCTATCATGCATGCTAAGTAGTTGAAGTTTCTTAAAGATATATTGATCCATATCTGTTAACAAGAATTTGGATTGGGTGTAAGTAAATTATGTTCTAAACTTTCTTCTCACCTTTTTGAAATCTGCAAAGCAATGTCAAGGAATCCACCCTAATCTCTGAACGTGAACCTGGCAAAGACTACTGGATGATAAAAGTGAAAAGTCATTCACATGTGGAATAGAGTTAATACTAAATATAATAATGAAATCTTGAATACCAATTTGATACTTATGGACAACCAGGTACGTCTTAGTCTTATATCTTCTTTAACATGTCATGAAGTTTGATTCGATTCATGCTAATATCCTATTTCATAGAAAAATTGTTAGTAAAAGGTGGCATGTATATAGTATCTAAATTCAAAGTGAACAAATATGAAAGGACTGTTACACATATGCCTATATCGCAACCAACATGTCTATTTGTCAGGCATATCGCAACCAACAGGTCTATTTGTCACTTTCTTCCATGCAACAAAAAGCAAACTCTTGGAAGATGACATTCCAACAATTTCAAGGCATAAGTTCAATTTTATAGGACGCGACGAGGTGGATGAACGAATCGATAACAGTAAACTCCTCACAGGTGACAAATTTCAATATGGTCTTCCAAATGCCTAACTACAACACAAAAGAAATCTATGATAAAGCATGTTAACATTCTATGCCGTCCCCCCCCCCCCCCCCCCCCCTCCTTTTTCTTTTTCATTACGCAGGGGTATTGACAAAGATATGTGATATCGAAGAGGATGATGCATGAAATGGCTATGGTACCTTTCAAGAGAGGGACCTTTTACTCATAAATCACAATTAATCTAATGTTTTACATTTACTCAATATTCATGCACCCCTTTCTTCCCTTCTCCGTCTTTTTTTCTATGCCACTCTATAACATATGAAATATAGGAATACCTAACAACTTGTGTGCATGTCCAGTGGGCAACAACTGATGTTACAAGTGTGGTGACAAGATTATCGATGTCCAAAGGCTGCTGGGAGAACATAAAGAAAGAGTAATAGTTCTGACTATTCGTGGGTGTGTAGTAAAGAGATTCAGAGGTACAACTATTCAACAAATTAAAGCAGCTAAAAAAAAATGGTTCCTAAGAAATAAGACAAAAATGAACACTCGTTGTTATTGTTAACATTGTTTCCCATCTAGATACTGCCTATCTCTCTTCCATAAATTAAATGAAGTTTTATGCAAATCTAGACATAGAAGAAGTGTATCACATCACCCATGCAACCGAAATTGTAGCAAATAGTAAGTTTGAAATGGAAGCAGTTCCCATGATTAAGGGTTGGTTTGACAATTTTTTTTTGTTTTCAGTTTTTAAAGAGTAGCATAATTTTTTTTTTTACAAAAACAAGTGGGTGTTTGATAACCCTTGTTTTTTTTAGTTTTTTTTTTGGTGTTTGGTAACCCTTTTTTATTTTGGGTGGTTTGTGGTGGCGGTGGTGGGACGTAGCGGTGGTCGATGGTGCTCGCCGACGGTGGTGGCCGATGGCCGGAGGTGGCTGTCGGCAGTCACCGGCGGCCAGAGGTGGCTGTCGGCAGTCACCGGCGGCCGGAGGTGGCTGCCGACAGTCGCCGCCGGTGGCCTAAGGTGGCTGCCGGCAGTCCCCCGCGGCTGGAGGTGGCTGCCGGTAGTCGTCGGTGGTGGTTGCCAGCGGCCAGAGGTGGCTGTCGGCGGCCGACAGTGGTCGCCTAAGGTGGCTGCCGGCGGTGGGAGGGTGGTAGTGGTGGTCTAAAAAAAAATGAAAAGTGAAAAAAAAAAACCAGTTCTTGGATTTTTTTTTTTAACTCTTCAGTTTAAAAACTAGTTTTTTAAATTGGAGAAGGAAAAAAAAATGGTTACCAAACGCACTTTAAGACACCAAGCCTCAAAGAGAAAAAAGATGGAAAAAAAAAATCAACCAGATTTTGAAAATCAAATTCGAGCAAGAATTGAGGTAACCTTTTGAAAGGAATTTTAAAGTACATTTTTAGTGCTAAGGTAAATAAAAATGACTTCTTCTTTTCAATTGTGCAGGAGTTATCATGTACATGTAAGCAATGATAGAAGAGGTAATTAGGGATAATGGATGGTAGTACAGCGCATGTCCTTGTGCAAAAATATTAAAGCCATATAATAACGCTGTGCCGCGTAAAAAAAGTTGTCAACTTCCCAATGCATATGCACCAAAACTTTAAGTATTTTAATTTATGAAATCACTTCAAGATATTCTAAAAGTTAACCATGATACTAATTTTTCATACATGTATAGACTCTAAGTGCAAATAGGTGATATCACATGTACCACTAACTTCATGATATTTGATCAAGAAGTGAAAATGATGATCCAGATTCTAGTTCGGCAAATGATTGATGCTAATGAAGAGGTAAATGAAAATGACTTCTTAAAATTCTATAATTTCATTATTTGATGGATATCAGTAACACCATAAAAATAATGTAGGAAATCTATTTGATATCCCCAACATTATCAAGAATATTGTTGGGAACGACATTTTCAACTTAAATTATCTGGTGATCGAATTGAAAAAGGCTATGAAGATAAAAACCGTTGCCAACTATTTTGAGGATGACAAGACAAAAGAACAAACCAAAGTAGGGTAAGACAAATAACTGTTATACCTCTGTGAGATGGAATAAGGAAAAAAATTTTGCTAACACATATTGATGACTGTCCAAAGGTAACAAGTGTCATCAAAGCGAGCAGCGAAGTCATTCACGTAAAAAAACAACCCTCTCACACAATCGACTTCAATAAAAAAAAAAAGGAAGAGGCTCCTTCGAAGAGACATATTACCTGCCTTAGAGGATAATGTCAATGACAATGAACAAGATGATGAAACAATAGTATCCTTGAAGACAAAAAGGCAACAAAATCTTGAACAAACAAATTTAGCTTATTTGGAAGACAACGATAGTGATGACGAAGGGAGTGATGATTCAATAGCATCCATTAAGGCCAGAATGCAATAAAGGCTCAATGGAAAGAGGAAAAGAAACAATACCAAACAAAGATCTGGTGGAAAAAGGAAAAGAAACTTGAGGGCAATGATGGCTGAATAAGATTAGAAGTCATGACGTTCTTATACTAGCTACTTCATTGCTTAATTTCATGGACAACACATATTTTTAGCACCTTCAGTATATAAATCTTTACATGTTTGAATGACATCAACCTTATGGTGTCAACGTTTATAAACCTCAAAATTTAACACCAAAATCACTTTAACTCCCGCGCATTGCATGGGCTAATCAACTAGTTATAAACAAATTAGACGTGAATAATAGTGCTATGTGTTTGTCAGACTCTTTTCGTTAGTACTAAATAAAAATGTATAACAATGTTAGTATAGTTGCCCCTGCAAAAATTGACATCTATCAAGTCCCGTCCACATTTGGACTTGCTCGAGTTGAGAAAATAATTGGAGGTGCCGATTTGAAATGTTTAAAAGGTGAGGTGTTGAACAGGAAGATAGTGTTTATCATGTTTGAGATTACCCCCCATAAACCGCTGCATCTCTCCAACAAGGGCTTTATATGTTAGTAGTTTAACAAACGAGGCGCAAGCAAATCTAGATATTTGGTGAAAGGTAATTTCTCTTTATTTCAACTTTTTTTTTTGAAAATTTTTAGACATGCATTAATATCAAAGAAAGAAGTATAGATAACAGCCTTGGCAGGATTGCCATAAAACAACAAAATACAAAAGGGGAGGTAACATGGTGTAGCTAAACAAAATACTCCTATTATATAAATAAATAAACTAGTAATGCACATAATTCAAGTACGAACTGTAGACAACATTCTCGAGGACATTTTATTCACACGCCACTGCCTTTGTCTTGGGTGGCACCACCGTAGCAACCATATCCATCGCCACCACCATCCAAAGCACCGCTACCCTCAACCACCACCATCTATTCACCGTTACCCCAAACCATTCCTGCCCCGAACCACAACCATCCAGGCTGTTGCCGTCGTCGTTGTCACCCCTAACCCTTTTTCTCTTTTCTTTTATTTCTCTCCTTTTCTGTTATGTTACAAATGGAAATGAGATGATAGCGTGAGTGAGAAAATGAGAGAATGAGGGATGAAAAGAAGGAAAAATTTTGCAGAAAAAAAGGAGACTTAAAATGTTTAGAAGTTTTATTTTTGATTAGATTTTCTGAGGTGAGTTCCATACACTCTTATTTGTTTTGCTTTTGTTTGATTTCAGAATTTGGCAAACCTAATAGCCGGGGGCAACGGGATACCATTGAATCAAGATCAAAACATGGGGCCGAATGATGGTGTTAAAACTGGGGATGTGGAGAGATTAAAAAATTTAGTGCCCGCCTTTAAAGGGGAACCCGATCCAGAGAAGGTCGAAGCGTGGGTGAACCAAAATGAGAAGGTATTTGACCTTTGGAACAATAGTGATGAATAGAAGGTAGCATATGCTATTTTCATGTCAGAAGGTAAAGCCGACCATTGGTTGAAGATGGTCAAGCACACACAAAGGATCAGCACTAATAATCCATGACTTGGGAACAATTTAAAGGTATTTTCTTGGAGAAGTATTTTCCTCATAATGTAAAAGATCAAAAGGAGGAAGAATTCACGAAGCTGGTACAGAATGAGATGACAATAGCACAATATGAGGCGAAGTTCACCTCATCGTCAAGGCATGCCCCGCATCTGGTTGACACCGAGAATCATAAAGCAAGAAGGTTCGAGAAAGGATTGAAGTGCGGCATTAAGAACAGGTTGTTGGCTCTGAAGCTTCCGACTTACGCCAAAGTGGTTGAATGGGCCAAAATTCTAGAGACAGACTATAAGGAGTTTCTAAAAGAACAGGAGGAATAAAGGCACAAGAGAGGCCATGCAGAAACTTCAGACAAGAACAAAGGTGGTGGTCAGAATAAGAAGGAAATGACTTTACAAGAAAGCAAGCAAATGACTCAAAGGGTTACGAAGGTTTGCGACATCTGCGACAAGAATCATGGGGATGAGCCCTGCCATCATTTGACAAATTCATGTTTCAACTATGGAAAGGAGAAGAATTATGCTGTGGAATGCCCGTATCCGAAGAAGGAGAGGACTTATAACACTTAAGCTCCGGTTAGAGCTAAACCGTCCACTGGGGGCTAGAGGCAGAGAGTACAAGGCCGTGCTTATGCCTTGACTGCCAAAGATGCCACAGCTTCCAACAACGTAGTGGTAGGTACAGTTATGATCGGTTCTTACTCATTTCATACGTTGTTCGACCTGGGTCCACGCATTCGTTTATAACCTTTTCTCTTGCGTGTAAGTTGGGTTCCGACCCATAACTTTTGGAATTTGATTTGATGATTGATTATCCGATGGGGAAACCTATAGTAGTATAAACAAAGTACAAGTCTTGTTTGGTGCCATCAAAGGTAGGGAGTTACCTGTCGACGTTATAGCTATGGACATTCGAGATTTTGACGTTATCCTCGGTATGGACTGGTTGTCTTCTTATCGTGCATTGTTGGATTGCCAAGCCAAAGAAGTGCATTTTTGTTTTTTTGATCGATCTAAGTTTAAGTTTAAGGGTTCTACTTCCATTACCTCTTCTTGCCTTATTTCTGCCTTGCGGGCTAGACGTATGCTTCGGAACGGGTGTCAAGGATATTTGGCTCACATTATGGATACTCGTGTAGCTGTTCAGAATTTGTCTGCTATTCCCGTCATTGGTGAATTTTTAGACGTGTTTCTGGAAGAACTCCCTGGTCTTCCTCTGTACCATAAAATCGAGTTTGTTATAGATCTTATACCGGGAGCTGTTCCAATTTCTAAGATTTCGTACCGTATGGCTCCGGCCGAGCTCAAAGAACTTAAAGTGCATCTTCAAAAATTGCTTGAGAAAGGCAGCAGTGCATGCGAAGGGAAAGAAAAAGGGAAAGCATTGAGACCCAAACACAGACAAAACCCATCGCGGAAACCCATCATCCCAGAAATAGTGATGGCTGGTTCAATTTATCTGGACTTTAGAGGAGGACAAGAGCAGAGAGTTAAAGAGGAAGAATAATTGACACACACTTATCAACTCAGCACCTATTTTTCTCAATCAGAAGAATATTTTGTAAAAAAGGACATGCCTTTGAAAGAAGGAAGGAGAATAATTGGCACACTCTGTATGGAATTTGTGTGTTCAATTTGTTTGCAGTTTTTCCATAATTTCAAGGTGTCTAATAAAAAGGCCGGCGGTGGGGGGTTTTTGTGATGGTGGCAATGATAAATTCTTGTGAAGTGGTAGTGGTTGGTTCTGTGATGTGGTGGTGGTCGATGACAGTGGAAGAAGAAGTGAAAGGGGCGACTAGGGCGATGCTTGGTTAGGGGTTAGGTTCTTTTGATGAGTGATCTTCTTGAATTGCCCATGTCCTTTGTCATCTTGAATACGTTTAACAACTTCTGTCTAAAAGAAGGGACCTCCAAGTCCTTTGTGGGCCAAAAAGGACTTGGAGGGTTAGGGGTTGAAACTTAAGGGGAATAAAGAGAACTACTCTTTATATATATTTTAACTTGAAATCTAAGAGGGTGTTTCCATATATATATATATATATATAAAGCTGAAATCTTCGCTTAAAATTGCGACACGTAGGATTTTTAGAACTCTATCTTTGCGACACGCATGATTTTTTAAGAACTTTCTCCTTCTGCCACATAAACTTCAACTTTGCATGTGATAGTTCCCTAATTTAATTGGTCTTTTCATTTAGAGTCCAACTTTTTTAAATTGGATATATATAATTCAAGAATCCTATTTGTTTTGGTGTCTTTTTTCTTTTCTACCCTATTTATTCTATGATTTATTATTAAAAATTCGTAAGTATAATTTACCCTATATTTATAAACTTTATAAAATTAAGAAGTCAATCGTACATCTTATAAAACTCTACCCAATCACTATACTTATATAAGAGGCCCTAATTTTGATTATTAACACCTTATAGGATTCAAGAATCCTATTTGTTTTGATGTTCTTTATTTCCCACCGTTATTTTGATGTTCTTTTCTTTTCCTACCTTATAAATTAATGCTTTCCTATCATTTATTATTAGAAAATGTGTAAGTATAATTTACCCTATATTTATAAACTTTATAAAACTAAGAAGCCAATCCCACACCTTATAAAACTCTATCTAATCACTATACTTATTTATTAGGCCCTAATTTTGATTATTAACACCTTATAGGATTCAAGAATCCTGTTTGTTTTGGTGTTCTTTTCTTTTCCCACCTTTGTTTTGGTGTTCTTTTCTTTTCCTACCGTATATTTAACTCTTTTTTATTATTTATTATTAGAAAATTTGTAGGTATAATTTAGTTTATATTTGTAAACTTTATAAAACTAAGAAATCAATCATACAACTTATAAAACTCTAGCTAATAACTATACTTATATATTAGGTCCTAATTTTGATTATTACGACCTTATAGGATTCAAAAATCCTATTTATTTTGATGTTCTTTCTTTCCTACCTTTATTTTGGTGTTCTTTTCTTTTCCTACCTTATAATTTAACTATTTCCTATCATTTATTATTAGAAAATTCATAGGTATAATTTACCCTATATTTGTAAACTTTATGAAACTATGAAGCCAATCATACACCTTAAAAAACTCTACATAATCACTATGTTTATATATTAGACCCTAATTTTGATTATTAGCACCTCAAAAGCACTTTAAAATAACATGATTTTTAAAACTCTATCTTTGAGTCACGTATGATTTTTTAGGAATCTTCTCCTTTTGACATGTAAGCTTCAACTTTACATGTGGTAGTTTCCCAACTTAATTGGTCTCTTCATTTAGAGTCCAACTTTTTAAAATTAGATATATACAATTCAAGAATTCTACTTGTTTCGGTGTCTTTTTTCTTTTCTACCTTATTTAAATCTTTCCTACAATTTATTATTAGAAAATTCGTAGGTATATTTTACCCTATATTTGTAAACTTCATAAAATTAAGAAATTAATCATACACCTTATAAAACTCTACCTAATCTTTATATTTATATATTAGGTCCTAATTTGGATTATTAACACCTTATATGATTTAAGAATCCTATTTGTTTTGGTGTTCTTTTCTTTTTTCACCTTTGTTTGATACTCTTTTCTTTTCCTACCTTATTATTTAACTCTTTCCTATCATTTATTATTAGAAAATTCGTAGGTATAATTTACCCTATAGTTATAAACTTCATAAAACTAAAAAACTGATGCCAGGGAAAGTGGGTTCGCAGTCAACGTCGAGGTGCCACAAGAAATGCAGTCCGTGTCAGATGCCAAGTGTACTGATGTGAGACACAACAAGGGCGGAGCAAGGGCGGAGCAAGGGCAGAGACCAAGAGCTTCCCAGATAGAGCCTGAGGGTGGCAGTGCTGTGAAGGTGATGGCGCAGGGTGAATACACGACGACAGTCACAGTTTGATGCTTAGGTCCAGAGTCAGGGTCCTACATGTTTCTCTCTCTAAGATTCTAGAGTGAGAAAGTGAAAGTATTTTGAAAATGTCTGACCGTCCCCCAAATAAATTCTCAAGACCTTTATTTATAGAGGTTAAGATGATGATGTCATTACGCAACACGTGGCGCTCCCCGGAGTGACACGTCATCGAAGGGTCCACAACTGTCGGTGCTCCACGAACTGTCGAATTGCATATTCACCTGGCCTGCCCCGCACATCGTCACTCTGTTTGTCTAGAAAGACCGGCTCCCACAACGTCGGTGTGGCCAAAGAACTCCCTTGATCTAGCCTCCAATCCAAGCCCTTGCAGAGTCCCACAGGCCTGGCAGTGATGGGGAAGACCTGACGCCCAACTGCCAGGCAGACTAGGCGCGATGCCCTCCGAAGACCTGCTCCTGTCTCGGAGTGACCCGGGGTCATAGTCCATAGGGGCACCGACGCGAGCCCCTAGTGCCGGAGCACGTATGCCAGTTACGAAGATACCCTGACGGAGATAGTGTCCCGAAGGAGTCGCCTATCCCACTGCTGCGAAGGGTCCTCGTGCCGGAGCACTACGAGCGGAGCCCCCCGGAATGAAGCGGTGATGGCTCTAAGGTTGTGAGCCTATCCCGTGGTGGCAATGACTATAAGGTTGTGAGTCCATCCCATTGCGTTTGATTGTGACAATGATGGCTATAAGGTTGTGAGCCCATCTCGTGGTGGCGATGACTATAAGGTTGTGAGTCCATGCCATTGCTTTTGATTGTGACAGTGATGGCTATAAGGTTGTCGTTTGATTGTGACAGTGATGGCTATAAGGTTGTGAGCCCATCCCATGGTGGCGATGACTATAAGGTTGTGAGTCCATCCCGCTGTGAGGCGTCCTCTTGCTGGAGTCCCCCATGATTGTGACGGCGATGGCATTAAGGTTGTGAGCCCATTTGGTGGTGCGTGATGTGAGTCCATCCCACTGCGAGGGGTCCTCACGCTGGAGCACTACGAATGGAGCCCCCCGAAAGCATGTAACATGATTTTGGCGCACGGGCGCGATGCCAACGGCATGAGACAATACCTGGTGCTGGGGCACGTATCTTGGAAGTCGTGCATGGGCACGGTGCCTACAGCACGAGACATTGATTGTGGCGCATGGGCACAATGCCAATGGCATGAGACAATACCTGATGCTGGGGGCACGTGTTATGAGAGTGGTGCGGCGACGAACGTTGCAAAGCCATACTTGGTGCCGGGGGCACGTATCATGACGATGGCGCACGGGCGCGGCGACAAACGTCTCGGGGATACACTTGTTGCCGGGGCACATATAATGAGAATGGCGCATGGGCAAGGTGACGAACGTTGCGGAATAATACTTGGTGCCGGGGCACATGTCATGAGAATGGCACATGGGCATGGCGACGAACGTCGCGGAGACAATACTTGGTGCCGGGGCACATGTCATGGAAGTGGCGCATGGGCGCGGCGATGAATGTCACGGAACAATACTTGGTGCCGGGGCACATGTCATGAGAAATGCGCATGGGCGCGGCGACGAACGTCGCGGAGACAATACTTGGTGCCGGGGCACATGTCATGGAAGTGGCGCATGGGCTCAGAGACGAACGTCCCGAAGCAATACTTGGTGTCAGGGCACATGTCATGGAGTGGCGCATGGGCGCAGCGACGAATGTCACAAAACAATACTTGGTGCAGGGGCACATGCCATGAGAAAAACGCATGGGCGCGACAACGAACGTCGCGGAGCAATACATAGTGCCGGGGCACATGTCATGGAAGTGGTGCATGGGGCGGCGACGAACGTCGCGGAGCAATACTTGGTGCCGGAGGCACGTATCATGAGAATGGCGCAAGGGCGCAGCGACGAACGTCGCGGAACAATACTTGGTGCCGGGGGCACGCATCATGAGAATGGCGCAAGGGCGCAGCGACGAACGTTACGGGACAATACTTGGTACTGGGGCACATGTCATGAGAATGGCATATGGGCGCGGCGACAAACGTCACGGAGACAATACTTGGTGCCGGGATACATGTCATGGAAGTGGTGCATGGGCGCGGCGACGAACGTCGCGGATCAATACTTGGTGCCGGGGCACGTGTTATGAAAGTGGTGCGGCGACGAACGTTGCGAAGCCATACTTGGTGCTGAAGGCACGTATCATGACGATGGCACACGGGGGCGGCGACGAACGTTGCGGAACAATACTTGGTATCGGGGGCACTTATCATGACAATGGTGCACGGGCGCAGGCGACGAACATCTTGAGGATATACTTGGTGCCGGGGCACGTATCATGATGATGGTGCACGGGCGCAGTGATGAACGTCGCGGAGCCGACGCACAGGCCCGCGTCGGGTGTCCTGAAGACGGGATGTGAGCTGAGTGTACCTGTCATAACAAGATAATGAATGTGACATGTAGTAATGACAAAGTCGGGAGTGATGGTATGCGGTTATCGGCGACGGGTCATTCGGTGGTAGTGCACGGCTTTGGGCGATGGGCATCGCGGGAGTGGCATGCGGTCACGGACGATGGACGTCACGAGGTTGATGCACGGTGGACGTCGCGAGGTTGATGCACGACGGATGTCACGAGGTTGATGCATGACGGATGTCACGAGGTTGATGCACGACGACGGACGCCACGAGGTTGATGCACGACGGATGTCACGAGGTTGATGGACGCGGACGTCGCGAGGTTGATGCACGACGGACGTCACAAGATTGATGGACGACAGACGTCGCGAGGTTGATATAAGACCGTTCGTAAACATAAAGAGGTGCAAGGACTCGAGAAAACAAGTGCGCGTGAAAGAAGAGGCCATAGGCCAACAATTGGGAGAAGGCCGAGGCCGACCCCCTTGGGGAGGCCAATGTAACACCCCGATATTTTTTTTATTTTATTTAAAAATTTTACGGTGAAAATATTTTGTACTTGGCGCCGATATTTTTATTTAGCGACTAAATTTTTTTGGTTGACATCAATATTTCCGTTTAACAATTTTTAGCGACAAATAAATATGTAGAGTTTTCTTTTCTTTTCCAATTAGGGTTTCTTTTAACATATGTGTGTAAATATATAGAGCATGGTTTGGGGAGCCCCTCTTTCAGCCGCCAGACCCATTTCGAGAGAAAGATAGTGAGATTCTAAGAGAGAGACAAGCAAGAGATCAAGGAGTTTCCGGAGATCAGGATTTTTGTTTTTCCGGTGAGTCCCCTAAATCTTGTACTCTATATTATTTAACGGTTCAAGGGATAGCCGTGGGTTAACGTCGGTAGAGGAGAGATCGAGCGAGAGAGTGAACAGGATTGGATATATATGTTTGTGAAATACTGTATGTGTGCGTTTGTATATATGTGTGTACGGTGTAGACGTGTATGTGGGTATTGTGTATAGGGTGGATGCAATGAGAGTGTGAAATGGTGTATGCCGTGAAGGGATAAGGGAAAGACCGGGTTATTGCCGCGAAGGGGCTGCAACGACAACCATGTTGTCGTGAAGGTAGGCAACCATGGTTGTCGCGAAGAAGTGTGGGCAATGTGTGTTGATGAGTTTATGTGTGAGTTATAATGATGGGTGCAGGTGCAAAGGAGAGGCTGCCGTGGGCAACATGTGTGTGGGTTCTATGTGTAGTGTGTGCCGTAAGAGAGGGTGTGTAGTGATTGGGTTGCTGTGAAGGTAACAGGTGTGGATTATGAGAGAAATGGAGGCAGTAGTGAGGCAGCATGTATGTGTCTGAGTAAATGTATATGTGTGTTTATCCTGTGCATTGTGAGAGAAGAGAGGACATCTGTGTTAGTGCTGGTTATCAAACGGGTGTGGCTATGCAGTGTAATGTTTCTTGGATGAGGTGAAGGGGTGAGTGTAAAAGCAAGAGAGAAAAGAAACTTGGGAAAATAGAGTAAATAAGCTGCCGTGAGGCAGTAGTGGGTGTGTGCATATGTTGGTTATTTCATGGTGTAGAGGTTTTTGTAAGTTTAAGCTAGTTTACAACTACTTTTATCAAATAACAAACTAATTCTGCTTAAGATTGATTAAATCTGATTTAAAAAACTGATCAAGATTTAAGTTAAAATCTGTTTTTTAGAATCAATCCCAAACATGCTCCAACATTTGCAGTCTAGTTTTGAACATATAAAATGTTCTATTGTTATTAACATTATAAACAGAATTCAAGTGCGAACTGCAAAGAACATTCTCTAAGGGCATATCATTCACACGCAAAGTTCAGTATAAGTTTTCACTAGAGAGTGCTAGTAAGAATAGCAACAAGGACATATAATGGAAATCTTCAGCTTTTGCTGATGCAGTTGGAGGAAGGAAAAATCCTTTCACACATTTTTTGTTCAAATACAAGTAATTGCGGAGCATGAACTGCAAGAAATGTGTGTAATTTGATTTCTCTCCAAACAATTGAAGAAAACAAAAATCATTTTACCTCTTTTTTTTTTAATTAGTACCCGTTCCATCACATAGTTCGACAAGAAGAGCATTAGGACTTAGGCAACTTGTAGAGCCTGTTTTCTGTTATGCGGAGAGAATATGCAGTAGTAATACATAGTTTTTGGGTTCACCCACCTGGTATGGTGGTTCTATTGCTAGTTGGTTCTGGCTTCCCAACACTAACTTGCGAGACGATAATTGATGCCAACATGCTCAGAGATATTCTTCATCTCCATAATCAGTTCTGATCTTCGCCTGCTCTTCTCCACAAAGTCTTGAAAGCTGATCGTATGGTTGAAGAAGAGACTCATCTTCATCTTATTGTCTGAACCCTCAATCTCCTTGACCACCTCATTGTGCTTGGGATGCCAATAATGGAGATTTTTGTATATGGAGCTGAAGATACAAAAGTACGTACCAAACAAAGTGGAGGCCATAAATGCTCTTTTTAATGAACTCAAACTAGATAGCCTTCAAGTTCTTAGGAACTTCAATTCAGAACTTCAGTTTTATATTCTTAAAGAACATGTCATGAAAGATTCGAATGACCAAAAATTGGAATTTTTGTTCAGGGGAATCCGCATTAACATGCATAATTGTTCACTCACAAAGCGAAAAAAAAGCCACGTAAAAGAGGACACTAAATAAATTGTGATAGCCAAGAGGATGGAATGCGATAAATCTCTTGCAAATACACTAGCATATAGCCTTCGTTCGCATTTTTGTTGGGTTCTATGTACTGAAAACAAGTCATTACCAAAGCAGGTATGCCACACGTAAATTACAGTATCAGGACAGGACAGAAGCAAGGACGTGTACATCATGGGAAATCTACATACTAGAAGCATGACATGAAAGGATGAGCCCGTATAGTAATCACCAAGACCCAGGCAGTGGTTCTATAGTATCGCTTTAGAGTTGGGGTCAGGAGTGGTTTCACAATGGCTTTATACGCATTTTGCGGCACTTTGCCCATGGCATCTCGATAACGCCCCTTGATGCAATTAGATTAGCGCGCAACAAGTGGACTTTCACTTATCAACAAGCCTATTTGTATAACCTTTTTTTTCTAAATTCCTGACGATTTGCCTCACAGAGGCTAGTATCAGCGAAAAAAGAACGGCTTTTCAGGCGGGTTGGACAGGGTCATGATATCAAAAGAATCTATGATTTGATGTCTGTATCGTTTGTGTATGTTAATAAATTGGGTCAGTGGACCCATTATCCGTTCACTAACAGATAATGTATGTTTGTTAGTCTGGATAATTACAGTTATTTAGAGAATATTTATCTCATAAGTGTTTGAAATAAATACATCTTTATCTCCTAAATGTTTGAGGTAGAGTCTGTCTCTAAATAATATCTCTATATAAAGGCTAGAGACATCCTAAGAAATTACCAAGGTGACAGACAATAAGTCACAAGACAATCCTCTCTCTATAGCACTCTCTCTAGAGTAATCACCAAGCTCTAGAATTTGGTTCGTGGACGAAGAACTCGACTCTAGTAGCCGTTTTCGTACCAGCGAAAAAGATCAAGCGTATTGGAGGCTCGTAACAATAAGGATCCATCGTCGGAATATTCGGAGACTTCATACGGTATGTTTTTGAACTCACTACGTGTTACGTGGTAGCGCATTAATTGTTATTCAACCTTGGCATCAGAGCATGATTACTTGTTGATTCGCCTTTAACATGCTAGAATAAATTATGTGTATGTTGCAATTTTTTCCGAATACATGAATGAGACTCATTATTAGAATTCAAAATTTTTTGAGCATGTCTTTCTGAAAAATAATCATATGGTTTTGCTCTCCTATGGTTGAGGATGAACCTCCGTAAAATTTCGTGATTTTTGAATGCATGGTTTGTGAGAAATCACGATTTTATTTTTCAAGAAAACTGTGATTTTTTTGAGTTTTGGGACACAAATTTGAAATATGATATTAAATTTTTATCATGATCGGTTGACACATAATTGATCTATGTCGTATAAGCTTTCCAACGATATATCGCACGGATTATTTGGCTTAAAAAATGAGAGAGGTATGGCCTTCGGAAGTTGGCATCGCGGCATGACGGCGGTTGAAAATTAGGGATTTTTCAACGAAGAAGATGAACAGTGCACGCCAAGCGCTAAAGCCGAGCCGCAGCCACCCCCACGCGCCAAGGACGCTACGCACGACACATGAGGGCCAAGCTGCGCCACCACGCGCCAGCCGTGGCTGCCACCACACGCCTGCACGCGGCACACGGGCTCCTCGCCTTGCAGCTTCCACGCGCGCGCGTGTACACACGCGCCAGTTCACAGAATACCCCAGACGCTGCCCCATGCACACGGCGGCTTGTGACGGCTATTTTTTGGGCCGTTTTTCTCACTGCCGGCGAGTGGAGCTCCATCTCGACCCACTGATTTTTTCTATGGTGTTAAAACTTACCTTTATACCCTTTTTGTGTATTCTGTTTAATTTTTAAGGCTAATTACACCTATGTTCCTCAGGTTTGGGGATAATTACAGGTAAGGACAATAGTTTGGACAAATTACACTTATGTTCGTTGACCAAACGAAACCCTAAAAATCCTAACGGTTTTGATGAAAAGACTGTATTACCCCTCAGTTGGAACCTTATTCTTTTTTTTCTAATGCCATTACTTCTTTAAATAAAAGAAAAGAAAGACTTTACTTTACTCTTAACCCCCCACCCCCCGACCCATCTGCATCCCCCTCAGCTTTAAAATTTTGTTTATACACACATAATTTTTTTTCTTTAATTGCAGAGGGTATATTAGGGATAAATTTACTGTTTGTCAATTTTAAGAATTTATCTCTCATTTTTTGGCCATTTGAAAATATGTTTTGTAGTACTTATGTGGTCTAAAAAAATACGAATAATGTGTAAATATTATTTTTTGCACTTCGTGGGCAAAAATAAATATTTTTGGAGAGTTATATGACATAGATAAATTACATATTGTCTCCGCCTCAAATTATTTGTTTAGGTTCGACTTTCACGCTTATTTAAAATATGAGTTTTAGGTTCGACTTTCAAGAAGGGGGAGGGGAGAGGAGGGGAGGGGGAGAGAGAGAGAATGAATTGGTGAATGATTAAATGTGGAAAGAGAAATATAATAGAAAAAAGTAAAAAAATGCTAAACATGAAAAAACACTTACATGATTTTTCTTGATTTAAAAAGTGATTAATTTTTTTTGATACAGCCTAAGTAGAAAATTTGATCAATGTTTTTGAAACGGAGGGTGTAAATAATTTGACATCACTACAATTGTGGCCATGTTGTTTTTTGTACTCATTCGATGTGGACTCTGATACTATATCTATTAAGAAAATGCAGATATATACGTAATCGGCATAACTTGACCTAAAAGATTAAGTAAATATGCTTTGCTCCATCACTCTATTATTTCTATTGTATTTTTCGCACTTGAGTCTATGCGAGACCAAGGCAACTCCTCTGTATGTGAACCTTATCAAGGTGGTATCCCACAAATAATTGACACGAGTTCGACAATAATTGTCCAGCTGACATTAGAAAAAAAATCTTCAAACTCCCAATAGTTCATTTGTTGACGATAAAAATTGCATTTCTTCCTCGATAAATCTCTTGTTCTCTCGTGCTAATCCTTGCAAGGTAAAATCCCAAGTCTTGCTTGTCCCCCAACTCCATTACGAAGACAACATGTTGTTAGGTAAGCCTCCACTGCCTCAAAAAGGCTGATTGAATGCTACTTGAGGTAAAGCTTTTCTCGATCACACAAGGGAGTCGCAGTTGATAGACTGATGATGACCAGTTGGACATTTGTTTGCTTTGTCCAGATATTTCAATAAATGCTTTGAGATTGCTTACTTTTCATGGATCTTATGGTTCAAAATTGTCCAGGTAAAAAGGTCCAGTGCTGTGTTCACTGTGCCTAAGCAAAGTGCAGTCACCGTCACCAATGGCTTGAAGCATCTATCAATTCCATAAAAAGCACTAGTCCCGTGAAAACGTCCTCCTTCAGCCTGGAGTACAGACAAACGATGTTCTTATTCCCATCCAGTTATTATCTTGTTTCTTGACTATAATATAAGGAACACATCTTGGCATTTGACCTAGAAACTCTATGCATAAACTGATATAGAAAGTAAAACGTTAGCCAGCCCCACTCGGGGGCCACATCTTGCTCTCGCAGTGGCACACGATGTTGAGTTCTGAAAGTGGTGCAAACTTTCATGGAGATGAATTATGTTATTCTCTTTTGGACTTTTTGTTTTTCCATTCAGGTTTGTGAAAGCTCGTCATTGTCAATTTTCGAACACAGTTCTGTGTTAGAGAAGATGTTAGACAAGAGTTGAGGTGAACTGATAAATCCACTACAAATCTGAAGTATCACCCTCCAAAAGACTTTCAACAACACTCATTAATAACACAAATTTAACCTTTAATAAAAAAATGAAGCAGCGGTGGAGGAGGTACATGGGTCATAACTCAGGCGACTCGCCGGGGTGGTGCCGTTGTCGTGCGATTGTGATGGACTGTTGTGGCGGCAGTGGAAGAGGCAGCCGGTTGAGGCACTGATGAAGGCGACATTGGAGGAGGCACGGTTAATCTGCAGAAGGAGAAAGAGAAACGGAGGCCAGACTGTAGACAATAATAAAGCAGGAAGAAGCAGGAAGAGTGGTGTATAAAACCTCACTGGAAGAAAACAAAGCTGTATAACTCTCTCACAGGAAACTCTCGTAATACCTCACGAAGAGAAAACACTCAATAGATGGAGAGGTAAACAACAGAGGAATAAAATGCTTGTGAAGGGATACTTTTTCAACTAAAGGACTGCATATATATATATAGGCTTACAAACTGAACACTCCATGATGTGCATGATGCACGTTCTCCACCTCCACTCCTAAAACTAAGCAACAACTCTACTAACCCATTACTCCTACATACTAGGATCATGCTACCTCAGTAACAAACCACTAACATAAACCACTAACATATAGTTAACCCATGAGCTGGTGTTGACTACTTCAATACTCCCCCTCGACACTAGCTCCTCCTTTGTTTGCCATCCCAAGCTGACGACGGAAACTCTGGAACTTGTTTTCACTTAAAAAATTTTGTCAACTTTTGTGCAACTTGATTTTCCGTTCTTACATGCTCCAGCTCGATCTCCTCTTGCAAGACCTTCTCTTTAATGAAATGATAATGCACTTCCACATGCTTAGTCCTTGCATGAAAAACTGGATTCTCGGCCAAACGTATTGCTGACAAGTTATCACAATACAAAGAAATTGGATACTCTATTGGTTGATGCAAGTCCTCCAATAGTTGCAAAATCCAAGTGCTCTCTTGAGCTGCCATTGCCGCTGCTCGGTACTCCGCTTCTGTGGTTGACAAAGACACTGTTGGTTGTCTTTTGCTACACCACAAAACTACTCCAGACCCAAGCGTGGAAATATACCCGGTAGTTGAGCGTCGGGTATCATGGTCACCTGCATAGTCAGCATCACAAAAGCCAACTAGCTTACAATCTCTACCTTTCTTGTATATAATTCCATAGTCAAGTGTACCCTTGACATATCTCAAAATCCCTCGAACTGCTTCCAAATGAAGCTTCTTAGGATTTTGCATGAACCGACTCATCACGCCAACTGCATAAGAAATGTTAGGTCTTGTTAGGGTTAAGTAGATCAAACTACCCACCAACTGTCGGTACATCGTCGCTTCTTTCAAGTCTTTTCCTTCATGAGAACACATCTTGGCGTTTGGCTCCATCGGCGTTGAAATTGGTTTGCAATTTAGCATTCCAAACTTCTTCAACAGATCCTTAGAATACTTTTGTTGATGGAGAAAGATTCCTTCTTCACTACGGTCAATCTCCAAGCCAAGGAAGTGGTTAAGTTGTCCAAGCTCTTTCATTAGGAAGCGAATTGACAAATTCTCCTTTGTTTGGAGAATTTCTTCCTCACAATCTCCTGTAAGAATCAAATCATCTATGCACACTAGCACAATGGCTAGTTTTCTTCCAACAGCTTTGACAAATAAACTAGAATCCGCCGGTGCTACCGAATATCCACTATAAGTAAGATATTCAGCAATCTTACCATACCATGCCCTCGGTGCTTGCTTTAATCCGTAGAGAGCCTTCCGAAGCTTACACACATACTCAGGATGATCTCGACTTTGGAAGCCCATCGGTTGACACATGTAAATCTCTCGATCCAACTCGCCATGAAGGAATGCATTCTTTACGTCCATTTGCCATAAATTCCAATCCTTGCTAGCTGCAAGTGCAAGTAGAACTCGCACAATTGTAAGCTTTGCCACTGGACTAAACGTTTCATCATAATCTAGTCCATATTGTTGAGAAAACCCCCGAGCTACCAGACGAGCCTTGTGTCTTTCAATTGATCCATCTGTATGAAGCTTTATCTTATAAACCCATTTGCAGGAAATAGGTTTCACATCTCTTGGCTTTGGCACGAGCTCAAAAGTTTGATTCCGTTCTAATGCCTCGATTTCTTCCTCCATAGCTTTAATCCACTTTGGATTCTGAGATGCTTCCTCATATGTCTCTGGCTCTTTTTCATCTATTTTTTCTATGATGACGACGTTAGCATACTTGGGATTTGGCTTTCTCGTTCTTGTTGACCTTCTGAGGAGAGGTGTTTCCACTCCACTAGAATCACCTTCTTCACTTGGTTGTTGATACACAATAGTTTACCAAGGATTTTGAGCCACGTCTTCTTCGGCATTACCTTCGTCGACTGTACCGTCAACTTCATCTAGGCTCAGGTGAATTTGAGAAGATTCTAATGCCTCTTTAAAAACATCTGAATCTGGTAGTACTTCCTTATCTGAGGACCACCACAAAGAAGCTTCATCAAACACCACATTTCGGGATGTGTAGCACTTCCCGGTTACTGGATCACAGCACCGCCATCCTTTCCTTTGATTGTCGTATCCTACAAAGATACACCTAATAGCCTTCTTGTCCATCTTGCTACGTAAATGATCAGGTACAAATACAAAGCATACACAGCCAAAAACTTTGAAATAACTTACAATAGGCTTTGTGTTCCATAATTTCTCGAAGGGTGAAAGGAAACTTAACCTTTGTTGAGGAAGTCTATTGATCACAAATGCAGCCGTCCTCATTGCTTCTGCCCAAAATCGCCCAGGAACATTTTTAGCGTGAAGCATACTTCGACATATTTCGGCCAGGTGCCTATTCTTCCTTTCTGCTACGCCATTTCTGCGGTGTGCTAGAGCATGTGAACTGATGCCGTATCCTGCATTCTCGAAGGAAATATGAGAACTCATCTGAGGTATACTCTCCTCCGTTGTCGGTGCGTAGACAATGAACTTTTTCGCCAACCTCTGCTTCTGCTTCCTTCTTGAACTCTCTAAACTTTGAAAGAGTCTCAGATTTTTCCTTCATAAAGTAAACCCATACATACCTTGAAAAGTCATCAATGAAGGTCACCATGTACTTCATCCCACCGATGGAAGCTTGTCTGACCGGCCCAAACACATCAGAGTGTATTAACTCTAATGGTTCCTTTGCTTTAAATTTGGACTCTTCAAATGGCAACTGGTGTGCTTTGCCATACTGACAGCCTGCACACACCGTGTCTATTCTCACTTCAATTTGAGGAAGTCCCTTTAGCATTGACTTCTTCATCATCACATCTAGCTTGGAATATCTAACATGACTTAGCCGCATATGCCATAAATCAGCAGTCTCGTTCCTCCTTGCCTTGTCTACATATGCAGTCTCTGCTAACAATACATAGACTGACTCTAACCTTTGTCCCTTGATCATCGGCTCTTCAATAATCTCCGCGGCCGAGAGCTCACAAACCTAGGGTTTCTGTAACTGCAAAGCAACAATGGGCAAGGGAACATGCAGCTTTGGTAAGAGAAGGAACAAGACCCACACGCTCTGTGTGAGATGCGGCCACCGCAGCTTCCATCTCCAAAAGAGCCGTTGCTCTGCTTGCGCCTTTCCCACCGCCCGCGTCAGGAAATATAAATAGGAGGTTGTCAACGGTAGCGAGGTGACACAACCGGAAGCCAAAGATGCAAATGACAAGCTGCAAAAGTGGAAGATCAAAGCGGGCAAAGCAATGTTTGCCTTGAAGACAACGGTTGAAGAAGATGTTCTAGAGCACATCCGAGATGCCACAACCCCAAAACAAGCTTGGGATACATTCACCAAGCTATTTTTGAAGAAAAATGACACGAGGCTCCAACTCTTAGAGAGTAAATTACTCTCAATAGCGCAACGTGACATGACGGTCGCACAATACTTCCATAAAGTGAAGATGTTATGCCGGGAGATCTCGAAGTTAGATCCACAAGCTCCGATCGGAGAGATGAGGATGAAGCGAATCATCATCCATGGTCTGAGGCCTGAATATAGAGGCTTCGTTGCTGCCGTACAAAGATGGCAAACTCAGTCGTCACTTGTAGAATTCGAGAATTTGCTAGCTGGTCAAGAAGCCTTAGCTAAGCAAATGGGAGGAGCTTCATCAAAGGGTCAAGAGGAAGCACTCTATGCCAATAACGGCAGATGGAATTCCAAGCAGCATGGTGCCGGTGAATCTAAAAAGAATGATGACGATACGCGAGGTCGTCAAAGCGAATTGAGCACTCATGGAGGGGGAGGCTCAAAGAGTCAAAGTCGTGGCAAAAAGTTCGAAGGGCGGTGCTTTAACTGCAAGAAGAAGGGACATATGGCGAAAGAATGTAGGTCGAAGAAAAGGGCGTGGAGAGTAATGTTGCTACTTTCAAGATCGAGGAGGAATGGGATGCTGAGGCATTCTTTGCTGTAGAAGAAGAGGACCTTGCTTTTACAGCTATAACATCCAATCGAATCAATTATGAAAAAGATTGGATTGTTGACTCAGGTTGCTCCAATCACATGACGGGTGATGTGGAAAAGCTACAAAATTTTTCAGATTACAAGGGAAGTCGTGTGGTGGTGACAGCAAACAACTCAAAGTTACCGATAGCTCACGTCGGTAGTGCAATTGTCTTTCCCCAATCCAGTGATGATGAGGTGCCACTTCAAAATGTCTATCATATCCTAGGTATGAAAAAGAATCTTCTCTCGGTAGCATAATTAACATCTTTTGGCCATTTTGTCTTGTTTGGTCCACAAGATGTATAGACGTAGCGAGAATGTTCGGTCCGTGATAGGTGGTATCAGAGCCACCTGTCACGGACCGAACTTTCTCGCTACGTCAAACCGTGCGGCACTTAGCTAGTGAGCCCCTTACTCGTCCTAAGTCAGCCTTCCACTCGGGCTGGGCGATGCTAGAAGCAAAAGAACCAAGAGAGAGTTTGGGAGAATGTATGCTTGTATTGCTTGAGATTGTAGAAAATAATAAAGCATGAAGAAGCAGGAAGAGTGGTGTATAAAACCTCACTGGAAGAAAACAAAGCTGTATAACTCTCTCACAGGTCTTGCCCTTGCATGTAAGACATCATGCAAGTTGACCATGTATTGTAGTTGTTGTTGTTGAGATTTTTCATTCCGTCGACAGCTTGTAGGTCCGTCATCATATCGACAATAAAACTCTCACAAAACTACAATAGATGATCTCCCAAAGAATACCTGGCTCTGATACCAAATTGTAGAAAATAATAAAGCAGGAAGAAACAGGAAGAGTGGTGTATAAAACCTCACTAGAAGAAAACAAAGTTGTATAACTCTCTCACAGGAAACTCTCGTAATACCTCACGAAGAGAAAACACTCAATAGATGAAGAGGTAAACAACAGAGGAATAAAATGCTTGTGAAGGGATACTTTTTCAACTAAAGGACTGCCTATATATATAGGCTTACAAACTGAACACTCCATGATGTGCATGATGCACGTTCTCCACCTCCACTCCTAAAACTAAGCAACAACTCTACTAACCCATTACTCCTACATACTAGGATCATGCTACCTCAGTAACAAACCACTAACATATAGTTAACCCACGAGCTGGTGTTGACTACTTCAATACAGACAAAGGACACTTTTCGTATGAGAATTTTTGCTCTAGGATCTTGTAATTCTCACGACCACCAGGTGAAGCCAAGTGATTCTTGAGAAGCCATTCGGATGAGGTTGACAAAACAATGCGCTTTTGTCTTAGAACAAATATATAAATGATGAAGAAGATTCATGACTCTGCATGGTGTTTGCTCTTCCCATTGGATAAACATAGAATTTCATAATCAACATATATTCGTACATAATTACATACATATTGGTCATTTGAGACAGGACATGGTGATCATGTATTGCTCCCAGTTGGGGTGGTCTCTTGCTTGACAAGGTTTACATCCTGGGGCAGGAGGTTGTATTTAATTTCCAACACATGGAAGATTTTCTTCATCTCCATGACCAACTCAGATCTTTGCCTCATCTTCTCGGCAAAGTCTTGAAAGTTTATCGTGTGATTGAAGAAGAGAGCTATCTTTATCTTGTTTACATTTTCAATCTCCTTCACCACCACATTGTGGTTAGGCCACCAGTGATGTGCATTTTCCACCAAGTACCTGACCGTACAGTGAATGATGAGAAAAATAAGAAGCAAAATAGTGGAAAACCTACTTGCTTCATTGAAAGCCGTCCAAATGTCCTATATACAAATTCACCTAAATCCTTCTATTTCATTCATGTTGAAGACCTGCCAAAGTCCAGCTAGAAAAATTACTTGTGAACAGTTAATAAGACTTGGCAGGTTATGCTACTTTCCTCTACTTTGTTTCCCCTCATCTCCTTTTTCTGCAAAGGGGTTGGCTACGTACCCCCCAAGCTTACAGCCAGTGAAACAAATTCCGAACTATGAAGAAAAGGCAATATCAGCATACTTCGTAGCCTATAAAACTCTTCAAGATTTTGACAGGGGCAACCTAATAGACTCAATATCGTCACTATCTGTAATTACAGGAGTCCTACTTGAATAAGAGCCTATATCCACCCCTCTGTTTGATGTTAAAAACTCAATACTTGTTGCTAAATTACATTGTTTGGGAGAAAAAAGGGGTGGAAAAGCATGGAAATAGCGCTTCCCTAGTTATACAACTAACTAAACTAAATCAATCAAGAATACTTGCTTGTCATAATTATAACACCAAATGGAGAGATTCTAGAGAAGGCAGGAATTCAGGAATCAACTTTCTTCTTTATTGTCTCTTTTAGAGTCCCAATCTTCTCCGTAGGTGTCATGAAATCGATGGAGAACTCTAAGGAATCCCCCATCTCAGGGCTTCTGTAGAAATTGCTGATGGGCTTGGTAGCCAAAATTGAATTCAGATAGTATATCTTCTCGTTGTCGAACTTCAAAAAGACCGTTGTCAAAATATTCATCTCTTCAACTATCATCTGTCGAACTCGAATTATAATAACTATCAGAAAGAGGCAACTTACCGTTATGTGAGCATATTAGACGCAACGGGTTGGACCGTACCTGAGTTCCGTCGATGACACAGCGATCCCCAACATCAAATGGATGCATCACAAAAACAAATACGATTGCTTTGAAGATGGTCTTGCAGGTGTTTTTAAACATGAAAGCTGCCACCACAAGCTGTGATGACAGGAGGACGAACACTTTGGTTGTTGCAATCTCCATCAGAAGAAGCCACATAACTATCACAATGATCAGGATCCCAGAGACAAGTTTGTTTTTTCTTTTTGGTAGAATGTCCCATGTGTGCAATTTTATTTCATAAAAAAATATGTACATCTGATGTGAGCTTTCTGTTCCTCTGCTATACAATTCTCTCTCTGATTTTCTTATATTCCTGATTTCTTGAAGAGAATCAGATGGTTATTTGTCTATTGAGGATTTGCTTATCTATACCCCAAGCCTCATAAATTGCTTGATTATCCTCATTATTTACAGCTTTCTTCCAACTGTAAATCTTATACCTCATCCATTGTTGTATGATAATCATGCATGCTTGTGTTGAAGCCTTTTGATCTTTAAAAATCCTTGCATTCCTCTCTTGCCAAATCCCATAGCATGTTGCAGCCACATCTAATTTGCCTATCTTTGCCTTAAGACTCTTGCCTCTGAATGATTTGCAAGCATGTTCCAACATTTGCTTCCATGTCTTTGGTCTTTTAGTCCTCTGCAGCTTACTAAAAACCATGGTCCATAAGTCCTGGGCAAAGGAGCATTGCCAGAACAGATGGTCTTCATTCTCAGGGTGTAATGCACATAAGACACAGGTATCATTTGATAAAATCTTCCATGCCTTGAGTTTAGTCTTGGTTCTGATGCCCCCATTGCATAAGAGCCACAGCAGTACTGAAAATCTTGGAATGTGTCCATAGAACCATAATAACTTTCCCTAAGGAGCTGCTGGTGCTTTAGTCCTTATCCCTTCCCATGCAGACCTGATACTAAACTTTTTATTAGTATTTAAAGTCCAAATTACTTCATCCTCAGCCAAGATATTAGGCCTAGGAATTTCAAAAAGTGAAGAATTAAAATCTTGTAGTGCTTGAGACCTCAATGAGGGAATCTGCCATCTTCCATTGTGAATGATTTCACGAACTTTAGCATCCATACACAAACCTGAATCATACACAATTCTCTGCCCATATATAGCCAGTACTGTGCCATTGGTGAGCCACCTATCCTTCGACAAACAGACTTGAGCTCTATTGCCCACTTGGTATTGAAAGAACTGAACAAATGTAGCTCTAATTTTCATGATCTTGCACCAAGTCCATGACAGGTTTGCAGGGGGTTTGAATGTTGATGGTGCCGGAAATGGTTCGATGATACGTGGAGGTGCCACAAAGGATGCGGTCTGAGTTGGCTTCCAGGTAGGCAACGTGGGAGACAGCAAGGACGGCGCAAGGGCCGAGGACAAGGCTCCCCAGACAGGTCGTGAGGGGTGGCAGTGCTGCGCAGGCAAGGTGACGATGAACAGGACCGACAGTCTGCAGTCCGTAATGAGGGTATGGCGTCCAGGGTCCGTAGACGGGAGTTCAAGTGTATTTCTCTCACTAGAATTCCAGAGAGAATGTTTCCTTTAGAGAGAGAAAGTGAAAAGTCCAAATGAGAATCCGATCCTTGAAAAAGCTCCAAAGTCCACTATTTATAGGCAAAAATGTGCATGTGTCATAAGTTGACATGTGTCGCCCCCTGGGAACGACACGTCACCAGGGGGCCAACGCACTGACCCTTCGTTGGACTGCCGGTTCCTAAGTTCGTGCTGCCCTGCCCTTGCAACACCTCTCTGCCTGTCTGAGGAGACTGATCATGCCGCGGTAGCATGGTCAGAGTAGCCCGTTGCCCCAGCCTCCAGTCCAAGCCCTTACTGAATCCCACAGGCCTGGCAGCGGCGGGGAAGACCCGACGCCCAGCTGCCAGGTGGACTAGGCAAGATGCCCTTCCGAAGACCTGCTCCCGTCTCCGAGTGACCCGGGGGTCATAGTCCTTAGGGGTGCCGACGCGAGCCCCCAGTGCCAGAGCACGTAGGCCAGTCACGCAGGCACCCCGGCGGAGATAGTGTCCTGGAGGAGTAGCCTATCCCGTGAGCATATAACATGATTGCAGCGCATGGGGCGCGGTTGAGTGCGGGCGACGAGGGTCGCAGAGTGATCTCCGAGCGACGAGGGTCGTTGCGTGGATGGCGCGCGACCGTGAGCGACGGTTGTCATGGCGACAGAGCGGCCACAAGTGACGGTCATCGAGACTACGGGCGACGGTCATCGCGACGAAGGGGCACGGCCGAGAGCGACGGTTGTCGCGACTATGGCGGAGTGCGGCCGCGAGCGACGGTCGTCGTGACAATGGGGTGGGGTCAAAGGTGACGGCGTCGGTGTTCAAGGCAGGTGGCCGACCCCCATGGGGTGGCCGACCCCCAAGGGAGGCCGACGCTTGGGGGAGGCCGAGCCTAGAGGGAGGCCGACCCCCCGAGGGTGGCCGACCCCTTGGGGGAGGCCGACCCTAGAGGGAGGCCGACCCCTCGGGGTGGCCGACCCCCTTGGGGGAGGCCGACCCTAGAGGGAGGCCGACCCCCTAGGGGTGGCCGACCCCTTGGGGTGGCCGACCCCCAAGGGAGGCCGACCCTTGGGGGAGGCCGACCATAGAGGGAGGCCGACCCCTTGGGGTGGAAGGCACGCCGAAGTCGCTTCACGAATGGTTCACGTGACTTGAGCATGCGTTGCTTTGACCGGCCCTCGAGCGTTGAAAAGTTGACCGCTGACTGGGTGATGTGTCGTGCAAAGTGGGTCCCTTGACGGGTCTTGGGGTGCGACCAGAATAGGGTATGAACATAAGCCCCCTGCGTGCGGCGGGCGCGGAGGGGCAACCCGAGCGGGCGTCGCATGCATAAACGATGTGGTTACAGCCCCTGTTGCTGCGGGGGCCAAGGTTCCTGGTAATGGAGCCGGCGATGACGCTAAGCCCGTGTAGCAGTTTGATTGAGCCGGCGATGGCTTCAAGGTTGTGAGCCCATCCCGTAGTTTGATTGTGCCGGCGATGGCTTCAAGGTTGTGAGCCCATCCCGTAGTTGATTGTGCCGGCGATGGCTTCCAGGTTGTGAGCCCATCCCGTAGTTGATTGTGCCGGCGATGGCTTCAAGGTTGTAAGCCCATCCCGTAGTTGATTGTGCCGGCGATGGCTTCCAGGTTGTGAGCCCATCCCGTAGTTGATTGTGCCGGCGATGGCTTCAAGGTTGTGAGCCCATCCCGTAGTTGATTGTGCCGGCGATGGCTTCAAGGTTGTGAGCCCATCCCGTAGTTTGATTGTGCCGGCGATGGCTTCAAGGTTGTGAGCCCATCCCGTAGTTTGATTGTGCCGGCGATGGCTTCAAGGTTGTGAGCCCATCCCGTAGTTTGATTGTGCCGGCGATGGCTTCCAGGTTGTGAGCCCATCCCGTAGTTGATTGTGCCGGTGATGGCACTAGCCTGTGCTGGCGCTCAGCCCATGCCGCAGGGAGGGGTCCTCGTGCAGGAGCACTACGAGCGGAGCCTCCAGAATGCCGCACACTCTAGAGAGTGGGTTGAAGGTCTTCCATGCCCATGGCGGGGGCGCATGGTGTGGTGAACGGGTGTTATGCCCGGAAGCTTGTAACATGGTCGTGGTGCATGGACATGGCGACGATTGTCGCGGGGACAATACATGGTGCTGGAGCACATGTCATGAAAGTGGTGGGGCGACGAACGTCGCGAAGCAATACTTTGTGCCGGGGCACATGTGATAAGAATGGCGCATGGGTGCGGCGACGAAGGTCACGGAGCATATACTTGGTGCCGGGGGCACGCATGATGAGAATAACGCACGGGCGCGGCGACGAACGTCGCGGAGCTATACTTGGTGCCGGGGGCACGTATCATGAAGATGGCGCACGGGCGCGGCGACGAACGTCGCGTAGCTACAGTTGGTGCCGAGGGCACGCATGATGAGAATAGCGCACGGGCGCGGCGACGAACGTCGCGGAGCTATACGTGGTGCCGGGGGCACGCATGATGAGAATGGCGCACGGGCGCGGCGACGAACGTCGCGGTAGTGCATCAAGTGACCATTGGCGTTGAGCGCGCGTTGTAAAGAGCGCGATGAGTTGGCACAAGCGACGCGGTTCAAGGAGATGGCACGCGGGCGACGGGGCCTGTCGCGGAGCTGTCATGTGAATGCGTGCGACGAAGGTCGTGGAGGTGGCGCGCGGGCGCGCACTGCGGTCATAGTGGTGACGGCGCGTGGTCGACAAACTGTGGCGAGGCGCCGGCGGACGGGAGCGTAAAGTAAAGGAAAAAAGAAAGAAAAAGAAAAGAAAGAAAGAAAGAATAGAAAAAGAAAGAAAGAAAGAGAAAAAAATAAAAAGAAAAAGAAAAGAAAATTGCCCACCCCTATATAAGGAGCGGAGGGGGGCAGGGCGGAGGCACCGCCATTTGTGCCTACGCAAGTCAGAGAGAGAGAGAGAGAGAGAAAGAAAGAGAGAAAAAGGGATGGTGAGAGAAGAGGTGGAATTGGGCGAGGGGTCGTCGGGGCCAGGGGGTCGGCCAGTTGGTGGCTCTGCGAGGGGAGGGGGGTCGGCCAGCCACGGGGGCTCGGCCGCACGAGGGGGGTCGGCCCAGCGAGGGGCGTCGGCCGCTCATGGGGGGTCGGCCCAGCGAGAGGGGTCGGCCGCGCATGAGGGGTCGGCCAGCCACGGTGGGTCGGCCGCACGAGAGGGGTCGGCAGCACGTGGGGGGTCGGCCGGTTGGGGTGGGTCGGCCCAGCGAGGAGGATCGGCCGGGCAAGGGGGGTCGGCCCAGCGAGAGGGGTCGGCCGCGCATGGGGTGTCGGCCAGCCACGGTGGGTCGGCCGCACGAGAGGGGTCGGCCGCACATGGGGGGTCGGCCAGTCAAGGGGGGTCGGTCACGCAGGGTGTCCGACAGGCCCAAGTCCCATCCTCACAGCCCGGAGCGACGCCAGCAGCGAAAAAAGTTCGGCAGAAGATGTGGGCGAAGCCGCGAGGGGCCGCGACGGGTACATCGCGACCCCCGCGGGATATGATGACTGTACCTGTGCCGGCGCCGCCAGTCGATAAGGCCACACCGTCAGTGGGTGTCGAGGCGGCAGTGCCATTGACCTTTGATGATGGCGGTAGGAGGTCCTACGATCCAGAGCCAGATAAAACAAACACATTGCTGGGGGTGAGGGGAGTAGTACCGTGTGTACCGGACCGTGAGCTGTGGAGGGAGTTGGCCATTCGTGTGGCAGACGGAGCGTTCAGGACACCGTGGGGTGGTCCGTCGATGGGAGAGGAGCCTCGGCTGTCGTCACCCTACCTTCGCGCGCCGAGCCCGGCGGAGGCGCCCGTGATGTCGCCGAGGTATGTACCGGCATTGTTGATTGGGAGAGAGGACATACCTTGGTCGCCGGTGATGTTCAAGGGCCATAGTGCGATGCCGGTAGGGTGGGACTTTTGGTGTGAGCATATGTTGGAGACACCGGTGAGGGCGCAGGTGTTGCAGGCACTAGGGCTGTTACCGGCGATCAATGTTACGGCGAGGGGGGTGGAGTTATATAGGGATACGCCAGGGATGACCCGATTGCTGGCAAGATGGAGCACGCAGTCGCATACGTTCGTGACCGAGTTCGGGGAGATCGGGCCGACGTTACTCGATGTGTTGATGCTGACAGGGCTGCCGATACACGGGGAGGTGGATGCACGGGTGACCCGGCTGAGCGGGGAGGAGCGGTTGTTGCAGACGCAGCTACTGGACATTTTGGCGGAGACGAAGAGGCACCGGAAGGGGACGTACGGTGGGTGGCTGCGCCAGTTCTACGGCACGCCGCAGGCGAGGACAGGCCAGAAGTTGGGCAATGCTGCCCAGTTTGTGATGGGTCCGTATCATGGCAGCGATCGGTACGAGTTGGTGGCGTTTTTGGCGATGTTCTTATCGAGGTAAATTTTGTACTGTCGTGTGATTATTTGTGAATATATCGTATGTCCTGCTTGCCCTGTAAAACGTCAAACTGACATATGTTGCCGGTCGTTGTTTGCAGGTTTGTGTTTGAGGGGACACCTGAGGATGGCATTTCCCCGAGGGTGTTTCCCTTGGCCATTAGGATGGCGTAGGGAAGGCGGGTCGGCTTGGCTCCGGTGTACTTGGGCACGTTATACTCGCGGCTAGATCAGTTCGTGAATGACGTGAAGCGGTCGTATGGTCGGTATCAGGTGGCGACATACGTGGACTGGATGTTTTTGCAGAGGTACTTGTACGAGTGCTTTCCAGGGTACCGTCCTGACGGATACCCACTCGCACACCCGTCACTGACGATGGGGACAGTGACCCGTCCAGGCAGGTCGCGGCAGGTGGCGTTGTGGTGTAGCGGGTCTCGGGCTTTTGCTTGGGCAGGCATCAGGAGGCCGGGGTGCCCGTTGGCACAGATTCTAGACAAACGGGGGGAATGTGAGCGACGGCCCTATATGGAGATGCATGCGTCATATGGTACGCCGCCCTGGCTGCACGTGCAGGAGGTGACGACAGATCTGAGCCGGAGAGGAGAGCTAGCGCCAGGACAGCTGGCGCTATTGGTCGCGTATTTTCCCGGCTGGCTTCCGGTATTGACAGATGATGGCGGGAAGCCCGCCGAGTGCTGCTATTATGTGGCGAGGTATTGCCCGGACCATCTGTCGTTGGCGTTCGGGTACGATCTAGAGCCCCCATGCGGTTATGACAGCCCGTGGAGTGTGGCGACGGCTTTTGGGTATACACTATATGACAGAGCCCGCGAGTGGCCGGCACCGACGACAGAGTGGAGGCAGCCAGGGACAGAGGTGGCAGGGGCGGTGACCGCGGATTATGCGCATTGGTGGGAGCGACTGCGAGGGAGCTGGGCCGGATGGCTGGCACAGCCGTCAGGCACACGTCGACAGGTAGATGTGTTCGCATGTGACCGAGCCCTGAGTTTGATATCGGCCACAGTCGCGAGGCAGTGCGGGATGCTGTCACTGGTGACCGGGAGTTCTGTTCCGAGCTCGGAGAGGGAGGCGGAGGAGGATGCCGTAGAGTTGGGGGACGCGGCTCCCGGGGAGGACCGTGGGGAGGAGCCTATTGCTGAGGTGCCGAGGGTGCCGGGGGCCGGCAAGGGGCCCTTGTCGGCATTGCGAGTGGGGATGATGGAGACAGCTCGTCAGGCTAGTGCTGGTACCTCAGCCCCACACCTATCAGGGGCGAAGAGGCCGCGCGACGTATTAGAGGAGCTAGACTCTGAGGTTTGCTTCTGTCCTTTCTTTTTGTCGTATAAATATGGTTTGCATATTGCTCATAATCTGTGAACTGACAGCGGTTTTGCCAGGGGGACGAGGAAGAGGCGGTCGCGGGGGGGAGCGAGGCCGAGACTGAGATCGCAGGCGAGGAGGCTATGGCAGCCGAGGCCGGCAGATTAGTTGACAGTGGCGAGACCGAGGCCGTTGAGCTATTGACGGCCAGTGTGCCGAGGAGGGTGAGCCCATTGCCTGCTACGGAGGAAACGGTGGGGGCACTATACGGCGGAGAGGGGAGCGATACGGTGATGTTCGACATTGACGAGGACTGGTGGACAGGCATGGAGACGCCGGTTGTGGGAGGTGATGGTGGCGAAATGGCGGAGCCTGAGTCTGTTGTTGCTGCCTCGATTCGTGAGCCAGAGACACCGGTTCAGGCCGTGGTGGTGCGACGGCATGACACATTGCCGGAGTCCGTGGTTGAGGTCGGAGCTACTCTTCTGGCGATGCACTCAGCCACGATTGGGGCGCAAAGGGCGGGTGGGATGTCGGAGATTTCTGCAGCGGGCGGCAGTGGCGCGACAGTCGGAGATATGAGTAGAGGATCCTCGAGCGGTCAGGTGGATGTGGCAGCTTGGGGGGGCCTCCAGCTACCGGCGGAGACTGTGCGCCGGTTAGAACTGGTGAAGGCAGCGTTCCCGCAGACATTCGAGAGCGTGGTGGTAGAGAACCCAGTACTACGGATGTGGGTGTCTGCAGGGTTTATGGAGTGGTTGCTGCCGTTCGCCAGTGTGCCGTCGTCGGGTTGGACTGCAGAGTTCGTTGCTCGGTCGCTTTCAGAGTTCGCTCCGTTCACATCGCTAGGTATGCAGCTGGACTGGCTAGCAGATTTCTTTAGATCGAGGAGCGTCAGCCACGATATGGATGAGAGGCGTGCAGTCGTGGTTATGCGGGAGATGTTGCTGGAGCGGCGCCGCACAGGATTAGAGGCAGAGCGGTCAGAGATCACGGCAGAGTTGGCCGGGATTGACATGCAGGTGGCAGAGATAGAGAGACAGCTCGTCGATTTGCAGAGGCAGTTGTCCGATCTACAGAGGCGGCGAGGTGAGGTGGACGGGCGAGAGTCAGAGCGGTTAGGGCGACAGGCCGAGCTTGATGCTGGATGGTCAGAGGTACAAGCGGAGCGGGAGGTACTTCAGGCATTCAGCTCCCACCCAGTTGCATCGCTGTTGTCTAGACTTTCCTAGCTTGTACGTTACTTTGCCGTAGTTGTAGTGCTTAACGACGGCTAGTAAACGTTTGATGTATATGTACATATTTTTGATGGTCTCGGCTTATTGTATGTTATGTTCGGTTGCTCTCTTCTTTCTTCTCTTTTTTTTTTGAATGTCTTGCTTGTTTCGGTTACTTGTGAATGCTCTCCCATTCCCGCTCGTAGAAAGTGACTTAGGAAGCATAGGTTGAGAATGAGTGCCAGCTGGGCAGAAGTTGAGGTAACAGCATGACTTTGTATTGATAGGACGCGGTACAAAACACCGTTACACGACTAGTGTAGAACGCTACACAGATCAACAAAAAAATACAAGTCTGCAAGCAATGTCGCATGTACAAAAATGCTACGAGGGCGCGTTCTATGACGCGACTACACATAATACTTCTTCAGGTAGCGGCCGTTGATGGGGGCGGAGACCTGACCGTCGTCGTGGTTGAGCAGGAGGTACGAGCCATTAGTGCGGGCTTCGTGCACCGTTAAAGGGCCCTCCCAGTTTGGCGTGAATTTAGGAGCTGACATGTTGGCCCGCACATGCTTGGCAGCTTGAAGAACAAGGTCGCCCTCGATAAACGAACGTGGCTTGACGGTCTTCCCATAAGCTTTCGTAAGCTGCTCATGATACTTCTTCATGCGGCGCAGGGCCGTGGCTCGTCGTTCGTCGAGGCCGTCAAGTGCCGCGAGCCGGGCTTCTTCATCTCCGAGACTGCTGCTTAGGGAAAGTCGAGCCGATGGTTCTGCGATCTCGGCAGGTACCACACACTCGTCCCCGTAGACGAGAGAGAAAGGCGTGGCCTTTGTCGCTGTGTGCATGGATGTTCTGTAGGCCCAGAGTGCCAGATTCAGTTGTTCGGACCATGACCGGTCGGCGTCATGCACCATTCGCGATAATACTCGTAGCAAAGTCTTGTTGGACGCTTCAGCTTGACCATTACCTTGCGGGTAATAGGGAGTTGATGTGGCATGGCTGATGTTGTACCTTTCCATGAGAGTTCGAACCTCTCGGTTAATGAATGGGGTGCCATTGTCAGATATAATACATCGAGGGATGCCGAAACGACAGATGACGTCGCGTAAGAAGTTGGAAACGGCACCTCCCGTGGCTCTCCGCAGAGGTACGGCTTCAACCCACTTCGTAAAGCGTTCAGTAGCAACCATGATCCATGAATGGCTTCTGGACGGCGGGTGGATGGGGCCGATGAGGTCGAGGGCCCAAGAATGAAATGGCCAAGGTGCTGAGATCATGTGCAAGTCGGATGCTGGCGAGTGTATCCTGTCGGCGTGCCGCTGGCAGGGTTGGCAGCGTCGGACATGCGAGATGGAGTCGGATTCCATAGTCGGCCAATAATACCCCAATCTTAGTAATTCTGCATACAGCTTCTGGGAGCCTTGATGTTCACCACAATCACCATTGTGTACTTCGTTAATGACTTTGACCACTTGGGCACCTTGCAAGCATCGCAGGGTGCGTCCCGAAAATCCCTTGCGAAATAACTCGCCTTCCGTCACAAAATACCTGACTGCCTTGCGCTTGATGGATCGTGCTGAGCCGCGGTCAGGTGGTAGAATCCCGTGGGATAGATACTGGATGAAAGGCTGGCGCCAGTCACCCTCGATGTCAATGACAAGAGCTTCGGCACCGTCGGGTGCATACAGGCACTCGGGACAATCCTTTTGTATATCCGAGGCGTCCTTGGCCATGGATGGCCAATATAATCCCATACGCTGGAGGCGACGATACAGAGGGGGACCGTCGAAGCCACAACACTTCTGGTGGCCGAGCTGTAATTTGTGTTTTGCCTCTTCCGGTGCCAAACACCTTGCTAGAGTGCCTCCGGGACACCGCCTGTATAAGACATCTCCCATCATTGAAAAGTCTGTAAGGGTGGAGGCATGAGCAAGAGATGGCGCTTTAAGTTTGTCGATGATAGGTTGCCTCCAATCGTCCGCAGTAACGTCCCTCGGGACTAGGTTCAGTGCTGTGCATGGTTCCATTCTCTTGACGATGGTTAGCATCCGTTGTTCACCATCGACCTCTATCTTTGACGCGATCGTGGCCAAGCAGTCCGCATGTCTGTTGTGGCACCTATTGTGATGTTCATACTGGACATGACCGAGTCTTCCTTCCAAGTGTTGCACCAAGGCACGATAAGGTGCCAAGGCTGGTTCTTTGACCGCGAACTCCCCGTCCGCCTGCTTCATGACCAGATTTGAATCTCCTTTCACACACAGCGCCTTAGCCCCCATACTGACGGCGATCATGAGGCCAATGACAAGTGCCTCGTATTCAGCTTCGTTGTTAGACACCGGGAATGCAAGTTTGAAGGATAATGAAGTGGTAACACCGTCTGGTGCCCGCAAGACTATGCCGGCACCCCCTTGCCGGAGGGGCGTGCCATTGGGGCCTTTGCTAGTGGCAGAGCCGTCGAATTCAAGCATCCACAGTCCATCGATGTCGGTGATGAGGGCTGTCTCCTCCGCCGGCAGTTGATCCGATATCGGTTCACATTGTTGGCGTGGGAAGAAGGCCAGGAGGTCTGCGAGTGCTTGGCTCCGCAGAGCTGTAGGATTCTTGATAGATAAACCGAATTCGGCCAACAGCAGCAACCACCGTGTGAGTCGGCCAGACAGGGCGGGGCGTGTAAGCATGTAACGGAGCGGGTCAGCCTTGGTGACGAGTGTGATCTGATGCGCTAGAAAGTAATGTCTGAACTTTTGTGAGGCGTACACCAAGGCTAGACAGTGTTTCTCGAGCTCGGAGTAGTTGGCTTCGGGCCCTCTGATCACTCTACTGAGGTAATAAACAGGACGCTCGACACCTTCGACTTCTTGGGCAAGCAAAGCCCCGATGGATCTGGGTGTGGAAGTCAGGTAGAGTAGGAGTGGGATGCCTCGTTGTGGTACGACCATGGTTTGCGGTGACATGAGGACCGCCTTAATCTGTTCAAATGCTTGCCGTTGGGGCGCGCCCCAATTCCACGGTGCGCTTTTACGCGTCAAGTGTTGAAATGGCGTAATGAGCTCGGCCAGTGCGGGTATGAAGCGTCGGAGGTAAGAGACCTTGCCGAGGAAGCTCTTGAGTTGCTTTGTGTTCTTGGGGGGGGGCATTTCTTGGATGGAGGCTGCTTTCGAGGGGTCAACGTCGATGCCCTGTCGACTGACCAAGAACCCGAGGAACTTGCCGGAGGAGACTCCGAAGGCACATTTCAATGGATTCATCCGCATGTTATACTGGCGGCAACGATCAAAGACCGCTTGAAGGTCGGTGAGGTGATCACTTTCCTTCCTGGATTTGATAATAAGATCGTCGACATAGTCTTCCACAGTATGGTGTATCATGTCATGGAATATTGCTGTCATAGCCCTTTGATACGTAGCTCCCGCATTCTTGAGGCCGAAAGGCATAACTTTCCAACAAAAATTACCCATAGGAGTGCGGAAGGCTGTCTTGGCGCTGTCGTCGGGGTTCATGCGAATCTGATTATAACCTGCGAACCCATCCATGAAAGATAAAGTTTCATATCCGGCGGCGGCCTCCGTGAGCATGTCGATATTGGGTAGTGGAAACTCGTCCTTGGGGCACGCCCTATTCAAGTCCCGAAAGTCGATACAGACGCGGACTTGGCCATTCTTCTTTTGTACAGGGACGACATTAGCCAGCCAAATAGGGTGAGTGATAGGTTCGATGAAGCCTGCGCGCAGGAGGCGTTCAATCTCTTGCTTGATTTTCAATTCGAGCTCGGGGCGGAATGTCCGCGGGTGCTGTCGGCTAGGGATAGATCCGGTAGCAATGTTGAGATGGTGCGTGACTAAGGCAGGATCCAGTCCGGGCATCTCATTGTAGCTCCATGCTAAGACATCACGATACTCGTGTAGGAGGGAAACCAATTCCTCTCTTCGGCCGGGGGCGAGTTTTGTGCCAATGTAGGTGTGCCGCGGTTCTTCGCCCGGGTCGGCCAGGTTGATTTCTTCAATATCTTCAGCCTGAGGTCGAGGGCCATCCTCATAGCAAGGTGGTGCCGCGCCGGGGGTGAGGTCAGGATCTGGCTGGCAATGCTCGGCCGTGCGGCACCATTCAGTCTCTCCAAGGGGGTCGGGGTCGAGGGGGTTGAGGAGGGACCGCCTGGAGCCCCTGCGTACCGTCATAATTGATAGATGATCTT